>CM061533.1:223490169-223723967 GCA_030545055.2 Neoaliturus tenellus
CGAAATTTGAAGGAAATCGGGGAAATCAACTTGGACCTTGCATTCTAATCCCTGAATCAAATCTCAAGTAACCCGATACAGAGTGTTTTGCCAAGTCCTCAAGAGAGAAATATCAAGGATCATTATCAAACTAAACATGAAATCAGTTATAAATCAAAAGGAAAATTCGGGAAAATTTAAGTGAACAAATTAGATTGAAAAAAACCTGGAGATTGGGAATTAAAAATCTTCACCAGGAATGAAAATTATTGATGAATAAAGTGATAGTTACTTACTGTAAATTTGCTCAAAAAGAATTAAACTATTGAACTTAATAAATCAGCTCAGTCGTTAAGTGTAAGCTGCGTATCTACACAGTTTTTTATTTTTTATGTTGTAAGTTATCAATATATTATTGAAATAAAATGAGTTCCGTTTCTTAATTTGATACTGTAACATAAGTTTTATTTAGTTAGGGCTATAGACGAAAACTATAAAATACCTTTAGAATAGTTGAATGGAATGTTTCAATAAAAGTTATCAATTTATAAGTATTTCCAATAAATAATCCAAACTTATGGTCCTACATGAAAAACGGCAATTGATATATATACATTAGATTATACTTTATTAACAAGATAAACCTGGCATGCAGAATAATTTGTTTACAGTTTCCAAAATACAAACAATGAAAATATGTCAGAAATTAATTCAGCATGAAATGAATTAATGAGAAGTTGTTTAAATAATAACCACAGGTTATTAGACACTATACGTTATACTTTTATTATTTTTGACCGAGGGCAGGCTTGAGGGGTTAAAATTATCTTGGAACCTAAGATTTGCTGATTTTCCACAGAATATATTTTGTGAATAATTTTTTTATAACGGATTGCAAATGCCAGACTTATTTTCAGCATTATAGCCTAATGGTTGAATCAGAAATTGTTTAATTTTAAAAAAAAGTTACCTTCGAAATTAGTAAAAGTAGGACCTCAAGTTGGACAGCTTTTGTGATCAAAAACTGAACTTAGGTTCACCTAACGCTACCGACCACCGTAATAACGCAACACATTGAAGCATATTTAGTTTAAATAGCGTATTTGGGGAAAGTGGCTCTTAAGTCGTTTTTAGCGAATTTTCTCTGGAATAAAGCTGTTATCTTCGTTTTCAAAAGAGCTATGCAATATCCAGTTTAGGGCCATATCTGCGAGTACATAATTGTATATATCAATTTGTAGCTTTTTATGTGTATTTTCTGGATACGTAGAGTATTTTTTCGGAACGAACACATTTAAAACAGAAAAAATAACATTAACTCAAAAATGTAACATGGACTTATTTGGGAAATAGAATTTTCATTTTCGAGTGTTTGTTAACGCGATAACTACTGCAAAAATTGTCATATTATGAAACTTGGTACAGACATATAAAGTTGGATTCTCTTGGATGAGCTCATGAACCAGTAAGATCGTCTTAACTTCATTAGGAATAGTGGGGGATTGTACCCCCCTAAAATGGGGTTTTGCCATTTTTCACATGGAAAATTTGTTAATGCAAAAAAATGTTAATTAAATAAAATTCAGTATGTGAAAAATAGCAAAAAAAAAAAAAAAAAAAAACTATCCCCCACTTTCCCTACTGAAGTTGGGCCGATCTTACAGGTTACGAACTCATATAAGAGAATCCAACTTTACATGGCTGTATAGAATTTCATAATGATCAGAAAATTTTTACAATAGCTATCGTGTTAAAAAATACTCGAAATAAAAATTCCCATATAAGCCCATGTTAAATTTTTTAGTAAATCGTTAATTGTGCAGTTTTAAATGTGTTTCCGATAAAAACCCACTATGTATCCAGAAAGTACACATATAAAGCAACAAATTGATATATAACATTATGTAATCGCAGAGGTGGCCCTAAACTGGATATTGTAGCCTCTAGAGACCTCAAAAAGAAAAAAATAATGTTTCCGCGCTTAGGTATTGCAATGAGTACCATCGTAGGCTAATTGCGTATTCCCTATAGGGAAGTTCGCTAAAATGATTTCATTGCACCGTAATATATCTTAATGTAAAGAGAATTAATGTTGATAAAATAAATCGATTAGATAAGAAAAGATTTAAAACAAAATAGTTTTTCGATGATGACAGTAAAAAATGCCAAGACACCTCCACGTCGTGTCTAGATACCAACGCCTCCTCGCTAGGTGGATCTCATCTTCCCCGAGCAGCGTCAGAGGCGAGGGCGTCGTCGGTTTCTCAATACATCGCCATTAGGGAGCTCATTCACGACCGGCGGAATCAAATTTTCGCCTCAATTTCGGGACAGAGAAACCCTGAAACGAACGCGGGGTTCCGTTACAAACTCTTGTTAAATCAAGATAGTCTGACGCCTACCGTAGGAGATCTAAGTGAACGAAATTGAACATTTTCACAGTAAAGGGAAATACATTTTAATACGTTAAGAGAAATAAATTCTATTGACGTAAGTCGAAAATTCTTTGAGAACTGTGGTAAACTATTAGAACTAATTGTTTTGATTCTTCAATAATGGAAACCAATTATGGAAATTGACTTCGTATTACAAAGGATTGCTATAAGAGTAATAAAATAAGTGCAAATTGAGTACAATAAATTAAAAATTAACTACAAATAAAAATACAAATTTCAGTAAGAAACAAGGGAAAATAGTAGATAATTAATTGTAGATTGAGCTACATAAAACTCTCCACTCTACACAATCCTAAGATGGAAAATTCGTATAGTCAATTCTGGGGAGAACTGACATACCGGTCGAAAGGACCGGGTTGGAAGTTTTTTTTTTATAAAAACAATATTTCCCGGGTGTCAACAGTCTTCGCTGGCACTGTACCTCACGCGCCACTTTCCAGGAACAGAATGACGCATTTCCCATCATTTTCCAACTTGTGCAGCCAGTGCAGTGGACGATTCCATAGAAGACTGGTGCGTTTGACCGTGAGTCAGCTCCGGCGTTACGGGATAAACGGTGCATTTGACCGTGTGTCAGTTCTCGTGTAATAGAGTTGTGACAGTTTTAATGGATGACATGTTTGTAATTAAATAATTTTTCCTGTATATGTATTTTTATTCTTGAAAACATAAACTTAGAGGATCGGAGGAAAGTCGGATCGATATACCTCTTTCCTTACAATTCTCATAAGCGATAAAATAAAATTGTGTAGTTCATTGACTTGCTAAAAGTTGTATTATTTTTAAACAATATATACATAAATTAAAACTTTTAAATTGAAATTAATTTAATTTTGAGTGACAAATAGATTGTTAACAAATGTTTAAAGCTCAATCAGTTTTTTCTCTTCCACTAAGTAGGCCAAGTTAAAACATTTGATAAGTAAAAAGCCATATTTTTTAAACATACATTACATAAATTATGTAAACACTTGTTTACAGTGTAAAATGTTAAAATAACTAATAAGAAAGACACGAGAATGGGTTTTGAAAAATAAAATACCGATTTATTCTATATATATATATATATATATATATATATATATATATATATATATATATATATATATATATATATATATATATATATATATATATATATATGGTATTTTATTAAAACTTGGTCTAAAAGACCGTGAGTCAGTTCTCACGTTTCCAAATCAATGTCAGTTCTGCCAGGATATTGTGTTCATACACTTACACAAAGCTGTAATAAAATATTAAAACAATATATTTCGATACCTCATTTTTTAAGGTACTTATTAAATTTTCTCTAGTTATTCTGCAAGTTAGCTTGATGATTATTTGTATTGTTTAAAAAGCAAACAATGAGCAATGAGCCCTTTTATTTTCATAGAATATAACCTCAGTAAACCATCGTCAGTGATAATTTTACCTCCCTAATTAAATGTAACTAGGGTGCCTGTGCAGCGCAATTATTGGTATTTCATCGATCAATCTTCATTACCAATTCTCTAACTTCCCAATGTTGATAGTGTTGAGATGTGGTGCTCGTTCTTTTAGGTCTAAATTAGCTAATATTACAACAATAGCGTAATTGTACGTACGTAATTGTTCTTTGCCGATATGTCTTAGAGCCTTTGTTTAAACCCTCCTATAAAATTTAGAATAAATTCATAGATGTTGGATCCACATAGTTCATCAAACATAAAACGTAAATGACAACAGAATAAAAATCAACATTTCATTACTCCCGGTCCTGTATGAGTTATGCAGCACCCTTCGCGGCTGTTTTTGTAGTACTACTGTATGAGGTAGTCAATGACGTAGTGAATGAGTCCACATTAATATTTATGCCTAAATCCTCTTTAACTTAACTTTCCACAACATTACAAAATTTAAATAAAGAAATCACAAAAACTAAGAGAATCTATACATCTTTGTTGTTGTGGTTCATTTTGTTTTTAGTGGCATTTTCATTTGGTTAAAATTTCTCTCTATAAAAACCATTTTTGTACTAAGCTTGTTTTCTATACTGGAGGTAAAAAACTTTTAAATGTTGTCTTTTACACAGGTTTTTTAATATGCGTAGCATTCTGCATAAAAAATGTTTATGCTATAATAGTAAATAAAAAAGTTATTACACTTACAACCAACTATCCCTTTTCCTTATAGTTATAGTTTACAGCAGTTTGAAAACCCATGCACACAAATTGAGTGTTCTATTTTAATATTTGTTACCTTTCATTATTGTTTCAATACCAGTCGGACAACCAATAAGACCCATGTCGAAATTTCAATTTCCAAATTGTTTTCGTAAACAAAAATGAATTTTTCCAGGGTTACCTTACAAAACTTATTTTTGTGCCCAAATACGCATAGATAAAACTTTCGAGCAAAATATACCTGCTACATTTTGAGAAAATGTTAAAACCTCAGATTAGACACTCCTCGTATTAAAGCAGGACTGCGGAGAACATATAAACAAAAAGAAGGGCAGTTTCATTCCTTTGATGTTGGAAAATGCCACTTTTGAGTCAGGACGGTGACATAATCCATCTGATGTCCATAAGAATAACATGCACAAGCTGATCAGGCTAGTGACGTGTTGGGTACTATTTTTTACATCGTTTTAAATGCTAATGAAACATCCCTTGTCTACATTACAGCAATCCCCAGTCCTGGTATTAAAAATGAAATTGTGTTGATCTTTCAGTACCAGTTCAATTTACTTCTATTCAGTTTTAACAAATGTGTTTGTTTGTTTAATTATCACAGCTGTTTTATTTAGCAATTCAATAATAAATTGTTCTCCATGTTAATCTTATGGACAAAAAATGAACTTTGAGGGCTTCCCGTGAGCTTCAGAATTAAAATATCAAAAATCTAAAACCTTATTGCAAAACTACGAACTGAGACCATTCTTTTGACACCTCAAACTTTAAAATTGGTCCAGAAATAAGGGAGGAGTAGTGTTAACAAAAAAGGGGCATCACGTATTATATATAGTACCAGGTTAACCGAGCCTTGCTCGTTGGATTTAATTCAGTTTTAATATTTCCACCAACAACCAATTATACCTCTTCACAGTTAACAGCTGTTTCAAAAAGTCTGCTTAACATTAATGTTTCTTTATTTTTGTTTACATTTCGTTGTTATTTCGTTACCAAAATAGCAACACATAAGACCAATGTTAAAAATTAGGATTTTTAAACTTAAATTTAGACCAAATTCGATTTTTCCTGAGTCAGTTTCTAAACTTATTTTTTGGCCAAAACACTCTTAAATGCAAAGTTTAAGCAAAATCTAACAGCTAGATTTCGAGATCGTGGAACACACATCCCTTCAGACATTCCTCGTATTATAGTATAGGATAGATTAGTTCATACTCATTGGTTAACCATTTAACTATATTTTCCACAGTAGCCGTACATACAAACAGATGTAAAAATGATCTCCAGGAAATAAAACATTGGTTCATATCCAAGGTCAGCATATTACCTTTCGGAGACACTTTTTTTAACCTAATCGCCACATTTTTTCAATATATTTATAGCGACTTCTATAAAATAAATCGTCAAGTAGCTGGAAAGTCCAAGGAATCTCCAGATGGTCGAATATTTAAAGTGCAAATCCGCCAGCATTCATTTGGCTCAGACGCTTGACAACCCTTCCTCCCAAACAAAGCCCGGGATTACGTGTAAGGGTGGGGGGCGAGGGGGTGTTTAGAAAACGATCATTTTAACGCGCCCCAGATAGAATTCACCCCGTCTTGCACGTTTTCTTGGTATAATCGTGGATCTTGCCTGCTAAATTGTCAGCCTATAAAAAGGGGTTAGCGTTATGTACGATTTGTAAGGGGTAAGTGTATTGGTTGTCCCCTGCGCATTGACTTGCTTTGATGGGGTTGTAAAAGAACCGGGAGAACTTTCTTCCTGACAAACTGTGAGCTAACCATCGACAAATTCAATATTGTGGTGCAACATATGAGTAAAAATGTAATGATATATCTACAAAATTACAATTTTTTTTTTAACTAGTTAACAAATTTAAGCTACATTTTAGTGAATACTGTAGTTCAATAAAATTTTTTGTAATCCAATAGTAATATGATTTTATTCTTAAACTACCTTGTTCTATTGACTGCTTGTCACTAATCCAACTCTAAAATGTAGAATGGATGATTTATTTTAAATGGTTTAATTTGTTTAATTAGGTGTACATACGGTGATTGAATAATGAAAAATAACCAGGGTTATGATCATTAGGATAACATAATAATACAAAATAACATTGAAGAAAGGCCATATTTATTTTTTTAATGTATCTAATGTATTTGATTTTTATGAAAATATAGCTTCTGAACATTATTACATTTTGTAATTATTTTGCCCAAAATAATAAACTTTAAAGTCACTATGAAGGCAAACTTTGAACGCATATTTTTAACATAATTGATTTTTCACCGAACAATGGTTGGCTTTTATTAAGCATTCTTTAAGTACTAAACGGTAATCATCGTTCAATTCAATAGATATGTAGTAACATCAAACGTTGCAAACTATATTATTTGTTAAACAAATCGTCAAAATTTTATAAAATAACTAAGTAAAATAGTTCTTCACTCAGCCCATTCCATTGTTTATGTTTATTGCTATAATAACCGTTAGGTAAGCTCTATGGAATGGAATTTATACATAATTGCATCCCTATATAATTTATAATAATGTTTTATTAACCAATATTAATTTAATAGCTTAATATTCATATAATATATTTATTACAGAAAATTAAACCAATACAAGGTATTAAAAAAACATATACATTTTAAAATTTCACTCTGTAATGCACTATTAAATAAATATAGTTATAAGTTTTGATTGCTTATTTTACAATACAATTTTTTAAAGTAAATTCAAAGCTAAAACAAATAATAAGTAAAACCTCTATAACGTATACAAAAATAAGCTTATTTCTAAAATAGCAAAAATTGATATTGTTTACAGTACAGATTTTTACAATGACTGAGAAACTGTTGGGATCAGTTCAACACTAGCATCTTAATTGTTTTCAACAGTTAAATATCCTCTGCGATACCTTAATCTTGAAACAATATTACAATTCGCGTCGTGAGGCCTGGCACCCCAAACAACAACCCGCTGTTCCGTCACCATTAATTAATTATAGTAATTATCATTCCACAGTAAACAGTGTTGACGGCGCGGCGACGCAACTTTCGGATGAAATTTCTCCACCCTCTTCTAAGCAGCTGCTCCTTTTCATAAATTTTAAATGCCTTCATTAGAGACAGCGAATGTGGACATGGTCATTAAAATTCACCAGCAGCGTCACTACTGGCTGGGTGGTGGAAACTGCTGTGGCGTCAGCTTCCACGCATTTGGTGGCAATTGGTATAAACGCCAACCAAATAAATATATTGTTGTATTGAAACATTTGAAATTTGTGTATATTTTGAGATTGATAATTCCTTGATTACTTCTCAGTAAGACCTTTATATGAAAACAATCTAGTTTTGCATAAATCAATGATAAACTAGGAAAAAATATAAATGTCATGACAATATAATGATCATATAAACATTTATTATTTTATATTTCGGTGTAGGTATATTATAAAAACGTATTTTTGAGTATCACTTCAATTGAAATACATGTGTTAATATGTAATGAGTCAAATACATTTTTTATAAATGCTGTAAAACCTTAAACACTTACACATACAAAGTCTAAGAAAGTCCATCATGCATGTAAATAAAGCAGTTTCAAGAGCAGCCAGCCGTATGCTGTCAAGATTTACATCGGTATTAAAGAGATATAAAGCGCGAAATGTTGGGGTGCATGAATCACAAAACAGGACTGAGGCTTTCAACTGCCCTTTAAGACAAATATATGAACCTCTCAGACGTTATTCTTTGTATATCCATATTTTGACCATTAGGGCCGTGCGCGCCCTTTGAGTCGGGACTGGCGTATGAATTATGAATGGGCTGGGCCGCCTGCCGCCTTACAAATCAGATACACTCAGTTCGCGCCGATAAAATCGGCTTCATAAAAAACGCGCCTCGCTTCAAAGTAACTGTAATGAATCGACTTGAAGCATCCCCGCCTGGCTACTTACCATAGTCTTGGCTTCATCTTCTTTTCATACTTCCCTGGAAAGAACTCTCAGAAATCATCGTATTCAATCTGTATGTTGAGTGGAATATGTGTGAGGCCTTTAGAATGTTTTTACATGTTAATTCTTCCTCATATTTGAGGAACCCTTATATAATATGAGATTTCATATTTATTGTAGCTCTAGTTAAATGTCCAGTAACTGAAACGGTTTTTAACTTTAGATTGTACGTAAAGGTTTGATGGTTGAATTACTTAATCCAACCAATTCGGGAGGCGAAGTCGGGCGTGGAAAAGGCTATCGAGCCCCGCAATGGCACTTTTGAGACGAGTATTGAACATACTTTTCATTACAATATCGAAAAACTTATAAACAACATGAATATTTTTTGTTTATTTAACTTTGTGTCAAGAAAAATCCGAAACTCTTAACACTGAGTTTCCGTGCTTATGTCGAGTACATACACGCACGGAAATTCAACGTTACCAACAACATCCTAACGGATACATCCATACACGGCCTAATGCAACATCTGATCGGTTCTGCACAGCAAAATCCCATAAAATTAAGGTTATGTAATTTTGCCCTGCAGTAGCTGGAATAACCTATTTTCTTAGCTCATTTTATGTTAGAAAGTGTACTTTTGTGTGTAGAGTAATGAACATTTTCCCCAAAATATTGAATTTTTCTAAACTAAAAAATATGTTAGCCGTTATTACAATATTATTTTCATGTTTAATATTTTCCAGGTAATGTAATTTTTACAAGGGTTTACATTAATAATAGGTTGAATTAATCTATCTTCTTATTTCTATAAGGGTTTCGTCTGTTACGTCCCTATTTCTCTCGATCTACTGAACCGATTTTTAAGATTGAGGTGTCATTTTAAAGCTTAGGACATACCGCAGTGACGAATCGTAATTAAAAAGGTCATATTGTTTCGGGCTTCGCCCCCCTCGCCTTTGATTTATTTCCTAGAGGGCGCTTTAAAATGTTGACCAACTTTTTATTGCAAGCTCTTTAATGTGAATTGTAATTTAACAGCTGATTACCTTTAGATGAATTTTAAAGCCAGATAGTAAACAAAAATAGATCTCTGTCACTTTATAATCAACATTCACGTACTGTAGGTGAGTTTCACTCATACAGAATCATTAAATGCGCAATTTGCGCACGGGCCACCTCGTAATACTTAATTTACTACGAATCCAATTACAAAATCATCAAAACCCTTTTGTTTTATAAATTTAACTGTGATGTCTTTTCTGTAAACTGGGCATCAATATGTCGTACAGCTGGCAGCCAACAATCAATATACATATATCTTATACATGTAATTCATATATATGTTGGAGAATGACTTCTTCGATTTAATTAGACATAACAATATTCTTTAACACCTACTTAATCTCTAAAGTGTAGTATGTAGACCACTACCTATGCCACGTCTGCCGGCTATACCAATACCAATAAACCTATACAGTAGTTTTATGTGACATCCAGTTTATTGCCAATCTGTGATTTTGAAGTAAATCTTAACATTTATTTTCTTGAACTAGTTTTCTTTCTTGAAGAAAAATTAATGTTTTGCACTTTTTTATATTTGTAAAAAGGTTTAAAGCGTTGAAGAAATACAAAATATTACTTTTCATACATGTAAAAGAAACTAGTTTTTTATTTGCTAGTTGCAGTAATTATTATATCTATGAAGTAAATAAATACAAGTACTAAATAAAAAGGGGTGATACTATGAGTACGTTACGTCTCTTGTTAGAAGGTTTCTCATACACCGCTCGTACTCATCATTGTATCTGACGAAAGGCCCGATAAACAAAATACCAGTTAAAAATATATAACAGCGGGAATTGTCTTAAAGTAATCAAATTTTTATCATATCAAGTCAACCACACATCTGCTACTTTAGAAGTTTCATTCAGAAACACTGGTCAAAAAATCATATAGCACCTTTAAAACGTAACTAAAATTTACTATAAAACATTTTAGTTTTTTCTCGGTACCTAAAATAATTAATAAGTTACATAACTTATAATACCTTAGTAAAATATTTTGCTAATAATTAAGTTTTTAAAGGAAGAGTTTTGTGCAATGCCTTCACTATAGACATACACCCAGTTAAACCCTTGGGGATCTATAAGCATACATTATTATAACCATTCCCATTCCAATACTGTCCTCCTTGTTTCCTTTTAAGGAGTGATTAATTTTAACTTTTTCAAATTCCTCATCAATTTTTCACAGCCAGCACATTTAATAGCTTTTAACCAAATCCGGTTATTTCTAATGAAACATACTCAATAATCACGATAACAATACAAAGTTATCTCAAAATATACAAGCGGTGACGTTGATCTGACGAACAAACGGGCGAATGTAGAGCCATGTCGGGAGGAGTGTTAAAAGCTAATGCAATAAAGAGTAAAAAGACAGCGGACAGACAGCGGGGACAGGCGGCAAGACAGATGGACGCGGGTGACAAGTGGACAGCGGACAAGTGGACAAGCGGACAGCGGACACCGCGGCCTCCACTCTCGCTGGATCCTGTCCTCAATTATCCACAACATTTATAAACTCACTGGGTCATTGAGCCTGGTAGAATGTATCACACTTGATGGTGGTTGTTTTGAGCTCTTGGTGCATTGAAATTATCTCAGAATTTCCGGCGAACTTTTGTTGGGATAAATGTAATCGATTAAAAAAGATTTTTAACCGAAATCTAGGTAAATTGTTTCTTTTGGTAAAACTTTTCAATGTCACAGACTAAAATATAATGTTGAATTAATTACAAACAGAATATTGTTTTAGTTGAAAATTCAATAAAAACTATTGTTTCGGCAAACAACGAAAGGGCTGCCTGTAAACTTGAGTATGTGAATATCTATGGTATAAAACTTTTATCTTTTATGCAAAACTGTGGATGTAGACGAACTTGTATCTCTTATACGTTTATATTGGTCCAGGAATAAGGGAGGGAGGTTGTGATAAAAATGGCATCACGAATTGTTTGTAAATAGGATTACTATTGGTGCACGATTATGAAAATGTGGTGGTTAAGGAGCAAACCAATTTGTATTTTGTATTTCCTACTTTCTACCAAGTAGCCTTAATGTTGATTATCATTGATAGCCTATTATTGATAATCCTAAAAGAATAAAATTTTTATCATCTGTGACACAACGGACATAGGTCAATTTAAACAAAATTGTGAAATCAGTGCAACGCTCACCAAGTATATTTTATTACATTTTTGGAACTTTTATGATAATATACTTCTCTGTCTAAATTACACTATTTTAGCTTGTTTATGTATATTTAAGGACATTTATTTTCAAAATAATTTTCATTGAGAAATAACATAAAATATATTATACATTATTACAAAATATAGATAAGTACTCAATCTTATAATAGTCAATGTTATAACTGGCTGGGTAGCTGAATGGTTATAGTGCTCGCCTTTGAATTCAAAGGTTGCCGGTTCGATCCTGAGAAAAGTTAGTCGTTTTTTAAAGGTTCGATTCTGGACTCAGTTGCCATTTATCATTGGGCTATTAATTAATGATGCTTTATAACGACTGGTCGATGTTAGAATGTAACAAGACTGGGGTTTGGACCGATCCCCGTCAAAACGTTAAAAATGCCACTGGATACTTAGATACACCAAGATAAAATAAAATATGAAGGCGGAATTTTTATATTTATTTATTTTATATTTATTTTAAGACCCCGAAACTTAGAGACTCGCACTGTCAGTTATGGACCATGTTTGTATCATGTTGGGCCGACCTGTGGCGCTCTCGCTATACTTGTGACGGCTCCCGACGAGTGGAGCGATCTGCGATGTAATCCCGAGGAGTGCAAGAGGGGAAGGGTTGTGCAGCTAGGTAACGCTCCTGATGTTGTGTGTGTGCATGTGTGTGCGTGCGAGAGTGTCAGTCTGTGTTGTTTACATTGGGTGCAAGGGTGACAGCGATCGATATTTCGCCAGCACGTCATCAGCTAAGAACTTATGTCACCGAGGAAAAGTTGGAAGCTCTTTGATATCCAACATTGAAATTATTGGGTTATTAGGTTCGAAATATTATGGACATGTTACATGAAATGAGAGAAGAATTTATTCGTTATTATATATGCTAGTTTTTTTCTTTTTTTCATATACAACAAACTTTTAAGAACATGGCCGTTGCAATAAAAGTATAACACTGAAACTCTATTTGTCTCAAGCATGAATGATATTCAATGACCACTTTTGCTCACTAAAAATAGATTAAAGAACTTTACGATTATTATAATTTTACAACAAAGAAGTATTATAACCAACCGATTATTTAGTGTTGCATTAATTTTGACAAATAAAAATAATTCATCTCCAGTGGAGCGCCAGGGATGTAAATCGAAGTTGGATCATGTTCGCAAGTTGATAAATGTAGAGAATATCAGGGAGCATAATGACGAGAAGCAGTTTGACATATGGTCGGGGTCGGGCTAATCTGGCCGATCATTTGTCAAAACAACCGAGGCAATCGGGAGCTAATGGATCAACGCGGGGCTGCCGCCGCGTTTGATTAAAGGCGCGAAAAATCAGCTGACGGGGAGCGTTATCGATCAGCTGTTCAACAATGAGTCATCGCCGGCGACGCTGCCGGCCGGGAGTCCGACCCCGAAGTGACTGACTCTTCAAGACGCCGACAGAAAGAAAGTCGGGACGCATGCGCCACAATTTTCTTCGCCCTTTCTTTTCAACTCGTCGTTTCTCGGCTTCTTTCGCAGGAGGGGAGGCCGCAACGGCTCGGTCTCGGTAACCAGAAGATGTTGAGGCGGCCCCGCCCCTCCACGCCCCCGTAAAAACCAAACCACACGCCCCGCGCCCACCGCCCCCGCCGCCGCACCGGCTTAAAAAACATCAGTTCTTCGCGTTTGTCCGTGAGAAAAGTGCGGCTAGGCGGCGGGCCGGCGCGGCGAGCACCTGTCCATAATTGGTGGCTAGGAGACCGCTTCACCCTCCCACCCCCGCGAAAACCGAAAAACTCGGATAACTTCAGTTCGTGCATAGTTTGACACCGGATTGCGGTTCCGCTGGCCTCATCAGTGTTGATTTGTTGTGTTCTCAGTGGTTTACTGGAGAAGAACATATTTAATATTTTTTTTATTTTTGTATAATTATGCTGCTATTGAATGGAAATTTGTGATTTTTTACTAAATAGTTAAAATTTAAATTCGAAAATTCTGACTTGACCATAATTTTCCGAGTTAACTATAGTTAAATTTTTGGCAGTTTTTTACGCAAGTTGGAAATTTTTAAACAATTTATGACATTGAAAATCAATATTTACAAGATTTAATCATCACAAAACGTTGAAAAGATCGAACTGCAAGAGTGCCTGCGTGGCGGCGCTCTGGGGTCGTCGATTGACACGTTTCCCCAGGGCCAGGGTCGGTCGCTCGGCATGTGACCCAGGGGGCGACGGCCGAGGATGCACCTAACCGACATGGACCCGGGCTACATGAGTGCGGACCTGCTGGCGGAGCGGACCCTGGACGGCATCCTGTCCGAGCACCCGGGGAGCTTGTGAGGACCGGCAGTCCCCACGTGGTCTGCACCGTGCTGCCGCCCACTGGCGGTCCAACAAGACGCTGCCGGTGGCGTTCAAGGTGGTGGCACTGGGCGACGTCGTGGACGGCACCGTGGTCACCGTCAAGGCGGGCAACGACGAGAACTACTGCGCCGAGCTGCGGAACTGCACCGCCGTCATGAAGAACCAGGTCGCCAAGTTCAACGACCTCAGGTTCGTCGGCAGAAGTGGCAGAGGTAAGGGTAAGGGATTTTTTCATTTTTTACTAGTTTAAGGAGAGTTAGCATGTTAGTTTAAAATTGCACCACGCGCAACGCTCAACATCAGGTCTTGAGTTATGTTTAATTTCTTTATTGCTATAAACTACATATTTCGATAGTATTTGAAAATATTTCAATAGGTGGGATTACAAGTTATTTTTAAGTAAGTATGAAATATTTATTTTCACTAACCTATACACTAGAGAAATATTTTACTTATAAAATCAAATTAAATTGACTCTTTTTCTTAAAAAAAAAAAAATCAATGACATTTAGTATATTTAAAAAAGACTACCCTACGTACGGGAACCCCGCAAAATATAATGTGGTCTTACGACAAAGCAGGTAGAAATCCATAACCTTTCTCAACTGCTACATCTTCAAAAATTCAAAAGTATGTTTAATTTATAAAGTATGAGTGTTGAAGTATGTGTAATTCAATATTTGGGTAAAATTTGGTTTCTAAGAACGTTGCTTTTAATCATCAGCTTAGATAATGATATTCAGTTCAGTATGTTACATTATTTTCAATATTGTTACATTATTTATATAGACGTAATTGTACCTAAATAACCAAGAATAAAATCAGAATCTAAACAACGTTTATTTAAGTTAAAAGGTTTTAGATATGAGGTCTGAGCTAGTTATATTCTTTGATAATATTATAGATATTTTTCAAAATAAATTTACTCTGTAAATAAGATACTAAGTCAGTCGGTATTGTAATTCAGGATTATGAAAAATTAGTAATTTAAAAGTAAATATGCCTTTTTTGAACATATAATTAACATAAGTTAGGCTATATATATTTATAATTAATTGTGTTGTAGCAACGGATTGAGCTTGCAATATTTTAATTGTATTACTTACGTCAATCAATCCTGTTAAAACTTCCGTCGGACGCGTTTCGGCCTAGGCCATCATCAGCTGGACGGAGTACATTGCACTAAATTACCATAGTTCTTCGCTGGTAGGCTTATCTACCTATATCTTACTATCTACTATATATATTTATAAATAGTTATGGCTACAAAAATGAAAATTTGTGCTTTTACTTAGATGCAGAAAAAATGGTTACAATGGTGTATGTACATTTAATCTGTACCTTTGTTTATTTGTTGTATTACAGTGGTTTAACGAAGACACTATTAGCTCTGTATTGTACTTACAACATTGCACAGTAAATGCTGAAGATATTATAAAACTCATGAAAACTAGTAACATAATTAATATATTTTATGTGGAGGTGTTGATGATGAATGGATTCGAGAAGAATATGCGTATTTATTTAGGCTTACTTAAAAAAGACAAAACTTAGAAATAATAAAAACTAGACTTTGCGAATTAGGAGTTATCATGCTTTTTTCAAATTGAATACTCTGCTTTATCTTTAAACCTGCTGATTCAATCAAAATATTTGTTAAACTTAATTCATAAATTAAGTTTATATATAAATTATGAAAACCAAATTTTTTCGCTAAAACATTATTTTGTAAAAAGTTATGTTGTACCAGGTTTTATACAAGTACCAGGGGGACCGAGCTTAAGCTCGGTAAAATTATTACCTACTTTCGTTTCTCACACTAAGCTCGTTCGCTCCGCTCACTCGCCCTCTTCCTTTTTAAGACGAGCTCGTTCGCTTCGCTCACTCGCCAGGCCGAAGGGTGCTGTGCTTTGGTATAATTTTCCTAAGCAACAGGTTAAAGATGTAACACATTGGTTTATTTTATCTACAGTTATCAGCTGATTTTTGTTCAATTTAAAAATCTCCATAAGGATAACATGGAAACTTTGAAGGGCTCTAGCGTGAAAACCGGAATTTTCCCAGCTATGGGACCAACTCCAATCGATTTCTGGTGGCCAAAACCCCCATATTCAATAAAAAAATCAAAAATCCTTGGAGCGAAAAAAAACTTTGCCCGGACAAACGGAGCTTGTTTTAGAGTATAAGATATGAAATTTTATATGTATAAAAGTCAATTGTATATATATAATTTTATATGTATATAATACAGATTTTATATAAAAACCAACATATTTTATACAATACGCTTTAGAGCCTTCGCGGTATCTTAGATAATATGCTAAAGACCTAAACTCACTATTTAAAGAAAGTTAATACTTTTATAAAAAGAACACATTATAAAAAGTAAATTTAATCTAATACTTGAAGTATAATCTAAACCGGATGGTATAACTTTTTTACTATTCCATGCGATAAATGTAAGGACAATCCTATTAACAAAACATTTATAACTATTTCTATGATACATTATAAAATTGAATAAGTGACTACATAGGCCTACCCGTAGTCTTATTTTTATTTTTAGTAGCCGTAGGTAGAAATAAAATTTACCAGAGTTGGCAAGCAGGTGCATGATAAACCCAAGTTGTAGTCGGTATTGAGATTGGGATTATTGGGGGTGGTTGAAGGCGAAAGCTGCGGTGTGGTTGGGGTTAGCGGCAACCCTTACTTGTTAACTAGTGTGCACTTGCATACATACACCCACTCACATACCTGGATACACACGAGATAAGTGCTTCTGCAGTCAACGTGTTATATATTATGGCTATCAAATTTCATAGAATTTATTTTGATGTCATATTTAGAGTAACCATTGTATCTTAGTCAAATAAATTCATACATTGTTGAGAGTTTAATAACCAAACTGCTTTCTATCAGACGTCCCAATTCAATAGTAAAATGTCAAAATGAAACAGTGATTCAATTTAACAAATGAAACAGCTTATGAACAATTTAAGGACTGGGGAAAATTATTGGTAAACTCAGTAATTCAGAGCCTAAAAGGAGAGTTTGGCAGTGTTTACAACGTTTTATCACGGGTGAATCAGAGAAAATCTGTAGGCTAAAAGCACAGGCAAATGCACCCTTAGTGATTTTGCTCTTAAAGGAAATTAATTACTTTTTAACTGAAAAATGTACAGTCAAGCTACTGAATAATTAGTAAGTTTAGTAGATTCAACTCCTTCTGATAAAATATCTTAATCATTTGAATCTTAGTTTAAAATTTGAAAATATTGAAAACAGCAAACATAACTGTTTAGTACTCGTTACTAATCTTATTGTAGACTTCTCAGTTTCCTTTTGTTCAGTACCCTACTTATAGTCGTAGTTATTCACGCAGTCATCTTCATCCCTGTAAAACAATGAAACATGACTTTGCATTACCCTGTTTCCGATGGATTTTTTTTCCAAAATTCATTGTCAAAACAAGTGTTTTATATTGATGTTGGATTTAGGGCCGTCATACCTGAAATAGATCATTAAAAATTATTTGATTAGTATACAAAAAATGTTAAAAGTAAGGAAAATTGAGTTATTTTTCTACGTAATTGAGATTTATATTTTTTAATTTTCAAACAATAAAGGTATGAGAGAGCTAAATAACTCTTAAACTAAATAACTATTAAGTTCTAAAAGAATCCGTTAAAAAACGTTGCTTGAAACAGCAGAATAAAATCCCGTGTTTTGCTCAAAAGCTATACGCTACTAGCACAAATAAAGAAGACTCTTAAGAAGTGCTGCTCCAAACAATCTTACCTGAACTACAACAGTAAATAGTCCCATTTATGAAATGGTCCAAGTAATTCACTGGCAATTTAATTTTGCAAGGAACACGTTCGCAGCCGATGAACTGGATGGATCCACCGCACGTCGCGTCGCGTCGCGTCACGTCGCGTCACGTCGCGTCATGTCATGTCGCGTCGCGTCACGTCGCGTCGCGTCGCGTCACGTCGCGTCGCGTCGCGTCGCAAAGCCGTCCGCTTTAAGCCATCCCTCATCGCAAGGGTGTCAACGTCACAGGTCGCTTTTAAAACCCAATTAATATCTTGTGATACAAAGCGAGGCCTCCCGTGGTCGGACAGAGAATAAAAACGGCGTGACAAGACGCATTAGCCTGTTGCCGGCTCAGCAAACAGAATTACCTCTTCCCTCGCGCCAAATTTATTTTTTAATTTCCCCATTGTCCGGCCGATCATATGACACCTCTGCCCCCCCCCCCCCTTGTATGAACCCCTCGCCGGCTTTGTTTAATGACGGCAGTATATAAACCCCGGATGTCGCACACTTGATGCTGTATCCCCTCGACAGATCGTCGTGATTAACATCAACACCAACAACGTTCATGCAATTGGCCGATTGTCTTTCCAGGTTAATTTATTGGACATCGCATGTCTTTTGATTGAAAGGTGATTTGTCAGTTTTGTGTAATTGATTTGTTCTTTACAATTTTGCTTTGAAATATGAGTGATTTGAATATAACATTTCATTTTGATGAATCACTCCGATCATCTTTAAAATCTTGAATAGTTGTTTACATTTTAAGCTTTTATAGTAGCCTAAACTTTAAACTTTTAAACTTTAAACTTTTAAACTTTTAAAGTATTTCAATGATGACCTTATCTACGTAATGTTATATAGTGCTTTACGTTATTTTACTATAACCAAACTGTATGTTAAAATCTCGCGCTTAGTTCATTTTTACAACTCTACGATGTATTTGAATCAAAACGTAGCAACATATAAATTATACGACTTTTCTCACTGGGTAGCCTACGTTTGAATTTTAAGCATTGCAAAAAATACAATTTAAATTACTTACGGACGGAATCAAAATAGATTTATAAATAAAACTGTTAAAAAATTATCAATTACACCATTTTTTCTCCCAAAATAATAATTTTTACGAATTGGTTATGAAAAAATGTGTTGATTGTGTAAACATCCTTTAGATAATCGATAGCCTTAAGAAGCCAGGGAGCAGACCCAATCCTATGCACTGTCGGTGGTTGCGGGTGGTTGTCGAGTGGTTGACGGTGGTTGGTGGTTGGTGGAGGCTGCCGTCGCCGCCGCCGGTGCGGTTTTGGAGGCGTCGCGTCGCGGCGCCGTCTCGCTCTCGCGGTTACCCGCCTCCACCGCCGCTACTGCCGCCGCCGCCGCTGTTGCCTCCGCTCTAGCCGACAGTGATAATTGACCTTTAAAGATATTGCCCAGTGAAATATTAATTTATTTTTGAATTTGTTTCCTTCTAGGAACATGATTCCATGAACAAATTAAGTAAACTCACGTCTTGATAGTTTGTTAAGTAAAAACTGAAAGCTATCCATTGTGTCTTGGAGCAGGCTAGAAGGTAGAACAAAATTATACTGCATACGTTTTATGAATTGAAGATAGATAATCGGGAAAATGATTAAACTTTTGGACCACCAATTTATTTTGAAATGTGTTCTATGTCATCCCCTGACCTTCCTCCAAAAATCCCCTGAAATCCCAAATGGGGATTATGTCTAAGAATGAGGGGTTGGGCCATGAGAAGTTACAATAAACTTTTATACTAAGCATAGTAAATAGTAATACACACCAGAAGTTTTATAGATATCAAATAAAAGGTCTTAAAATGTATAATACAATGCTGTAAACTCAATCTCAATATAACGGTAGAGAGATAAATGGCAGACTTTTAAAATTTAGAATAAAATAATATTATTAAAACTTTGAAATGAAATAACTTCCAAAATTTTAGACCTTTTGAGTTCTGGATTTCGGCTATGTACTCTCCTTACTAAGACCTTTAAAATCATAGCTATGGGCTTAGAATTGTTTTTCATGACTTCCTCTTTGGGACGTCTATGTTGAGGGTGGTTCAAGGGTAATATGATAGGCAAATGTCAAGCTATCCATCCGCATTTTCAAAGGTAATTGTTAAAGCAAACGTTTGCCGCAAACCGCACCTTAAAAGGTCAAATATGTCGAATATTATTAAATTTTTAAGCGTTGAGATTAAAATTTTATTTTTAATTCAAATCTTGTCAGGCTGCCATTTTCGACTCAGGCAACCTTCTGAGATAGAGGTTGCGGCATGAAATTCTTCTACTTAAGAGCTTTAATTTGATAGACCTATACATAAACCCATAATTTGACGAAAGATTTTTTTCTGACTCCAAATGGGCCATAACATTATTTTAGGCATATTGCCCGCTGGGGATTTCAGGGGACTTTTCTGAGGGAGCTCAGGGGATGACATAGAACACATTTCAGCAAAAATTGGCTGTCCAAATGTTTTTCATTTTCCAGCCATATTTTGGCTTAATTTTGCTACACTAATAAGGCGGTGCAAAAGGTTTGTTTCCCTAAATAGTCGGTATCAGCAACTAAGAGGACCATGGAATCAACAATTAAACAAATGTCAGTCAAAATATTATTGATACAACCACTCAGGTTTTGGCACCTGTGAGTAGCCAAAACAATTCGTCTTAAAAGGAAAATAGCAATACGTACCACTTAGAAAATCCAGATAGTGATAAAAAAAATAAAAAATTAAAAGTAAAATTAGATAGTGAAGTATAGTTTATACCTTTAAAAACTTTTAAAGATAATTACAAGAAATACGTAACCACATGTCTCATTACGTAGATTTATCTATATACATTTGAAACCAAACTGTGAGAACTGTAAAATGAATAAAAAACGACTTTAATGGTTTTTTCAGGCTACAAAAAACTGTTTGTAAAATACCAACCAATAATCAGGACCAAAAGTGTTTTTTAAGATCTCCTGAACTAAAATATGATCGATGTTTGTCTATGGTTTCTTAGTTGGTTACAGTAAGATGTATAACGCGAGTCTGACGTTTTCTATAAAATATGTAAATACAGGGTGTCCCGTTACTCTCTGGCCAACGGTATTTAGCAGTCATTGCTTAGGTCAAGACAAACACATTTCACCATAGGATCATGTTTAACTGTTGCCTGGATTACTGTCTATCTCTCTGTGTGTGTTTTTAACGAAAAAAAACATCCATCTTTCATAAACTGTTTGAGGATCCAGCGGTGAAATTTTGAACAAAAGTTTGTTATTTTAAGATCTGTCTTTGAGAAACACAATACCTAAATAACATTAACTGTTTCTGGTGGCAGCCATTTAACTTATTTGATGCTAAATTCCACGAAAACCGTTAACAAAGTAGTTTGCGATACCCATAAAAGTTAGCCTATTAAATGTAGATTTCAATGATATCTTACTTGTTAATATAGGATAAAGAATAACAGAGAAACTGATACTTATCGTATTGCATGCTGGATATAGCGTTTAAACAATGTAGGTACCGGTACAGTTGTTTGCACGAGACGTGAGACAGGCCACCAGGATTTCTGCTACACATGGGCAATTTAACAGCCGGAATTCGAAATTGAGACCTCCATAATGATTTTACTGTATATCATTATAATGATTAATCCACGCCATGTTGCACAATATAGAGCCAACTTACCTAGTCCAGTAAATAGAGGCAAAAAGGGGGTGTTTGCTTACAAACGGTCCAGTAGTTCTAAATTTTGTATATGTTGTCTAGGATGGTTAGTAGTTGTTTAAAATGCAAAATGCACAATTTTCCCCCTCCGCGCCCGCCGCCATATTGAAAAAATACGAAAAAATCCTTACTTCCTTCAGATTTTTGGTTATATCATCGTTGGGGTGGCATTTTATATAGAAAACAGTAGTGTAAATGTTGTAGACAATTAAATTTCCTATAATTTACATATTTAATTTGTCTATCTAGGTTATGGAGATTATTCACTTTTAAAAATATATAAAAATTTCATTTTTCAATTTGCCAGAATTTTTATTTTAGAACACTAATTCTGTTATAGTCTAATCTAAGAAAACAAATATCATAATATCTCGGCAGGAAATTTAATTATCTATATTTCTTTTAACCGACTTTATAAATTGATGCGTAAATAAAAAATCAAAACAACACCATATTGATATTTGTTGCTGTTGTGTATGATTTGATCTAATAAAAACGCATCAATTGTTTACCCTTCTTTGATACAACTTAAAATCAACATAATTTATACCAGAGTTTTTTTCACATGAAACAGTGATATTTTACTATTTTACAAGAATATCTAAAGGTGAGAGGTAATGTTCAACAGCAAATAAACTACAAACAACTTAAACCAATTTCGTGAAGAAATGTTTATTGAAACAAAGTACCATTAGAGTAAAATTTTTTAAAATTATTTAGTTCTGTATACATAATGTCACCTTCCATTACAGTTCTTGGGTTGGCTGTTAGGAACACTATGAACTGGGTGTAGTTCACCACGTAAAAAATTACCCAAAATAATCTCAATCTCAACTCCCTGGATTTTAACGAATTGTAGTGTTCCAAAATCAAAATGTTGGAGAATAAAAAAATTAAATATTATATATTTTTAAAAGTGAATATCTCCGTAACCACAAGTCCTATAGATAGACAGATTAAATATGTAAATTATAGGAAATTTAATTGTCTACATCATTTACATTACTGTCTTCTGTATAAAATGCAACCCCAACGATGATATAACCAAATTTCTGAAGAAAGTACAGATTTTTTCGTATTTTTTTCAATATGGCGGCGGGCACGGAGAGGAGAAAATTGTGCATTTTGCATTTTTAACAACTACTAACCATCCTAGACAACATATAAAAAAATTAGAACTACCGGACCGTTTGTAAGCAAACATCCCTCTATTCACTGGACTACCCATATGTAGCACAAATTCTGGCGAGTTGTCTCACATCTCATGCAACCAACATCTACTAAAGGAGTACTAACAACAATGTTTAACTAGGGAAATGTAATCATACATTACGGAGATAAGATAATTATTCTTAATCAAATATTTGCAAATAAAGTATCACTGAAATTTACTTAAATGGGGCTAACCCTTATGTATTTTGCAAATCCCTTGAGGAACGGTGTTTTGAAATTTGGCACTTTCCTTCGATTATACAATGTTATTACTTCTTTTGCATTGTTTAAATTGAAAAAAAGTTAAGTACTGTATTATTAAAAGAGTTATTTTCTCTTTTATTCTATACAAAGTCTTAACCAGTAAGGAATCATTGAAATTAACGTAAAATGGGGTAATATTATCAATGGAGCATTTTTTTGTTAAATAAACAAAAAGTAATAAAAAGTCATAAAAAACCTTCATGTCAAGTTTGATAAAAATCGGACGTTTCGTTAACAGGTTTACCAGCTTTACGGAATTTAACAACATAATTTATATATGTATCTTTATAAGTATATATATGCAGATATGAAAATTTTGATGAATGGTGTTTTTGGCATCTGGGGACCCTGTAGTAAATAGTTATCACTGTTAAAGGCTTATATCTAACCTTTAGCACCACCGTAATATGGTTTTCCCAGAAAAGAAATCCACTTAAAAACCCAAACTGAAAGTAGCTTTAAAGAGAAATATCACCCTTATCTAATATAACAACCAATACATATTATATATCAAAATGTGCAAAATTTTATTTTCTAAATTTTATTAATTTACAAAATTTAGCTTTCTTTAACTGTTCAAAAGATATCCAGAAAAAACTTGTAAAACGACAGCCGCCATTAAAAAAAAATTTCCAAAGCAGGCGAGCGCAGTGTCGGACAGTGGTAGATTTTTCACCATTGCTTTTCTCAGGTAATTTTACATAAGAATCGGTCAAAAAATATAAGTTTGCAATTACTTCCGGGTTGAACCATAATTTGACTAGACTACTCGTCCAACCAGCATTATTTCTGTCTCGGGCGTAGGTCTTAGCTATACTATCTGCGTTAGGATGTGCATACTGTTGAAATGACCCTGTATTATTAGAAATATAAATTTAAAACATGTCCGCCAAATATTTTTTAAGTGACTAGCGTTAACGTTTACTCCACCACACAAACAATTGAGAAACCTTGTTGATTGCAAAACGCGAAACAAAAAGCGTCGGGGCATTAGAGGGTGTGTGGCAAAATTTGGGGCAAATAAAGGCCGGACAGGAGGGACAGGCGGACAGGTGGTCAGGGCTAACTAGCGACACATTCGTTAGCGTGTTGGACCAACAAAGCCCGGTCTTCAAACAGTCTCAGGCCCCTGCCTGGGGGCGGCGAACAAACACTGTCTTACACTCATTACCGTGGTAACAAGTAGGCCCTGCGTTTATTGTGTTATTTTTCATGTGTTTTAATCGAATTTGAAATTAAATTTTAAAATTAAAGTTCAACAATTCCTGGATCAATAATTTACATGCAGAGTTAAATTTCGCTAGTTTGTTTACAATTAATGTTAAAAAACAAAATTTAATTTTTCGTTTGTTTATAAAATAAAACATCCTTATAAAGTGTTTTTTATCAATATAAAAGTATCTTTAATTTTTAAGGAATAATATTTTATACAGTCCTTTGGCATAATAAAGGGTAAGGCTTAATAAAAGTGAAGCATTCTCTCCTCATAATATGGTTCTTTTAATGTTTGAAGGAAACTAACTAAGCATATTTCCTTTTAATGTGCTTAGGAATGTTTGTATCAGGTGAATTTCCTTAAATGTATGGGAGTTAAGATATTTCTCAGAAGAAGATAACATCAAAAGATGTTACCAATATGTTAATGCTCAATGTTACTAAAAAAAATAACTTCTATAAACTAAAACTAGTTATCATGACAAACAACTATCAAAGATGAAAATCTTTACTTCAGAACCAAATTAATAAAAAATGTTATAGAACAATTTAATTGTATATTGGTAACCAAACTTTTTATACTAAACAGGGTTCAATATATACAGTATTTAAAATCCCTCGATTTTAAGTAACCAAATAGACTAAATAAATAAAACGGTATTTTAAGTTAATAAACACAGATTAAGGTTACATATCCCTATTAATGCATACAGAACCGAGGGACATCCCATGTTAAAAATTTTAGTTTTGCCCTCGAAACCAGTGGAAAATGAAACGCTGATGCTAGGGTTACTTCTCCTTACCGTCGCTGGAAGCGCTCTTACTACCTCTTAAATGTCAAAATGAGCATATTTGATTACAAAAAAATCAAAACGATAACAAACTTCTGCAAAATTATTCTAGTAATCTTTTTCCATTCAACAAATCATTATAATCCAAAAATAAAAATTGCATCTTGGTTTTGCTATCTGTGTTTCAAGGGTGGCCTTCTCACCTCCACATAAGGATGTTTCTACTTATTTGGTTCTGTATAGGCCTACATTGCTCCTATCTTTAGTAGGCATACTTAATTTTGGGATACACTATGAATCTTTAACTCCTAGGGGAATAAATCTGTCAATTTGCAAAAGAAAAAATATGATTTGGGATATCTAAAACTCTCTGCATATTTTGTTGGCTGTTACATTTTAATACATTTTCACTAGAGTAAAGTTGAAATTGACCTACTTATTGAAGTGATGGGCTACTTTCCACTAAAGAATAGTGCACCCCAATCTTTTCCTTAAGCGTGTATGGCTCTGCCACATTTGTTAGGGCAACTTGCTTGGAAAATAAACTTCTACTTATAAATACTGCACCAAATTATAAAAAGTAATTTCAATAATGATTTATTGTTAAAAATAAGTACAATACATTAACAATGCAATTTTATGTATATTTTTCCAAATTTTTAGAGTTTTTTAAGTTTGTGAGTAAAACTAATATATCAATATACGTCTGGCTTAAGATAGTTTATTGAGAAAATATACTGTAAAAGTATGTGAAAAATTTGTTTCTGATGCCAATAACTAAACCCTTTGTAAAGAAGAACTTACACTTAAAATTTAAAGCCTGAAAAAATTTTAGTTAATTTTGAATAAAGCCTTTGTACTTAACAAAGTTGACAATATTTTTAATGAGTGGTAGTATTTTTTAGTCATGTTTCTTAATATAGCATGTAAAAATATCTATCTGTTTATATTAATTATGTTTATTAATAAGTAATGAGTGACTAACCACTTCGAAATACAATCAACATTGTTTATAGAGGAGTAATTATAAATTCGTTAATAAATAAGGCATTCACTGTATGTTCTATTTTACTTACATTAGTTAAGCAAATTTACTGTGATTAAAGAACATCTATAACTAGTAACAAAAACTTTTAATTGCCCACTTTGTAATGGTATTTTTCTGGTGGAATATTAAAGATTGACTAAAAAAGTTAACTTAAGATCGGCAGCAGTTATGAAGTACAACTTTTAATAAAATAGATGATGCCTTTTTACATGTGACAATACTGTTACAATGTATTGTCTTATTAAATATCACAAATATAATTTTGAAAGAGACCTTGAATTTAAGTATTGAAACAAAGAAATGAAAATTTAGGGAAGTGTTGATGTCATTCTCACTCATCGACTACGTTCTACATGGTTTTTGTCTTAAAAGCTGATGGAACCTTTCTCTAGTGGAGAGCACAACCAGCTGTTGAATATGAATACTCATTGCCCTAAAATCTGCTTATTACTAAATCATCTCCCTGCTACAAATTTTTACGCCTAGAAAAATCAATCATATCAAGTATAGAATAAAGTTACGACTTATAAACCCAGATTAATTCTTGACATCACAGATAAATGGTGGTTTCCAGAATACTATAAGTTAGTTCGTTTACCAATGTAGTAACAGCTAAATATGAAATTATCTCTAGAGCCAATAAGAACAGCTTTTTCAGAATTTCAGTACAAACAGACTTTTTGAGCCAGTATGACGACCATCGGAACTTATACTTTATTTATGTATTTAACACCACGCCGTAACTTCGGAATAAGGATATGAATGTACTCGTATGGTCATTTTTGTATCAAGGGAGTAAATTTCATTGTCTCTCTTGGGAAAATCGTCAACCTCGCCTACGGTTTGGGTGACAATTTCTCTAAGGGAGACAAAGTTTAACTTTGCTACCAAAATAATCAAATCCCAAAAAATACCCCCTTTCCCCCAATACTAATAATTATATCGCTATCCATTGTGTTGGTTATCCAACCACGAAACTCGAAAAAGTTCATTATTTTCAGCTGGCTTTTGGCTTTAGCTCCAGATACACCATCATTCTTTTTTACTGCACTGTGTTGTCAGGTTGTCGATGTCACTAATGCGGATTGACTTGGTCTCCTTGGGATTTACTTTTTAACAGTTTGCCCCTTAATTACTAGGAGTAAAATTTTACTTTCCACACTAGGTAAGAGAAAATGCAATGTTAGATGCAGTTATACAATATAATCGCCCGTTATTTGTCTGTTCTCTACTACGCCGGAGTGGGCGAGTGTGTGTGTCGCCCAGAGAACCACCGGTGCCGGACACCCCATTACACAGAGGATGGCCCGGGCCGTCATAACGCCAGCGCTCTCACTACATTTACCCTGATTTGTCGACTCCTCAACAACCACCTTCCGGTCACTCCGTCAAGGAATCCTCATCCATTCTGAAACTTTCGCTGTTAAACGACTCCGTTATTTTTATTGTGAGTAAATGAATTATTGTGACGGTTTTAATGACGCTGTGTAAGAAAGGGCAATATTTATGTGAAGATTTGTTTACTAATCTTTATTTTATTGTTTATCGAGTAAAAATATTGGTTCTGCCCAAATAATTCTGATTGATATTTCCATTTACTATATATTCCCAGTATTGTATATGGTCAATGATATTGTAGTCTATAAAATAGAATAAAGGTATTTATGTTTGGAAATAGAATAATTATAAAAATCCATTGTAAACTTGATTCTAAAATTTTATAGCACCATTTTGCTACGTCCATTAATTTTTTGTGTCAAAACAGATATAGTCTACTGCTTTAAATACATAAAAAACATACCCATACTTTATGGAAGGTCCTTGATGTTTTTAGTCCTAGAATGGGTTAATCACGAGCCTTTCTCGTGTAATCAGGAGTATCACTATAGCATTCATCTTTTAGGAGTTTCTAAATTTTGGAAATTCCTAGTTCGGAATAACTTGAGCTATTGAACCACTATTATATACATTAATAATGTGCTTTGACAGGCAATTGGTCTGACTATATAATATATGTAGTCAGATATATTGATATATAGTTAGATACAAATACTGTTCATAAAAATCTGCGAAAAATACCGCAAACTTAACCTCCTTAAGTTTGATGAAAGGCCAAAAAATAATGAAATACTTAAAAAGGAGTAAGGAGTAAGTATCGAGGAAAAATAATGAAATTATTTTTTGGCCTTTCATTATTAAGATATGTAACTGAAAATTTTAAAAGAATTGAAACAGTAGATATATTTTTTACTACAATGTTTTACCATTTATCTCACAAAATAAAATTCGGTTCGGGATACTAAAGGTAGCACGGTGTTTAAGGAAATTTGGATAAGTCGGAGAGGAAGTTATTAGAAGGGGAGGAGAGTCTGAAGGAGGGAGACAGTAAACATTGTTTGCAATTTAATAGACACTGACTTTTAAAGACTAACTTTTAATAGGCTAAATTGTAAACAATGAGACACTTTTGGAAACTGCTACTACAATATAAGATAAGAATACTATGATTGTTTTAAAACATATACTACCACAAAACTGATTAATAGGTAAACTATGATAATGGAACCTGATTAATGGGTAAAACTGATGATTCTGATTGGGGGTAAATTATTCCCAAATTTATAAAGCAGTTGTCGTTAAAATGATCGATTGAAGTTTAATTTGTGGAAAAATAAACATATTTTTTCAATATTTCCAAATCTTCAACAGTAGCCACATTGTAAGATTTTAGCTGGTAAACTGTAAAGCATGTGGGATTTTAATATAGATACAGTGCAGAATGTAAGTTTGATTGTTGGTAGAAATTATTCATAAGATCATTGTCGCATACCAAAAATTTTTTAATAGAACAGAGAGTAAATCCACACAGCATCTAGGATTTATTCAACAAGTCTTCACACAGTGACCTATAACAAGCGGAATATGTAATAGCCTATTCTAAAAAAAGAAAAACTAACAAACATCTCTTTATTAGAAATGGATCTCCATAACATTAAAAATAAACTAACACAATTTTAATGCTTAGTATAAACAGAAATAACTTCATTTCAAGTTGTATTAGAATTTATTGAGAAAAATCGAAAGCCCACATATACATAACGACCAGTACAAGTTAGGCTAAAGTCATTCTCTCAGTTTTGTTATGTTAGGGAAGGTTAAGGAATTTTTTCCTCTGTGAGATAGGTCAGGTTACGTCAATTTTGTAGATTACTTTAAGTTAGTATTATAAGAAATGTTGCAATGGAAAATGGAACTGACGAGAGTAGTGGCTAAACAACTACAACAGGCAATAGAATGATGAGTGTACGAGAATATAAGGGTAGGTAAGATAATGCTTTATTATTGAATATTACATTCCTTAGGTACAATGTTGATAGTTTTCACCAATCTTCTAATGTCGTCAGTTCATGACACGCATTAAGTAATAACCAATTTGTATTTAAGATAATTTTCCTAGTAGAGGCCCTCTTCCAAAAAAATTCAATAAAAATACTGTCTCCCAAATACCAGGCAGTATATTCGCTCTGATTCCCGAACGCAGGCTACAAACCGTGTCAAACACCTCTCGACTGTGACTTTCGTTGAAACGCAACTCAGTTTGTTTAGCAACAGCCGATGACGGGGCAAACAGTCGGGTTCGACGAGGTAAACAGAACATCTGAGACGGGCGACCAGCCGCTGCCGCTACGGATCACCTGATTGGCTGGCACGGTTGAGCGACAAAACAGCATTGTATGCGCGACGTCGACGCTCTGACGGGTAACAATATTAGATTTGTAAACGCTGCAGCGGGGGAGCGAAACGCGAGGAAAACGTCACGACGCGAACAAAATCAACACCGGCAAACACGAGAGTTGGGACGGCAGCGCGGCGGATGGTGACCCATATCGGACTGGGGCTAGGGGAGAGCGGGACCTCTCATGTGAAATGGCGTGACGGGGTTAGGGTGTTCACACTCAAATGGGTTTTATGTACTCAAATTTATGGTTAATTGCTATTGGAAAATAGCTACAGCCTATCAAAGAAGAACCGTAATTTTTATTGTGATTATTTTAAATAATTAATGGTCCTTTTACATAATGTTTCACACATTATGAGCGCTAGAAAATATCACGGATGATTTTATATTCTTTTATTTCATGATTGACTTTCTAGTTAGTATTATTGTTTTTTAGCTAATTCATTAAAATATCTACTATTTTAAAAAAAATTGTCTTTTTCACTGTCTCTTGTTCGCACTTGGTTTTCTCCTCATTAGTTCATTTGAGATCTAATGCCCATATAAAGTGATGTATTATGGTTAGATTATATAATTTATTCGATGTAAATAACTTTTACTTTTTAATTAAAGCTAATTAATATAATAATATTTTTCATCTTCTTTAAAAAAATCTTTAGTTTTGCAATAGCATTTTCCTATCAGGTTTTCCTTTCAAGTATTGTTAAATATGTTTTAATATTTTTAATTTCTCTGAGTTTTCTGATAGAATATTGTAAATTTTGATCATAGTGTGATTTGGAATACTCATAGGAGTATTTACACACTCTTTTGTTCTTGTATAATATATAATTGTGATTTTTCATTCTTTGTTTAAATGTTGATATATTAGTGTGAATAAAACAAGCAGATTGTATTATATAGAGGTAAAAAAGGGATGGGATTTTGAACTCTAAAAAGAATGGATCCTATAAGAATTTTTTTGTTTCTCTTTTCTATATGGGTGAAATAATAAAGATATTAACTCTTAATAAAAATCTTTCCTTACCATTTAGTAGAGCAGCTAAGTCTAAAAATAAGTCTTAATCCATCTTAAAAACATAATATATCTGATACATTTTATGACACACTGTTATCCTAATCATAGTTCTAACAAATTATACTTTATTTATTATTTTTTTTGCACTATCTTAACATAATCTTATAGACGCTACTATTCTAAACAAAGTTTTAAGGTTATTTACAAAGTCAGTATACCTATATGGTTACAGATTATATTATTTAACAATAAACTTATTGTGTAAATAGCGATTCCCCCAGCTTTACACAATCTCTAAGTAAGTTAAATCTTTGACACCACCAATTAGAGCTTAAAGTTGAATTAAACGAAGTTAGACAGTCATTGGATTATCCTGATATTAAGACTTGACACAAACTTGGCAGCCGCTGGGAGATATGTGAGTGCAAGCCAAAACTTACTTTGATTCAATTTTATCCAACTTCGTCAATGACTTAACCGCCCTCCGACGCTCTTTAACACCCCAACAAAGACATCTACTGAACTCCCTCTGCGGCTTTTAAGTTTTAATATGTGTTTTAAATGGTAAGGAAATAAGACACAGCTTATATCAAAGTGTAAGTGAACAGAATAAAATAAAATAAATTATTTAGTGGTTGCACTGTAAATATTCATCGTCTCACCAAGTTTGATGTTTAATACACGCATTTTTTTATGAAAACTTATACAAACATATTAATTGAGTTTTGGATTGGCTTACCCCTATAAGAATAATAAATTTAAATTAGGTTTTTGTAATAAGTCATCCATAGATTGTGCCTAAAGAGTAAGGGAAGCTTTATTAAAAGCAGATTCAGATTGATTTTAATAATTTGTTACGATTGTTCTTGATCAGTTCAATCCAGTTTGTTTTTTTATCTATTCAGTTTTTTTCAGTTTCTGATACGAAACTAATTATCTAGTGTTCAATAGATACACGCATTACACATTTTCTCTTATAACATTATAAGAACGGTTTATTCTATGTTTCTAATTGATATCATAATCGTACATGAAGACGAAGTTTTTTTATTAAAAAGGAGTTTCGATGTTCGTAGTTCATACATCGAAAATGCAAAACTTTTGAACGTGAGACCTAGTTATTCGTTAAAACCTGTTTTACTTTCACCCCCTATACCATAGTATATGGATAAAGTAGGTATTGTTTTCGTAAATATTATCGACTTCATTTGATGGTGTATATATCCATTTTGGAGCCCCCTTTCCTCCTATAAATGTGTATTTGGAGAAAGTATTCGTTTCGTAAAAAATTTAGAATTTAAGTTGTTGGTAAATTTATCTATTTTGGTTTTGGTGAGTACACAAAAGTGTTTTAGAGTGATGTCTGCCTGTGTGTGTCTGTGTGTCTGGATGTAAACAGAGCTAGAGAATGCCCCAATGGTCCGATTTTAATGAAATTTGGTATGTAGCTCCAAATTTATAATAATACTAGCCGATTTTTTTTTTAATTTTTGAATTTTAATTTTAAGGGTAGTTTACCCCTAAAACCCCCCATAAAATCTGAAAAAAAACAAAATTTCTCAAAAACGGCTCTAACTATTTTGATTAAAATTTGTGGTTCATTAAAATTAAAATGTTGAATAAAATGACACCACCCGCATCTCCGATAAATTGCGCATTCAAAAGTTATAAAGTAAAAAGTGTTTTAAAAATCAATTTTTGGATTTAAAAAATATCTGTTAAATTGAAATAAATATTACTTATCGTCATTAAATCGAGCTCTAAACAATACAGTACTTTGAATTATTGTCCTACGTCGTTGCGAAGAAAATTCTATTTTTCGTTGAGCGCTAAACGCAGACTTTAAACGCCACAGACGTGCGTAGAGTCAAACTCGTGCTGCTCAGCTGGTAGCTATCAGACTGAGCCATCAAGACATATTTTGAGGCCTTTAACACATTTTTATATTCTTGGGAGCAAGTATGTGTTAGTTGATACAGTTTATTTTTCATTGTGATTGGTTATTTGATTATCAATGTATGATCTGATGTTCTGAATTTTTATATGTAATAATTTAAAAATAACAACCACTGCATCCAATTTTTTATTTTGTTTAAATTATTGTGACTATACTGTATATGGCATGTTGTATTTATGATGACTAACACAATGTTTGTAGTGTAGGCCTACATAAAATCGTTAAATATTTCCAGAAGTGATTTTCAGCTTCGTATTCATGCTGTGGCTGACAGTGGGGTGTTCAGAAATATGCGAATCCATGGGGCTAGGATCCAAGTAGTGAAGAAATCCAACTGTGATCCATAACTTGTGATTTCCTTTTCATTCTGGATATCCAACAACTCTTTCTGCACATTTTTGACCCAGATTAAAAGCACTGATACTTTTTCGTTGACTTAAACAAAATGATAACAGGTTTTAATGTTTTATGAGTCGTAACATATTAAAATACATACAGCTCCATAGTCATGGTGAGTGGAGCGCTAATGGCCTTGGCTAAGCAGATGGTGCGAAATATGTATAAAATTTACTTTTTAAATTGCGATGTTCTTTCAATTAATCAGCTGTTTCACATAATTAAGTATCGTTAGGTTATAATAATTTAACGATAAAACTTATTTACGATTTGGTCCGTCAACTGCGTATATAGTTTAAATGGTAGAGAAATGTATTATTTTTCGGTCTATTAAAAAGATAATACATTATAATTGTTTACGTTTTTAGGTAGCGGTCATAGTTATTAAGGACCAAATCCTTCTTAAGCGTTTGTTTTTCTGTTGCATTTTGACAAAATGCCTCGTGTGTTTACAGTCAGCTGATTTAAAGCATGTAAAATAACTCATTGTAAAGGTTTGGAAATGTCCATATTTTGAGGAAGTAACATAACGTTAATGTAAGTAAAACGTGCTAATGTACTAGGAATACGCTCCGATGTCCGTCCCGTACAAGAATTTTTTACTCACTTTTTGAGTTATTAGGTGATGCTTTTTTTGAGGGAGAGGTAAGAAAAATGCATTACGCACACAGGTGGCAAGCCTGTAGTGTGGGACTCCCCTAAAAACGGGTTTACCCACTAAAAAACCTCGCCTCTACTCTTTAGGATTCTAACCTGGAGTTGTTTATCACATTACGTAGGGCTAGGCCTAAATTTGTCTTATGCCCGTGGGGCTCACTCCTTATCCAGCCACTCGATCAAGGGATCTGGGCCACTGCTTCGCGGTCCAGATCATGTTTCTTTTCAAGAAGGATGCCCCGCACGAACTGTGGTAAACAATCCCAGTTGCCCTCATCTTCCAAGATCTTTTGGCAGACCGAGTCCACCGAAAATGCACCAAAAATTTGTGTGGCCTTCAGGCGGGACCCTTCCCAACGGGGGCAGCGGAAGAATATGTGTTCCGCATCGTCGGGAACGCCCGAGCAATAAATAAAGAATTGGCAGCCGTTCCACCGATGGTTGGACGTGCTTGATAAGTCGCGCAGTCCATCGTCCTCGGGTGTCGTGCTCCCAGCTGTGTTGCCACTGCTGGAAAGTTCGGGAGCGCTCTGCTGTTCTTGCAGTGTCCTTGCCAATCTCGACTTGTCTCTGATAAATTGCCTTCCTCTCTCCTGCCAAGAGCTTGACAGGGATAACTCCGGCGACCACGAGGACGGCAGGCTCGGACACTGTCCGGTAGGCGGAACACACCCCGAGGGCCGCTCAACGTTGAACCCGGGCGAGTCGCAACCTGTACTACTCTTTATCGAGAGCGTCTGCCCACACCTCTGTTCCATAAAGAAGCACAAACTGAACCGCGGACATCAACAGACGTCTTCTGCTGGATCGTGGAACCCCGACATTGGCCATCAGCCTACTAAGGTAAGTGACTACCTTAGCGGCCTTGTCCGCCGTACTGAATATCTGATCCATCCAGCTTAACTTGGTGTCCACCATAATCCCGAAGTACTTAGCAGCACGAATTGATTGGACCATCTCCCTTCCCACTCGGAACAGAATGACGGTGTCTATCCTCTTCTTCGTAAGGATCACAATCTCCGTCTTACGGAGAGCAAGCGAGAGACCGTGATCGGACATCCATGTGTTGACCACACGCATGACTCGGTTCAACTTTAGTTGGGCCAGCTCAACGTTGCGTGCGACAATGAGAGCTGCGACATCATTGGCGTACCCAACCAAAGTGGTTTCCTCAGGCATCTTCGACCTCAGGAGGCTGTCATAGGCAACATTCCAGAGATCCTGGCCGAGTATTGAATCTTGCGCGGCACCAGAAGTGACTTCCATCGTCCACGTTCCGTCCCTTGTGTCGTAAATAAGGCTTTGAGAGCGGAGATAATCCTCAATGAGTCGCAACAGATATGCAGGAACGCGAAAGGTGTTGCGAAGCGCATCCAACATATCGACCCACCTCGCCGAGTTAAAGGCATTCTTGACATAAGCGTAACAAGAAGCACTACTCAGCGAGAGAAATGGTTGTGGCTCTCGACTCTCTTCACAGCTCTCCATGGACTTCAGTGATAGCGTCAATCGTTGACCGTCCCTTTCTGAAGCCATACTGACGGGGGCATGAGTCCCCGGCAGCTTCCACGGCAGAGGTCAGCCGGGAACGGATCAGCTTCTCGAACAGCTTCCCAGCCGTGTCCAACGTGTAGAAAGGCCTGTGGGACGACGACAGCTCGGGATCACCTTTGCCCTTGCTGATCAGTACAAGTCTTGTGGTTTTCCATAGGGAGCCGGAAACACCCCTTCTACCAAACAGGCGTTGTACATTCTCAACAACAAGTCAGCATTAATTGAAAATACTTTCTTTAAAGCCTTGCTGGGAATCCCGCCCGGGTCAGGAGCCTTGTTGCTCTTTAGGGAGAGAACGGAGGTTCCCATCTCCTCGAATGTGAAGAGTGGAACGTCATATAACCGTCCGAAGTCAACCGGCGTACATCCTAGGCCTAGCCTACAAATAAATACATACAATGATTTTAGCTAAGACCTCAAAACAAGCAAGTAACTTAATAATAATTATGCTTACAATATTAAATTTAAATAGATTGTAGAGCGAAAAAAAACAATACAATTTAAAATCCATGATTAATTAATCAAAATTAATAAAAATCAAGTAATGTAAGTATTGTAGAATTACGCTTACTTAACACTTAATGCATATTTTGTTACCTGAGACATAGGCTACAATGGCACACATTCTAATTAGTTGTTCAATTTAAATCTTTCTTCCAAACAGATATTAGTTGTATCCCATAAATTAGTGAATCGCATAATTCCGTACGACACCAATTCATTCCACATCAACATGCCATCTTTTGGTAGACTATAATTTATAACTTCAACAAGTAAACATCAGTGTTGATCTATTTAATTTAACAAACAGGTCTGTCAAAATATCAATTAAATTTTATTTAAAAACGTAACATAACGGCGAGCAAATATAAACAAGAAAAGGTTATGTTATGTTGTTTTCAGCATACAGCGACAACTCAGCTGCGATGGGGGAAAATAAACTGATCATAGCAACTACATTAGTCAAACCATGTAGCCTAAACAACTAAAGTTCTGTCAAAAATTCCGGAAAATAAGCTTTTTTAATACTTGAAAATAATTGCTCGATTATAGTTTATTACCTAGTTTAAAATACTTAAAATCTAACCTGAGAATTTCATTGAAATCAAATAAGTAATAAAAAAGCCTTTTGGGGGTCGAAAATTTGCCTAAGAGAAATTTTAAGTCGATCTAAAAGAATTTTATACTCTATGTTCCATATAGTAAAAAATTCAATGAGAAGAGTTTATATTTTATTTGGTACAAACTGCATGTAAATCGGTCCAGTGGACGTCTCAGACGAACTGTCTAAAGATTTGAAAATGTTCGCCTTTTTCCCCATGTTAAATCCCCGAAACAAAGACTTATTTTTCATTGTTGACGGATTTAAATTAAATGTTTTCAAAATAAAAATAAAACCTGCTAATATAGGACTGAAAACGTTTGTTTTAGTACAACCCGCATGTAAATTGGTCCAGTACACCAGTAGAAGTCTCAGACGAACTGTCCAAAAAATTATTACCTCACGTTTTAAATATAAAGATAATAGCGCATATATTACCTAAATATGTTCCCAAAGTCCATGAGAGGCTTTTTATTTTCTCTCACAAGAACGTACAAGGTTTAAAGTGAAATATTTTATATTGAATTAAATAAGATCCCTTAAGGAGGATTGCTTTTGGGCGAAGTCCTAAAATATGGATCGTTAATACATTATCTAATTTCTATTTTAATTGGTTTATTAATATAATAAAACAAAGGTTTCACTTTATTGTATTTTACGGAGATAAAAAGTCTTCGGGAAATTAGGGATGAATCTAAGAACAATCGAGGGGACAATTAAAATATTTCCGAAGACACGTTTTCCATAATTTACTATATACTCCTCATTGCAGCGAGTTTATCTGCTGTATAAAAAATCAGTTTATCTCAGTCATACCAGAGGACAGTAACGTCGTATGAAAGTTTAAACACACCTGTTATTTCCAAGTTACACAAATGTACTGTTTTGCAATCCGAGTAAAACTAGAAAGTAAATTGAAAAGCGAATTGGCGATGAATAATTGAGTTAGGTCGGGTGAAGAGCGGGCGCACCGCGGCGGGGCGCCTCAGAATTACGGTTATGTGGTTCTCGGATGAAACATGCGGCTGCCAAGAAACCCTGCTATGTTTTCTTTGCGATTTCCCTTTCGAATTTAATGGCTTGCAACTCACTGCTTTGTTTTTTCTTTTAGTTCAGTATATTGTGAGAATCATACTAATTTCGAGTTGATTAGTCAATAAATTGTGACCTCATAATATGTTGATATTAAATTAATAAATTTTAATATTTGTAAAATAAAGTTTTTTCAACCTAATTTTAACCCTCAAAGCGAAGTGTTGCTCCTCTTAGAAGTGATTTAGGGAGAACGATACTTGGAGTTCCAATTATTTGGTTAGGTTCCTTATTTTTATTTTTTGTCAACACTTTTGACAAAGTACATAGTAATATTTACTTATTACTTTAATTCAGCCTTACTGGTGCACAGAACACTAGGCCTACAAATGAAAATTTAAACCATTTCGTCTTATCTCCTATGGATGATAAGGAATGAAGGGTAAAATATGGAATCCGTGACAAAATACCTTATAACTCCGTATAATGAAAATTAAAACTTATATCGAGCGATATTCGACCTTATTTCAATATTAGATTTCATTTTGTTAATTTGTTTACTGCTCCAGGTGATTTATATCTTGCCCTGAAATTTAACGACCACACACGTAAACTATTCTAAATAAAAATTTAGTCGCTATATTAAAAAAATTATTTGTGCATGATTTATTCTTTACTTACAACTTATAAATTAATTTATTGTTTCCAAAAATGTTTTCATAAAGCTTAATCATAATGCCAATACAGTTTTAAATAAATAATATAATTACACATCAAAATAATCTGTGTTATGTAATCTGCTCTCCTGAAAAGTGTACAAAACCTATTATCTCATTTATTGATCTAACTTGATACCACTTGCATATACTTTTTTACTTTAATAATTTCATATAGAATTTAATTCAAGTTGTGTTACAATACTTACATAGTGGCAAACCTACATACTCATTCTGGTTTATGGAGAGAAAAAAATCAAATATTTAATTGAAAATTCACTGAGCAAGTAATTTCTGAGACGTGTTAACATTTGAGATAGTCTTTATGTTAGGCTTTTTGATCCAATAAATTTAACGTTTTACTGTTACTGCTTTGGAAATACCCTGCCATTTTTTATGGGCTGTCAGGTAGTAAAAAATTAAAAACATTAAATGTGCTGTTTCTACAGTAATAATAAAATGCCCAGTTACCAGCTGAATAAAATAATCTGCAATAGAAAACAGCTGTCCAGTAATCATAAAACGGCTCTCTTAAAAAAAAGTTCCAAGGAGAGAGAAAACCACAGTTGAGACGTTCAGCCGGAAAAAAGCTTTTGACAAATTGGATGCGCTCGATATGCGAAAGTCCGGCCGAGTCTAATTGATTCCATCATCCCCTCGTCGCTCCTTAAGGGATCTTTTAAATCCTCCCCAGTTGTTCAAATAATTCCGACTTGAAGAAAGCAACCGGCTGAATAAAGAAGTGGCCTGCCGGAGCGATCGATCCATGCAAATCTTCTGCCTCTTGCCAACATTTTTACGTTTGTAAACACGACCCCAGAGCAAACACTGGGGTAGCTTTCCTCCCTTGTTAATAAAATTAAGTGAGTATTCGGATGGCTAGTAAAAATTATATGTCTGAAAGTTGGTTTACTTGCGCTGAATGGTTAATTTTGAATTAGCAACAATCTCTTTGAAATAATAGGTATATCACAATTGTATAACTCTATGTATAAAGAGTTAACATTAGGTAGAGTTAACATTAATAACTTGTTCGCAGTGACTTATTTTTATAGAACACAGTTAACTAACTGTAAACTTTCTACAGAACATGGGTAATTGCATAAAAAATTCCTGCATTTGTGCGGAATCCCTTTTCAATTAATGAAGGACTTTAAAGATTTGACAAAATTATTGGAAAATTATTTAAGGAATTAAATTAATGATCCTGGAAAATGAATAAGCTAGAATTGTCAATAACAAAGCTGCGCCTCATCTGATTGATCACACTTGCCATTCAGTCATATTCACATTAAAATAATCACCAGATTGCTGCGGCATGTTAAAATCATGTATCAAGTGTATGGGTTCTCGTTCCACTTCTTGACCGCCGCCTTGTTGTTGCAGGGAAGAGCTTCACGCTGACCATCATCCTCAACTCGTGCCCGCCGCAGGTCGCCACCTACAACAAGGCCATCAAGGTCACCGTGGACGGACCCCGAGAGCCCAGGTCCAAGACCAGTGAGTAGCCAAGTGTATCATGTCAGTGATCTAGAGAGGCTAACTGGTGGTATTTGTTTACCCCTCAACAATGATCTTTAATGGTTTGTCAGTGAAGTAATAAACAAACTTACACTTCATAAAAATAGAAGTAAAAATAACGGCAAGTTTTACAATACAAATAGAAAAAAGATTGTTTTTTCCTTTTCTATTTGTTTTGCTCGAATGTGGTAGACCTATGGTTGGCTGCACGAGACGTGAGCCAGTCCACCAAGATTTGTGTTCAACATGGACCTGCCCATGTTGAACACAAATCTTGGTGGACTGGCTCTATCTCGAGCAACCTGGCCTATATTAGTAATTATAAAGATATAACGTAAAATTATTACTAAGGTCTTCATTTTAAATTCAGGCTGTTAAACTGTCCATGTGTAGCACGAATTCTGGTGGGCTGGCTCGCGTCTCTTGCAACTAACTCTAAGTGTTAAGAAATCAAACTATTCTGAAATAAAATAAGATCTTAATTTATCTTACATAATACCCTACATGTTACGGTGTATAATCAAGGGCGTTGGTTGGTTTTCAGGGCATCAGCCGTTCCACCCGTTCCACTTCGGGCCTCGGCCGTTCCCCTTCGGACCTCATCTTGATCCCCAAAGGGTAGCCGAGTCCCTGCCCTTCAAACTCTCAGGTGAGAATGTAAGGGTGGGTTTACACGTGAGAGTTTTTCACTCTCGGAGAGTGGTTAGTTACTCTCACAAAAATCTCACACAGCTGTTGATAGTACTCGCAGAAAACTGTCTGGGATTAAAAATCTTGGAAAATTTCCTTGTTGTGTAAACACCTCTGCGAGTACCTGCTGAGAGTACAAAACTCTCTGAGAGTGAAAAACTCTCACGTGTAAACCTACCTTAACAGTCGGTTAGTGTAACGTTTTATTTATTTTTTAATATAGCCAAGAAACTTCCTTTAAAATCTATATTATTAACAAAAATATATAAAATCTAGGGTAAAGTATATTATATATAATATATATTAAATATTTAATATATATTAAATTATTTAATATATAAATATATAATTATTATTCTATGTAATAATATTTTACTAATTAATGATATTAATTAAATTATTTAATATACTATTACTTAATATATATTAAATATTTAATATATATTAAATTATTTAATATACTATTACTTAATATATATTAAATATTTAATATATAAATATATAATTATTATTCTATGTAATAATATTTTACTAATTAATGATATTAATTAAATTATTTAATATACTATTACTTAATATATATTAAATATTTAATACACATTAAATTATTTAACATAACCGTTAAGTACGATAAAGGTTAATTATTTATTTTACTATTAATTCTTATTGTTTAGAAGATAATTATTGTATTATGTATAACATTTTATTAATTATCTCTATTAGGTTAAGATATTTATTGCTTATTTAAATATACTATACCTTATATATATTAAATATTTAATACACATTAAATATTTATATATTTAATCTTAAAAAAATATATAATAAAATCTATATTATTTATCTTTTAATATAGCCAAGAAACTTCCTTTAAAATCTATATTATTAACAGTTTAAAATTCAATTTACAAAGACTTTTCAATTTACATTTAAGAAAGAGGATCAGTCATACGACAAACCAGAATTAATTAGTATATATATATTTAAAAAGTGCTTGAAATAATCCATATATTTGTGTTTTAAGCATAATCATGCTATTCAAAATTTTAATATTTGTGATATAAATTATTTTCTTAAAAGAAGTAAATTTTCCTAAAGTCTAATCGGTGCGTCATAAATATACTTACTTATATTGAATACATTATTGATAAATCAAATCAAATCAAATATCTTTATTGCCATAAGACTATAAATCATAGCATTGACAACAAGTCACAATACAGAATAAAATAAAAAAATACTTAACATTCTAAAGTGATCGACAGAGATGATACAACGGCATAACATATTCATAAACTAAAAAGAAAAATCATCATTCAAGAAGTCTCGCACACTGTAGTATTCTTTTTTTTTAAGAAACTGTTTCAGGTTGATTTTAAATTTAAATGCATCTGAAACATGTTTTAGGTTGGGAGGTAATTTATTGTTAAGTGTAATTGAGGAGTAATAGGTTTGATTTAAAAAAAAAAAAAAAAAATGGTTGTTCTATGGCGAGGAATGGTTATGGAAGATTGGTTACGGAAACTATAGCAAGAAATTTGATCTTTAACGTGAAATTTGTCTTTGTTGTTTGCCTAAAAAGTTAGACAATTCAAAATATACAAACCAGGAAAAGTTAAGAGATTATTTTCATACATGATTGGGACTTCTGAAAACCAAATATCAACCTAAGTGCCTTCTTTTGTAGATAGAGTTATCTTTTGAAATTACTCCACACAATGAATGTGTTTTACTACGTAAAACCAATGTCTGCGATTTGTTTTTATTATACATTGAGTTTAAGTTGAGTTGAGTTTTGATAAAGTTGAAATCATTGTCGCAAAATAAATAATTTAAAACTCTTTTTGTCAATGTTGTATGTAGAGTAAAAATCGTTCATTTTCACTTTATTTTTAATTTATAACGGTTTCAAATTTGCAAAATAAAACTCAAGATTTTTTCTTGTATGCTAATAATATAAACAATTTTCTAGTGATACTGGGAGCCCTCATAAACATAATCCTCTTCGAATAATTTCGATGTTTTTAAAAGTTTTAATGGAACCCAATACCCACGTCGGCATACATTAGGAGTAAACTCGATCACTCAAATAAATTATTTATCACGAACCAAATAAAATAAATTAGGTTTACACAAAATCTTTATCTGCAAATCTTCCCAGCTATCATTGCAGTCAAGTGATGAGTGTCGTGGACTGTAGCGCCACAGGTAGTCGGCAGCCACGGCCTCTACCGGCGTCTCCCGGCAACTAAGGAGCTTACTGTAAACCGATTGTTGCTAATAACAGCGGGGTACATTACAATAAAATAAATGTTACATCAATCCACCCAGGTAATCTGCTCGTTGGCCGGGCCGGCGAAACACAACACAATTCCGATCGAGTTTATTGCAAAAACACGCGCATAATGGTTTATACAGGCCACTTGACACCGATGAATAAATTTGCTATCGATATCTTAATCCTTGTTATGGGATCAGTGTTTATTGTTGAAACAAAATACCAACTTTTAAATAGTCGTGTTCAATTTAAAGCTTTATCATTATTATCTTTTATGTTTGTAATCGTTACATATGTACATATATAGTATATTTATTTCGTAGTAATAAAAAAAACTGAACATTTCAAAATACGTCAAGACTTTAATATTAAATTGTGACGATAATGTATATTTATTTCATGATGTAAACAGTATAAATAGTTGTCATATTTAATACAGAATCATTAATATAGGAGTATTAAGTACAGGATGTTCTGATTTCAATTAAATTTATGATCTTTGGTTGAAATAAAAAGATCAGAAACATTCACTTTTAAGTCAGGAAGATGGAGAACTCAATACATCATCTTCTCGTAGTATAACTGGAATATAACTGGATGTACGGTACATTATTAACTATGGAGTTTTCTCAAACATAAACAGGAATGAAAATCTTTATCCATTCTGATACTTTAAAGTTTATTTTCACATGTGAGGATGTTCCGATTTAGATTTATCATGCACGTGACATTCACTATTCCAAGGACCTGACGCGAGCGAAATAGTATATTTTCCTATACTATTTTAGAATACTATACTATTGTAGTTTCATAAAACACTGCACACAAAGAGAAATGGTTCAAGATCTGTGCTGTGATATAAAACTTAATGAAACTATAATAATCCCTGTTTAATACTCAGGTTAAATATAATATTTTAAAATGAAAATTTACTAAGATTTTACTGGGAAAAACAATAACTGTTTTCTGCTAACTCTTCATAATCAGAATGAAAACAAAAGTGGTGAACTTCTTTCCCAACCAAAGCTCCAGGAAGGCCTTGCTACATGTTTATGCTCCATAAACGTGGGCCGGCTCGGCCCAACAGCTTGGAAACATAAACGGTAACGCGGAAATGGTTTAGTTTGGATTGTAAATATTATAGCGGGGTTTTAATTGACTTTTAAAGCCCCACGGGAACCCCCCCCCCCCTCCCTCCTCTTGTAGTTGACACAGACCCCTCTTGCCCCTCCCTTCCGTTGTTCACTGGTTGTTGCGAGGGTGGAACTCAAGGGGATGTTATATTAGTTCCTTCTGATTGTTGATTTATCTCGTGCGCTTTTATTTTTGATGTGTTGTTATTACCGTTGTCGTTTGAGTTATTGGGGAGAGGATGGATATTGGAGATTGTTTTTGGAGATAGTGTATCGATAGGCGTGATATAGAGTATTGGGAAACGCCGGTGATAAATATATTAATTGTTTCCTTTAAGGGTATAAGCATTAACTTACTTCCTTGTTGTTTGAGAGAGAGGTTAGAAATTATTCACAAAGTAAGGGACAGTCATTCAGAACGTTTCGTCTCGCCTTAGTTTTGTCATTTTTTTCTTGTTAACAGATTTAATTTAAACAATTATTAGAACTCGTTACAATCGACAAGAAAACAATCATAATTTTCAAATATTAAGATTAGTTCCGTCAAAGATGTCAAATGCAAGAAGATATTTTAATATACGGGTTATACATTTGTAAACACGACTGCTATGGATTTCTTGAAATCACCATTATGTGGCTAGGAAATTGTCAAAAGAATTAGCGTTAGGTACTTTTATGACAGGTTTTTTACTCGTTTTATATAATAAAATATAACCTGAGATAAAAAATGGAAATATCGCTCAGATTAAGAGTCATCTTTACCTCGGGCGAATAGCCCATTGTTGCGCAGTCGGCAATGTTAAGCATACTTCTTTTATGCTAAAACATGGTATTTTATTCCCCTGCTACGGACGCCGTTTATCAACCGATTTTCTTTAAACTTGGTAAGTGTTTAGTTGAATAGTTATATAAGGCCCCTCATACCTAGAAATTTAAAAAAATTAACAAATATTACTCTTTGGGACGTCGCAAAGTAACTCGATTTTCCTTAGTAATATTTGTTAAATTATCAAAATTTCGAGGTATGAGGAGCCTAATATAACTATTTAACTAAACACTTTCCAAGTTTTAAGAAAATCTGTTGAAAAACGGCGTCCGAAACAGGGGAATAAAATACCATGTTTTAGCATAAAAGCCGCATGGTTAACATTGCCGACTGCGCAACAATGGGCTAATGGCCCAAGGTGAAGATGACTCTTAATATATCATCCCACCGTAAACGATAGTACCATTTTAGGATCGATGTTTTAGGTCGAAGGCATTTCGGGGACACCAAGCAGCTGTCGTTGCAGAGGAAGTGTTGCCTTGTTGACATCTTAGTTGAAGACGCCGCAGTCTTGACATTTTACTCATCGATCGATAGGGGTTTTAGTTCTTACCAACCTGTGGCAAAGTTAATGTTATGCGGAAATAACAATTATTCAAATTTATACAAAAACACACATGAATATCAGGTCAATAAGAATGTTACAGGTAGCTTATTATGGCTATAGTTATCATGGCTTTTAAAGAATATTAATAAGTAAACTCGTACTAAAAACCGTATTATAAGATTTCTCTAACAATCTCAAGAGCAAATTCTAATAAATAATCTCTAAGCTATCAGACACAAATGAATCAATTGCAATTCGTTTGGGGCATGTTCAAATGCTAGCTAATTACAGTGTTATTAAGTTAAAGTGTTATTAAGTAAACGCCATGATTAACGCAAAGAAAATAATAGATATTCTTGCATTAACTTAAAAACTTGTTACATTGTGCACTGTTAAATTGAATCAAGTTAATATAAGATGATAAAACATAGTAAAAATTGACGCCTTAATGCCTGGCCATAGTTTGATTTGAAATTGTAATCCATTTGAGATACATTCTAAATAAATATTTGAAAAATGTTATCAAGATGAATCTTTTTTTAAGACATCTTTTTTTTAACCCAGCTGGTATATATTCTTTTCCTAATTAGGAAATAATAATGAGAGAAGAGAGAATTAAGTGCAAAGACAATTTATTTATTACCAACAGCAAATTTTGAGCTGCTTGACGGAAGGTATGAGTAAACTACGTTATCTTCAATATAGCAGTTCAGGAGCTAACACAATGAATTTTAAATTTACTTACACATAAACAATAATAATACTAATTTGAGATGAATTATTAAAACGAAAAAGAATTGAGTCCTTAAATTTAATAGCAGCTAAGTTTATGTAAGAAAGCTGCTATGTATATTAATCCCTTAAAGACAAATGTATTACTCAAACAAACAAAACAAAACAAAAAACAAATAATTCAAACGAGTAATTTTGATAACAGTAACATGTATCACCCTTCTTATTTTTGTGTGTGAATAAGTCTGTTTACCTACATTTTACCCTTGTAATTGTAGTACGAATTACTGTAGTGAAGCTCAGACCAGGAAGGTGGTTTTTGCTGGCCGAGTCTCCCCACAACCGTAATCCCCGCACTGGTTAGTCCCCCAAACCAAAGGCCTAAACATACGCCGGACCACGGGGATGAGCTGATTATTTAAATGCTACTCGTATAACTCAAGTATATAGTGTATAGCCTATTCAAGTAAACGTTTAAACTCATTCAATATTAACTATTCTAATTACATATTGAGAACATCGATTCAATGGTGAATGGATCACCATTGAACATTCATAATAAACTCGGAGGGATTTTATTTTCCTTACACTTAATTTAAGCAAAATAGTACTCTTACGAGATTAATCTTATAGCTTTAGTGTGTATTTTCCACCACTTATTCATAGCAAACATATATAACGACCGCTTGCTTCGCCTACGATATATTGAGTTTTTAACACACACTATCTAAATTATTATAATTTATAAATACAAAGCAGGTTTGTAATTAGATAGGTATAAAGAATTGTAGGCCTTTAAATCTTAAAATGTGAGATGTAGGGGCATCTGTTACTACTATTTAAAAACCAAATCTTTTCGTCCTTTGTATCGGGATGTTGTTAACTAAATAAAATGTTTTGAGAAGGCAAACGTAGTGTAATAAATAAACTGCTATAAAATATATAAAAATAAAATCCCTGTTTTAAATTGATATTTTTATTTTTATTTTATGCAATAATAGTACAAAGGACACATGACGATAATAAGAATCAAGTTAAGATTTTAATGCATAATGTTCATGAAAACTATAATGATTCTTTCAGTTTTTGATAGGAAGACAGAAACAAGTGTGTTGATTATTAAAGTTAGATCCATGTTTCAGGAACCCAATAAATCTAAATATTCATGGAAATGGCTCTCAACTGTAGAGATGAATTCTCAACTTGTATAAACTATTAATTAAAAAATTCCTTCTATATAACTTTAGGCAATCACCATTCAAAACGTAGCCACATCCGATGTCGTTTAACGTATCGTCTCATTCAGAATGATCACACCTTTTTGAAGTTAGGCACATAAATAACGAAAACATTATTCGTAACGGTGCAATCAGCTCGAATTACTTAGTTGCTATTAAACACCACTTTTGTCAACTACGGAGCTCTCATTAGTCTAGAACTTGAATTGCAATGTATCTTTTAAACTTCATTATGCAACGGGTTTTAATTTGGTTTAATTATGTAAATTTTTATGATGTTACTCTTAAAATCATTGTTGGTGTATTGCAACGGGCGCAGATACATAAAAAATGTTTTATACAAGGTTAAAAAGAGTGAAATGAGCAGGAGATCGCGCCATCGCAAATTGTTTCCAAACACACCTTTGTTAGTTAGGGAAATATTCATGTTGGTGTCTATAGGCAATGGTTTTACAAAACATAGTTAATTTTAAATTTTACATATTTTTTAAAGACTATAGAGCCGATATTAAAAACGATTACAATACAAGTTAACAGTACTCCCGCATGTGTTCAGATACGAGTTTCAGCAGGAAGTACACAGTGCTGAAACCTAGCGTCGATTTGAATAGTCAGAGTAGCCCGGTGGGGGGGGGGGTGATTAAGGGTGGGCTGGACACTGGCCAGTGGCGCTATCTGGAAGGGTTAACGCGAGTTACACGCGTGTAGTTAGTACCCAACTTGGCCGTTACTCGCCGCCACCATCCCTACACACCACCTTACAAGTAGTGCGGTTATTTGTATACATAATTTCTTGTGTTCTTAGTTTTGATTGTTGGTTGCACACATTTGTACAGGTTATGATTTCTTTACAAACCATAACAGGTTTATAACTGTAAGACTATTTAGTACGTTGACTGCATATAAAAATTAATATTAACGGATAATTTTTTAGATGTTTAGCTATGGGAGGCACATTAACTTGTGATGAAATTTGAAAAAGGGGTTTCTAGTATTCACATGAAAAGGTATCTTTAAATACAATTTTATTCCCTAGGGTCTTTTATTTTTCTAAAAAATCCCCTAACAAAATTAAAAATTATGTATCGATGGTGCACAATCAATAATTAATAGGGATTTTGACATTTTTTATATTTATTAACGTTAACAAAGCGTTAACGTTAAAATCTTTATTAGTTACTTTTTACAGTTATTGTGATTCAAGTAATTCTATCAGCAAACAATTATTCCAATCTTGTTCCACTTATAATGAGAAATTGTCGATTTTTGTTGAAAAAATAAGGATTATTCTATTTAAGTCTCAATATGCTATCTTTAACTAGATATTACCTCAAAAAGGAAAATAACTTAATTCAAAACGCTCAATGTATGATTCAGGCTATTTTCAAGATTTAAAACGTAAATCTTGTATTAAAAACACCAATTGGGATTTTGTATACACCTCTGGATTAAAGCTCATTAATTTAATATTTCCGATTAAATAATTTTACAAAATATCTTAAAAGCAATTTAAGGACAGATGAGAAGAAGAATTAGAGGGCTTATAATTTTTAATCTACTACGGCATTGGCATAAGATATCGACATCAATAAATCCTATTAATGTTATGAATATATTTTGATACTTCATACTTCATATGATTCATACTTCAAGTATGATTCATACTTCTGGATATTGATTTCGACCAATAGAAATGAATGTTTACCTTTTCAATATCCTACTTTCGGAGGTTAACTTCATGTTCCTTGGCAACAGCCACATCATGTATAAGTTGAAAGCGATTTAAGGATGGGTGAGAAGAAAAAAGTTGCTGAGAGTAATCTTTAATCTACTTCGGCATTGGTATGCCAGCTACATGAAGTGGCTGTTGCCACAAAACATGCAATTAACATATTTAAACAATGATATTGAAAAGGTAACCATTTATTTCTACTAGAAATCGCGCACTGGTGAAAATTCGACCAAAATGTCAGTTGTTATAGACTCAATTAATATTACCATTTATGTAAATTGTTATCGTAGCCTACTATCCGTCAATCGTGGATTTAAAATTATTAAAAAATGAACTTAAATAATAAAAAAATTAATAATCGAAATACTTAATCTATCTATATCTATAAAAGAGGATGTATATATGTATGTTGCCTATGGACCCCGAAACCGCTCGACAGAATTTAAGCATTATTATTAAAGAATAATTTATGTGAAGTTTGGTGCAAATCTGTCCAAATGGCTCTGAGTTAGAGGGCATACAATAGTTTGTAAAAAATCAGAAAATTTCGATCTTATCTATTGTTATTGGTTCCTAAGAAACAAATTCAATGGAAAATTCTAATTTTATGTATTCCAGCGATTTCATATAAGGTGAGTGTGACAGCGAGTGAGCTTAGCGAACGAGCTTAATTACCTATAAAATAAATTCAATTACGGGCCAAGCCATGACGGGAAACAACTAGTTCTATATGAATTTGGAATATTGTTTAGAAAAATGAATTATACTTCATAAAAGTAGGTACACAAAATATTTCAAAATCCTAATATTTAGTTGAGTTACAAGGCGTGACATCCAATGATCCCTCTGATATAAGGGGTGAGTGCAAATTCTAACAGGGGATGGAATCGAGTTTGGAGTTGGTAGTATGTAAGGTAACTACTTTAGCGCGCCCGGTGTGGCAAGAGCTAACTACATTACTGCAAGGCACCTTCTGTCGCCTCGCCTCGCCTCGCCCTCTCCTCGCCTCACATTCTGGCGCTGAGGCTGACATCGTCTGGGAGCTCGTTATAATTGTGATTTAGTTAGGAGTGTGGATCAATATACTTAAAAATGTTCTATGAAATTACTTTTAATTTACTCAAAAAAATATATTGGTTGCTAATTCCAAACTGAGAAATATGAGTAAAAATATAGGTAGTAATAGACCGCAATGCAGGCTTAAAAACGTAAAATTGAACAGAGAATGTCACAGTCAGAAATTCATATTGGATGGGCTGTTAGGGTTTTCCTCCATTTACACTATCACATTTCATACACTTAACACTTCAATAGCAAAATGAACTAAAAATGTTATTTTTACTTCTAATCTACAAAAAATCTTTTCTAACACATAAAAACGATTTGGAATGTGTAAAATTTAAGCAGGATAACTCATAAAAATACTAACTACAACTTATTCACATTTTGTTTCGGGTACATTTAATGTTGACATTTATGTTGACCCTTTTACCTTTCAATATGACATTCCACAAAGTTAGTACTTACTAAAAAAAAAGAAAAACAACAACAATAATCTAGTAATATTATGGTAAAGTTCACATTTAAAATAATATAATAAAGTGAATAAAGGGAATTAATTCATTTTTCACTTCCACGTTCAACATACCTTCCTATTACTGCACTGTACTGATGTACTTTTGGTTATTTGGAAAAAACAATAATTCTATTGAGAAATAAGTTTATATACTTTGCAAAGTGTGAAGATTAGTTCTTCACGTTGCTTTCCAAATACTGTAAAAACGAAATCCCATAACACAATTCATAATCTCCACCTTTAATGTCTTCATTGCTGTGTTTTACGTTAACCTATCAAAATTGAGGTGTAATTAAAGAAAGTTATAAATACAAATTGATGATTTATATAATTTATACAAAATTTCGGGACAAAAGTAAAACTAAAAAAAGTTTTGTGTAACTGCGCTGAAAATATAATAAAACAATATCTTAAATTGTTGTAACCACAGTGGCTTTAAGCATTAAACGTTACTTTTGAGACTTCCGCATTACCTAAGAATCATAATAAACACTGTTTGAATCTTATATCTAGAAATGATAATAAAACTGCATTGGTCAAACGGTTTTTGTTCAGACATCACCGTCGTTGAATCTTCTGATATTGACTATATTTACAAGATATTTACTGTTTCATAGTAATTAAGCACCAAGGTGTCAAGTCTAGCGAAGTAATAAATTCTTCTCTGCTTAAATTCCAATAACAATCTTTTATATAAAACTACAAATAAGAACCATGGTGTAGTGGGTTATCCCGTATCCAGCTCCGGCGCTATTCCCACCACACCCGGGTCCCGCCGTCCCGCCGCGGGAGGGTGGGAGCGCCGTATGTAAGTGACACGTGACTACCCGGTGTGGGGACTGTAACCTGATTAGGAGCGACACCTTGCAACGCGGCGGGTATACTCCCCTTCACATCATACTTACTCGTTTACCGGAAAATACCCCCCCCCCGCACCAGCCGTGCCCCTCATATTTATCCGTTTAGTGAAATTCCTTTCACACCTGGGTTGAGCTCGGCGCCGCATATCAGCTCCCTAATGCGTGTTTGCTGATATTTCACTGAGCGAGATCAGCGGGGCCGTAGAGTAGAGTATGAGCCTGTCGGTTTGAAAGGGATCGGTTATTGCTTTACAGCTAGAAATGATAAAATTAAGAAAAAATATTTAGAACTAGAAATCGCCCACTGGTCAAAATTTGACCAAAAATTCAGTTGATCTTAATCCAATTAGTTTAAAAATTGTCTATATGAAACATCTTGTTCTTACTGATTTGCTAACATTTGTTATTACAACACCTGCCTTATAATTCAATGAACTATCCTTCACCCATAAGATTAACATTGAAACTTTGAAAGCCTGTAGGGCGCAGCCCTGGAGGCCGAGGAGGATTATACTGTAATGTGATTCTGCTCATCTACAGCGCAATACCTTTCCAACGGTATGCGCAGATTTCCCCTACGATGCGCACAAGCTGAGAAAAAAGGAGGAAAAGAAACATGCTTGCCTATTAATATATATAGATGGTTCATCCATAACAATTTATAATCTTCAAGATAAACAGTAAGTTTTTACAGGTGATAATAAAAATACTTCTTTTGTGTAAAAAGTAAACAATATTCGAAACAAGTGGCGAATTAAAATTTGTCATGGTAATTCCTAAGAAAGGATTATCGTTAACAAAAAAAATACACGCTAAAATAGAAAGAATGAAAAAGTCATTCTTTGTTCAGAGTGAATGCGTGTTCATTCCAAAAGAATGAAAAGTAACTCGTGAAAGAACGGAAAACCTCCACTCTTTCTAAAGAGTGAAAATATCCACTATTTAAATAAATGTATTTTCACCTTTTCAATAGATGGTTTCTCAGTCACTCTATCAAAGAGTGATTTCCTTCCAGAATCAGAAGACCGCCATCTTTAACGGGTCCGGGACAATTTTATATGCGTTATTTATATTAAGTATTGGGAAACGTTTTGTGTGTTTGCATGGCTATGGCTAAAACTTCAAGTCAGCTCTGAAATCAATCATCGAAAGCATTCACCTCCAAAAAAATCTTCCTCGTCGGCATCGGTGTTACGTCACTGCGTCTCTTTCCAGAAGCTTTCCTTCCTCAATAGTTAGCAAGCACAACTATTTAAGTTTAGATGAAGTAATTTTGTTCTATATGCAAACATACTCTATTATTAACAGGATATTGTGTAGTATACAAGACTGAGAATCACTTATAATGAAGGCAAAGCCACCTTACCTTTCTACACTTTGTCTTGTAGGTTATCATCGAGGTTCAGTTCAGTAGGTTTTAATAGAATAATATTAACATAAAGAACAAAATAAAGGACAAATTTTAACTAAGTTAATGTAGCCTAAAACATTATCAAAGAACAACACAAAATAAACTAGCTAAGTTTATTTTGTATGTGTACCTATTTTGAGTAATTGTGAGAAGACTTCATTTGATAGGTTAGGTTAGGTTAGACTCATTCTTTAATTGAGTGAAAATCATTCTTTCATTGAGTGGAAATCACTCTTTCGTTGAGTGGAAATCACTCTTTCGTTGAGTGGAAATCACTCTTTCGTTGAGTGGAAATCATTCTTTCGTTGAGTGGAAATCACTCTTTCGTTGAGTGGAAATATTCACTCTTTCAAAGAATGACCCCAGTTCACTATTTTAAAGAGTGAATATTCATTCTTTCAGAGTGGCTCGGTTTTCCTACTTTCAAAGAGTTAAAAAGTCACTCTGAAAGAGTGAATTTTCATTCTTTCACTTTTAGTGTGTAATAAATAAATAAAAATCAATGAAAAAAAGTTTGTTGTTTGTAAATAAAATGAAAGTACTCTTGTCTATGTGTTTATCGGTTCAGAAAGATGTATTTTTAGACAATAGTTTAATGTTTTAGAACATTATACTGCACTTGATAATGAAACACAAGTAACATTTTATACAGAGAGTGAAGGTGTAGTCGGCTCAGTGCCGGTCCGACTGGAGTTGGTGTCAAGGAACAAATGAGTAAATGAGGTCCCGGCGGGGGCCGAGCAGCGACGCCAGCGCCCCACGTGGCGCGGACACCAACTAATGAGCTCCTACAAATTGCCCCCCTCCCTTACGCTTTTTACCCCCATGCGGAAGGGGTGGCAGCGCCTCCGTGTAAAAGAGAATTTCAAAGCAGGCAAAAGGCACAATTAAAGAGGCTAAGGGGTGGGGGCAACCGCCACCACACTGGTGGAGAAATCCCAATCAATAGTGGCCAAGCTGGGACCGCGGTCAACAAAATACTACCGACCAGTCTTATAATTGTGACGTCAGTTTTTTTAATTAGAAAGAACAATCTTGTGTTAAATTAAGCAACTTACATACTTCAAACAGCGTATGTTTTTAAACATGACTAACTTTTAATGACAATTTATAAACTGTCTTTTTGTACAAATAATCTGCACTTATTGATTAAAGTTAGGATATTTTTTTGTAATTGTTTGTACATTAAATGTGTATCATAAATGTATATACTTTGCAAAGTATAATGAGAAATGGGGCGCGTATGGGCTTGGTAGAGAAGGCTCCGTGCCGTTCCAAGGTAAACGCAATGTGGCTACACCCACCGTGTATCAATATTGCCTATCGACGCCGTTGTATTATATAGATCCTGCCTGTTACAGTAATTTTTCAATTTTTTATTTCGTTAATTAGGGCTTTGGTCCTGTAGTTATTTCCGACGTTATTGTAGCACCGCCTCGTACTTGAAACTCGATCTTACGCCGGTAACGACCACTTTCCTGAGTAATGACGAAATGTACTATATGACAATCTTGCTTAATATAAAGGCGCTATATCGTTGAAAGTTTCCTATTAGAATAACATTGGGATTAGGTTGAGCATTTTAACCATATGTTAGCTGTAAATAAATGTAGTTTTTTGTGATTACTAGTAATCACCATTATTTTTGTCGGGAGTAATTTATTTAGAACTGAACGTAACGCTTTGGCTCGATTTCGAGCAACGTCTAGGACCTACACTATAGGATTGAAACTTTTTTTAAAATCAGTTTTTAATGATTTTTTACTTTATACCGTGAAAAAATCAAACAAGCGAGTACTAAAAAATTATAAAATTTCTTGCATTAGACGAGACTACTTGAATGATTTAGCAATATTGAATTTTGTTTCTAATTATAACTCCTTTAGGCACAATAAACTGTTTGGATCTCTACACTGCTTTTAACTACTAATCGATTTTGGATATATTTTTTAAAATATTGGGAAATAATTTACAATGAAATTTTAACACCCCATAATATCTTCCATCCCAAAGTATTCACAACGGCGGAGGTAGGAGCGGCGCGGCGGCGTGTTGCTGGTAGTTGGCGCGTTCTCCGCCAGGCTGCGCGGCCGCCTCCTGCACGCGTTTTCTGCTCGGCTAGACGCTTGCAAGTCGTGATATAATTAAAGGCGGGCCGGGCGGATAAGCTCGGCGTGTCGTCAGGAAAGCTGCTTATCCCTTCCGACTCCGGGAGCGGATATTTTATAGCTTCCTTCCACCGCTTTGTCCTCCCCGTTCACTTTAACCCTGTTAATTAATTAGTTTTTCGTGATTAATAGCCGCACCATGGGTCTAATATATTCTAATATATTGATTATTGACGAGAATGTTCAGTATGGGTAGGGCTTATACACATGAGCATTGTAAGGATTGCAATGTGTCAACTGTTTTAAATTTTATTTTGTATTTTTATTCTTGAAGAATTTTTTAATGCACTTTATTGATAGGCAAGACTTTCATTTCCTTAGTTTTCGTAGATGTTAAAGGATTTTTAATTTTTTTACATACATCTAAAAATACCAATAGTTATCTTTATGACCTTCATATTTACACTTAACACAAATAAACTATAGAAACAAAAACATACATTATGAAATTTTGATTAGTTATTAATAATATAATGACTCAGTAGGTATATTAAGAGAAGACTACTAAAATCGAACTATTTTCGTGTGCTGTTTTTAATTCATTAAAATAAGGATAAATATTATGTCCCAAAGTGGACTTTAGTTACGAAAAATCTATCTTGAACAGTATATAGGATACAATCCTTAGTTATTATTTATAATAGAAAAAAAACATGGAGGGACTTAAACAAAATAAATTATATTACTACACGACAAACATTATAACTTAAATCTTGATATAAAATAGTATACCCTTTCATCTCAATATATTCATTTAGTTCCCTATGTTAGAAAGTTATTTTAAAAGACCAATTTTGTAGACAAGGCTCCGCGCCGTTCCAAGGTAAACGCAATTTGGCTACACCCACGGTGTATCAATATTGCCTATCGACGCCGTTGTATTCCTATAGATCCTGCCTTCTACATAAGAGATAGACAAGAATTGATTACTTCCCCAAAGTTATTAAAGCTAGCCTTTATCTACCAATAAATAAATAAATAAACAAATAAAAAAAAACTTTATGCATATATGGCTTTTAGGCTTAAAATTTTATTTTCTAATGTTCTTTGCTTTGTTATGTCTTACCCACTGTCAGCTCACCACTTAAATGTCATGTGTATCCCTAAATGCTTTGGACCGTTCATGTTATTTGACAAAATCTTATTCTTTTGTGAAATGAAAACTTAACCAATCGATCACTTTTGGTAATATGCTATTAATTAGCGAAATAATACATATTATAAAAACACCTTATAACCTACACAAACACAAAAACTCATATATACAAGATGCTGCATATTTTGATGATTGTTTTATTTTTTATCAATTAATAATTGTTCATGTTTGTTAATATTCGATTTAAAAAATTTGTACATCCAAACGATATTCGCACTATTTTGCAATACTGATGTACCGTATAGCTAATGTCCTTTAACTGATGTGAAAGATAAAATTGTATTGAAGATTCTGTTTAAAGGGTGTAAGAAACATACGGTAATTTTAAACATAATTTACAAGTTAAAAGAATCACGACCAAACTAGTAATATTTCACATTGCTGCTATCAGTAAAATATTAATACTCTAATGGGTATTTTTGTAGTGGGTATTTACGGTGATGTTTTACTCTCGTCGTCGTCGTCGGCGGTGCTAAGTGTTTGTTACCGAACCCATTAGGCGCGGCGGTTTGTTTTGACAGAGGAGATCCAATTGCCGGCTCATGATCCCCGAGATGACAACGCGAATGGGGCAAAAATAATACGAGGAAGGTGAAAATGGATTGTGGCGCTGCGCGGGCGGAGCGGTGACCCGTTAAAACAATAATGGAGAAGAAGGAAGAGTAAGACGAAGCCAAGATAAGGACGGTGTGAGGAGGAGGAGGAGGAGGTGAGGGGAGGAGGGTGGGAGAAGGTGGTGGGGCTGCGGATCGCTATTGGTCCCGCAAAACGTCACCGCGCCGCGCACCACATTCCCCTTAACTCCTTCCCTCCCTGAAATATCGGTCAATCGACATCCAACCCGGCACCCAAGAAAATTTCATTTCGCAATTGCCTCGGTAAATGAAATAAAAGTTTCTGCAATTTAACCCAGTCCGGCCTCAAGATGCGGAGATGGACGAGTTTATTGTTTTCTTTTCAACCCCCCCCCCCCCCCCCCCACCCACGCCGTGACCTCTCGCCGTACTTACCGTCACCGCGTCCCGACCCGACCATCATGGCTTCTCGGGTCTCGGTCTGGAGGTCTTGACAGCCAGATCGATAACGTCTTTATTAGAGCATTTCTTGATATTAAAGACGACGATTCCTTTTTCCGGTTCATTTAGGAAAAACAATCTGATCCCGTAATTTCCGGCACAAACCTGAATGTATCAAAGAATATTTTTAGAATATATTTATACACCACTAAAAATTACAGAATGATATCCTGGAAAAATATAATTTTGTACGGGTTCCTTAAATAGTTGTTTATTACAAATTTCACTCAAATTTAAAAAGGTTTGTTCACTGTTTTTCTGTAATTGTTACATCTGTTTAGCAAAAAGAAGGCAAACTGAGTTCGTTATACTCATAATGGTTATTTAAAGAAAAACTAGGTTTTAATATTTCTCCGATTAAAGTTAAAAATAACTCTATCCTGCTGAGTGGTCTAGCTACATAAGAGATGGTGAAAAAGGCGATGGTGAGAAGAAAAGGGCTTCGCCTAAATGAAGTACTTATTATGCATTTGTTTCTAGAGTGTATTGTTTTATTTATCCAACATCCAAGGAAAAGAGGCCATTTGAATATAAAACATATAATCTCCTTCCCTTTTAGTTACTTTTTTACAGTATATTCATTATCTTAGTATTTTTATTTGCCCACAATAATTCTCTGAGGGGATGCAAACATAAAATATTCTGGTGTCATGAATGTAGAATATTTCAAACCTGAATCACAGGGAAATGTGAGAGGGATCGGCGAATCCGAGAGATGGAAGGGTTGCGACATTTGAGTCGACTTACGACCAAGATTCGACCTTCATCGCCCTTCTCTGTCAAAATATCACATTTCTGACCTTTGCAACCCTTCCGCTGTGTCTTAACGCATCAAATAAAGACGCGGCGCGACCGTCGAGGGGCGAACCACGGTGATTACGGCCGTAGAGGGCGCCGCCTTTGATCTAACGCATAGTGGCCGTCCCAGGTCCGTGGCTTGACATGGTGTGAGTTTAAAGGTTTTCTTTTTGGCTACATCACTGTTTGGTTTTATAAACGTATCATAAAAGAGGTTGCACTCGATCTTAAATCTACGACCTTTAAACTGCTCTCGAAAGAAGCCCTAAATAATTTGTGATAGACCATTGGAGATTTGAATAGCTGCTGATGTTTTAATTACACTCAACGCTTTGTTACACTAAAATATGTTCTATAAAATTAATTGAGACCTGGTTTTTTTTTACAAGCAAACAGTTTGAAACCTCAGTTTAATTTAATATTAAAGATCTGTATTGAATAAATGTTAAATGCGTTAATTAGATTATTATACATTTCAAACGATGGACGATAGACTTTTATAAAGATTATAACCTTAAGTAACTTGTTTACAAACCGAAAACGTCTACTAAAACCACAACAAGCTTAATGGAGTTTTCCAGGAAATGGGAAAAAATCTTTAGTCTAAATGACGCCCATTTGTCTATGAATTCTTAAACATCTACGACACTATAAATCTTATTGACTTTATTAATGGCGTTAGGAGGTTGGCAGGGTAAATCCCCAGATCGGCTTTAACCTTCTTTGTACCGTTACTAATGGCAACACAGTGATTTTCCTTGTTCCTCAATTATCCCCTTTAAAAGCTTTATAGCGTCGGATTAAGAAAACTAACTCCTTAGAGAGTATTTTGTGTTCATATACGTCTTTTAGTTTTGCCATAAGGGGATTTTAATTTCCCCAAAAATTAACATGAGTTTTATTTGGGATTATACTCTGACGTTTGTTTTAAATGTGCAACGAAAATGTAAGGGAAAAATTATGATAACGGTCATTCTTAAAAATATGTTCTTATTTTTTTATTTGCTGAAGAAAACTAAATGTGCAGTCTTAAAATCTATTCAGATAGCAATTCATGGACTAATGAGTTACAATACCTCTTCTACAGATTTGTCTAAATCCAAGATGACAATCGTGGGTGTGAAATCTTAACCTTTCATCTTCAGGAACATTCTATTTTCAAACAGGCATTTTTGTATTTATGAATTTAACCTTCACCATTCAAAACGTCCTGTTGTATATAGGCAAAACTGTATATGATTACTACTACTTATTAGTTAAGGTCAACCCATTTTCTTACACTTAACAACTCTTAAAACACTAAGCTTACTGATTGAAAAAACCTATTAGGAATATTGATTTAATTCTCTTTGTTGTTCTATATCGGATTAGTTAAAGAAAGAAGCGTGAAAATTAAAGAAGGAAGCGTGAATGCATCTACGTGAAAGTGTATAGACTACTGTAATTTAGTAATCCTATTTATTATGGGTTGTTGCATTATTTAGAACCAATATTTTATCGGTCATGCACTAGTGTGGAGGTATTGCTTTACCATACATCCATTAACATTAAAAGAAATTTAACAGACATTTTAGAAGATATTTTTTTTTTTTAAATAACACATAGCCAAAAACGTAAGATGAATTTGGAAGCCTCGCTAAAGAATGAAATGGAATGAGTAAATTGATAAAACTTCAAATATATTCAACAAGGGAGGAATGTAAAAGTAAAAGAAAAATCGTTTAGTGCCTGAAACATTTGATCCATATATGTCATGGTTGTGACCCACTCAATATGCTTTTCTCCTGTGCAGGCATGGCGCACCACCTGAGCATGGGCGCCGGGGAGGGCCCGTGGGGCAGCGCCTTCTCCAGGGGCCTGGGCGCCTACCCGCCCCCGTACCTGCCGCCCCACTGCGGGGCGCCGCCGGGGCTCCACCCTCCGCACTTCCCTCGGATGCTGGCGCTCTCCGCCGCCGCCGCCGAGCAGTCACTCCACCCCTCGGCCAGAGGTAAGTCGGAGGTACAGGAAGGTACAATGGATATATAAATCTAAAAACCAAACAATATAGAGTTATAATTAAAATAAATTTAACATTTTAACTACTACAAACAGTTAAAACATATTTGTTGGACTTGCAGTGACGGAGCTGGTGCGGTCGCCAGGCCCCGAGCCTCTAGGGCCGATCAGCGTGAACGTGACGCCCGAGCGGAGGAGTCCGCCCCCGGACGACGCGGGAGCGGGGCTACGCAGGTCCCGGAAGAGGTCCAGGTCTCCGCCCGAGCCGCTCCGGCCTCCGGACGCTCCCATATCCTCGACCTCCTCCGGATCCGTGGACCCCCCTCGCAGCGTCTCACCCGTCTACCCCACCAGCCCGCCGCTGCCCTTCCACCCCAACCCTGCCTTCTTCAGCCTCTTCCTCAACGCCCCTCTGCTGCAGCCGTCCCAGTGGCTGTACTCTCAGCTCTACCCTCACCACCCGTACAACCACCTGACGTTCCGGAACCCGCCGCCAGAGGAGGCCAGCTCCGACTCCCGGAAGTCACCGCCGAGCTCCCCCAGCCCCGTCCGGACCAAGTCACCCTCCCCGCCGCCCTCCTCAGCTCCGGAGGCCAAGAGCACCTCGAGACACTCCGATGTGTGGCGCCCCTACTAGCGACCTACAGAGATAAAAAACTAGGGACGATTTCGTCCTGTAAAATCACTTTTGTGAGAGTTATGTGCGCTCGATAAACTCAAGACTTAACCTTGAAAAGATGTACAGTGAAAATTAACATTATGATACATTTTGTAAGAATGAATGAATCCTTAGCTCCCTCTATGGATCGAATGTGTCCCACAATTCGAATAGTTGTAAAATGTCACCAATGTCTATTGATTTGAAAATTATTAATCGAGTTTCACCGAGAATTTTCTTGAAATGAAAAACAATGTATTACTTAAAGCCACATTGATAAATTACTTATTATCTGTTAATTTCTAAAGTGAATGAAAGTTTAAACTCACAAAAACACCACATTGGAAGTTTTGTACATAAAACAATAATTAGTTTATACTAATATCTACCAAAAGATTCCTTATTTTTTTTATGGTTATAATTCGAATTTCTATCCACAATTTCACATACTGTAATTGAGATAACATTACATTATGTTTTAGCCATTACGATAAATGCTTATATAATAAAATACAGTTAATTTAAGTAATCCTTAGAAATAATAAAACATCTACACTACTTCAAAAAAGTACCATCATGAACTTTTGCATTTCAAAACAGTTGGTTACCTTGCCCTTGTGCCCTTCTGTGTTCAGTTGAACCCGTTGTTATACATTCACAAAATGAACAGCGCATACAAGCTTCTACGAAGGAGTAAGAAAGTTTAAAATTGAGTATAATATTGCACACAGTTATTTTTTGGAGCTGTCTCAAACAAAGCTTTAATTATTGTGCTTAAAAATGTAATGCAATCTTTCAAGGCTATTGCTGAAATTACTATTACCCATGATGTTTGGAGCAGTCCAAACAATCATCAGTAGATTTTTATATTTTATTTGAAAAAAGTTTTATAAAACATATGGCTCAAAACAATTTGGATGTTGTAGTAGGCCAAATCCCTTCATTGTAAATTTAAATATTGTAATTTTTATAATCTTGATGGGATAGTGTAAAAAGTTACAGGTTTTCTCCTTATATCTATTATTTTATACCTACACTGATGTTGTACTTATGTAAATATGTGGAATTACATTTTATGTAAAAATAACATAGGTTGAATAAAAGTAATAGATGTACATTTTCGTGTCTTATTTATTTACTTGTAAAAAAACATACAGCAATTAATTATTGGGGTAAAATTTTAAAATTAGCAAATTTATGTCAATATTAGCATTTAAAGACAATGCTAAAGTTAAATTTGAACAAGAAGTGAAATGCATAAAGAATGATCACTTTTATAGGCTTAGTAGATTACAAGAGCAAATTACCAATAATGAAAAACTTACTTTAAGAAAAGAAAAGTAAATAAAAATTTTCACTTTTTGGTATTAACGTTGATAAAAATAAATAGCTTTTAATAGTTAACGAATTAAGATGATTTTTTTTTTTTTTTTTTTTTTTTTTTTTTTTGAGGGAGAGGCGGAAAAATGCATTACGCACACAGGTGGCCAGCCTGTAGTGTGGGGCTCCCCTAAAAAACGGGTTTACCCACTAAAAAACCTCCTCTACTCTTTAGGAATCTAACCTGGAATTGTTTATCACATTACGTCAGGCTAGGCCTAAATTTGGCTTACGCCCGTCGGGCTCGCTCCTTATCCAGCCGCTCTATCAAGGGATCTGGGCCACTTCGCGGTCCAGATCGGTTTTCTTTTCCAGGAGGATGCCCCGGACGAACTGTGACAAACAATCCCAGTTGCCCTCATCCTCCAAAATCTTTTGGCAGACCGAGTCCACCGAAAATGCACCAAACATCTGTGTGGCCTCCAGGCGGGGCCCTTCCCAACGGGGACATCGGAAGAATGTGTGTTCCGCATCGTCGGGAACACCCGGGCAATAAATGCAGTCCGGTGAACCGGTCTTTCCCATCCGGTTCAGGTACGACCGAAAATAGCCGTGACCTGTCAAAAATTGGGTCAGGTAGTAGTCCACCTCCCCATGCCGCCGTTCCACCCATGGTTGGACCTGCTTGATAAGTCGCGCAGTCCATCGTCCTCGGGTGTCGTGCTCCCAGCTGTGTTGCCACTGCTGGAAGGTTCGGGAGCGCTCTTCTGTTCTTGCCGTGTCCTTGCCGATCTCGCCTTGTCTCTGATAAATCGCTTTCCTCTCCCCTGCCAAGAGCTTGACAGGGATGACTCCGGCGACCACCAGGACGGCAGGCTCGGACACTGTCCGGTAGGCGGAACACACCCTGAGCGCGGCTTGACGCTGAACCCGGGCGAGTCGCAGCCTGTAGCACTCCTTATCTAGAGCGCCTGCCCACACCTCTGCCCCGTAAAGGAGCACGGACTGGACCGCGGACATCAACAGACGTCTTCTGCTGGATCGGGGACCCCCGACATTGGCCATCAGCCTACTAAGGTGAGTAACTACCTTAGCGGCCTTGTCCGCCGTACGGAAGATCTGATCCCTCCAGCTTAACTTGGGGTCCACCATAACCCCAAGGTATTTGGCGGCACGAGTTGATGTGACCACCTCCCTTCCCACTCTAAACGGGACGACGGTGTCGATCCTCTTCTTCGTGAGAATCACGATCTCCGTCTTACTAAGAGCAAGCGAGAGACCGTGATCGGACATCCAGTTGTTGACAACCCGCATAACTCGGTTCAACTTTAGTTGGGCCAGCTCAACGTTGCGTGCAGCAATGAGAGCTGCGACGTCATCGGCGTACCCAACCAAAGTGGTTTCCTCAGGCATCTCGGACCTCAGGAGGCTGTCATAGGCAACGTTCCAGAGATCCGGGCCGAGTATTGAACCTTGTGCGGCACCAGAAGTGACTTCCATCGTCCGCGTTCCGTCCCTTGTGTCATAGATCAGGCTTCGAGAGCGTAGATAATCCTCGATGAAGCCGCAACAGATATGCAGGAATACGAAAGGTGTTGCGAAGCGCATCCAACATATCGACCCACCTCGCCGAGTGAAGGCATTCTTGACATCAAGCGTAACAAGAAGCACTACTCGGCGGGAGAAATGGTTTGTGGCTCTCGGCTCTCTCCACAGCTCTCTGAACTTCGGTGACAGCGTCGATCGTTGACCGTCCCTTTCTGAAGCCGTACTGACGGGGGCATAAGTCCCCGGCAGCTTCCACGGCAGAAGTCAGGCGGGAACGGATCAGCTTCTCGAACAGCTTCCCCAGCCGTGTCCAACATGCAGAGAGGCCTGTGGGACGACGGCAGTTCGGGATCACCTTTGCCCTTGCTGATCAGTACAAGCCTGGCTGTTTTCCAGGGAGCCGGAAACACCCCTTCTACCAAACAGGCATTGTACATTCTCAACAACAAGTCAGCGTTAATTGAAAATACTTTCTTTAAAGCCTCACTGGGAATCCCGTCCGGGCCAGGAGCCTTGTTGCTCTTCAGGGAGAGAACGGAGGTTTCCAGCTCCTCGAAAGTGAAGAGTGGAACGTCCTCTACCCGTCCGAAGTCAACCAGCGGTCGCTGTGGATGTTCAGGAAACAACGCAGCGACGATCCTCCCCATGGTGCGCCCTCCATGATGGAAGGTGGAGAGCGGGCGCCGAGTTTCTGTGTTACAAGTTTGTAACCCAGGCCCCACGGGTCGGAGTCAACGTCGTCACGAAGTCTCCTCCAGCTATTCGCCTTGCTCCTGTTTATCGCCTGGCGGAGAGATTTTCTCGCAGCTTTATAGGCCTCCGACTTACGAACTCTGTCTGCGGGAATTCTCGCTCTTGTGGCGGCTCGTCTAGTTCTTAAACATGTTCTTCTGAGTTCCGCAATCTCTTCAGTCCACCAGTAAACGGGTTGTTTGTCGCGTCGGGGTTTCCTTCGAAAATATTTAGTTCAAATAAGCAATATAATATCAAATAAGTTTATAATCCCAAGCTAGCAGGAAAGCATAAAAAATCAATAAATTGAAATTATTCTCAAAATTGTCAGTGATTAAATTGAATCGTAGTAAAGCCTTTCTTATTCATTAAACATATGGTCTCAAATGAATGTTAATATTTTATGAAATTGTAATAGGCCTACTCGTTAATCACAGTTATAAGACACATGATTTACAATAGTTTGGTAAAATTATAAAACAGGTTTTATTTAATTATATAAAGTATATAAGTTTTTAACGATTAGAAATGTTAGGAAAGTTATTTTTAAATTACTTACTATCCCAGTAGACTAATATAGGCTTGTAAAGGTATAAATTCAATATAGTATAGTAATATTTATTTTATTGTATTTTTATAAAATATGCTCAAACATCGTTAATAAAATGAAAAAGAGTAATCAGCCAACAATTTTTTTTTTTAATATAGCCTAGCTAACACAATCCTTTTAAATCGCACATAATGACACTGACATTTTTTTCGCCACCTAAATGCCACTTTTAAAAATATTTCCAGACATTCCTCGTAGAGTTCCCTTGACCACCTTGGCAGGTGAGTGCTACCAGAGCTGCGTGAGACTACCACCACCCTGGGTCAGTAATTAAATTATTAATTATTAATTATTCGGTCCACGACCAAAGGTGTGGAGCAATTCCACGTCACCGCCAGCGTCTTGGCCCCGCCGCCGCCGCCGCGGCGCCCCACTTTTGCCCCACTTTTCGGTCCAATTGGCTTGTCAATATCCCAGACACGTCGCAGGGGAACGTCTCTTCCAGATTCGCGCCTTGTCAAACCTAATCGCATAAAAAAATACAATCTGTAAATGCTGTTAAAGTGAGACTCCCTCAGTTTTCTTCCCCTGTTTACCCAGGATTAGTCCCTTTCCTGTTTGTAATCTTGTTCGACTCACTTTTTATGCTGTGTAGGAGATTATTAAAGACATCTGTCATAAATGAGTGAAAGAATATCAGTAAAATTGTAGGTTGACTTACAGTTTTTTAACATAGTTTTCCTACCTTCTAAATCGTTTATTAGACTCTTCCTAATGCTACTTTCTTAGTTGATTTAAATATTTTCTTTAATACAAATACATACATTCGTTATACTTTAAAAATGTAATACATTTAATAAAAAAGAAGAAAATAGTAAAAAGAAGTGGCAAACAGTTGCAATTAAATTTGTAACTTACCAGCTCATGACCTTCAGCACAACTTTTATTAATAAAAACAAATTTATTCATAACTGACATATTAAATGCAGTGGAGCCACAATAATAATATTATTTCCATAAAAAAACCTAAAGTTCTAACGACTCGCCAGTAACATGAACACATACTTAACACATAACATGAACTTTTCTAAATTCAAATTAATGCCCCAATTTTTACGATCTGGGCCTAATATATAACTAAAACAATGATATAAATAACAAATTACCACATAAAATATTTGTGTATCGTTTGCGTACAATTAATTCCAAAGGTAAATAAATATGTATATTTTTTAACCAAACAAACACATACATTCATTTAGCTTTAATATCCAAATAGACGAGATAAGTAACCGAAGCGTGGTGACGGGGTTCAAGTCGGCCGTGTGTCTTCTACAATTACGTTTAATCTGCCCCTCGAGGATAATTCAGTAGACACTGTCCCCTATAAAGTTTCATACTCCGGCCACGATTGTTCACTGCTTGTGACATAGGCCTACTGTGGGTTGTGATACTAAAAAGTTCTAGCTGTTTTGAACTCAAGAGGAGTTATGCTTGCTGCTCAATAAACGCAAGAAAAAATTCAGTAATGATTGAAAACTTCTTTATAAACGTCGTTAAATCTATGGCACTTAAAAAGAAACTTCTTCACAAATAATTTTCAATGATATTAGGGTGACCCCAAATTAATTTAGTAGTCTTAAGTCAGCATGTTGAATTAAAATTAGTCGTTCTTTCTTAATTGTGGACGTCTAAATAAAAAACAAAGTTTTCGTAAGTTTTTGTAGTTTTTACAACAGCTTGAAGAGATCCTAGAGCTTGAATAGGTTGATAAGTAATAATGAAATCAATATCTTTGTGCTCGTGTGATAACATCGCTGGAGTGCAGATTTAAAAGTCTGAACTCTCTTTCAAAGGTGCATAATATTATAGAATTTCTTTGAGTACAAAATGTATTTTACATAACCTAAAACAGAAAAAATATAGTGACCTCAGGCCTTCATGATGGAGAAGGTAAGTGCCCATTTCCTCGATACAAGCTTGTTTTTCTTTTTTTAGAAATTAACGCACTGTTACCTTGTAATAAGTAGGGACTAAATTTTGCTGAAATGACAACCGGACTCAGGGCCGGATTTAGGATTTTGCCGCCTGTAGGCTATCCATTTTCTGGCGCCCCCTCCCCCCCAACTACTTAGGGAGAGACACATACATAGTTTTTATTGTCACTTATAGGAATATTTTCACCTAAAAGTACGCCACAGATTAAATCTCAAATCTATGTGTCAATATACCAAAAACTATGTCAAGTACCAAAACCTTTTATGATCTGTGTATTCTTTAATTGAATAATTATTTAAACCAGGAATTATAACACAAATGATCAAAAAGTAACTTCACAGGAGCAGCTAGAACAGCGGACAGGCAAGGCAGTGTAGACGCAACTGTCATCAGCCCAATAATAATGTTGGTTTTGTCACAAGCTACAAAACATAGTTCGAACGACTTTAAATTAAATTCAAATTTGAATTAGTGAAAATTGAGTTAATGTTCATCAATTAATAAATTTACGTAGGCCTGCACTTTTCTGTGTAAGTAAACTTAAAACTTACGAAAAAATCAATAATAGGACTCTAATAGTAACAAATACATTCACCACTTGACAAAGCTAAAGAATTGGCAACAGCGCGACGCCGCCATGACGACTTTTGTTTTAAAATAAATTTAGACTCCATAAAGTTGCGTATCCAATATTTTTATCCTAGAGCCGCCCCTGACACCAATTGACACATTTTTTTACCGAAATAAAAACAGTATAAGTTTGAAAGGTTTCTTGTGACAGCATCACAGTCTAACATCTTATCATCATTACATCTTAACAGAGTGAGCATACCTACCTAACATCATCAGTTGTGACTCTCTCACGTGAAATGTGAAAAGTCTCTGGTAGATGAAGCTGGTGGACTCTGGTATGTAAACTCGCAACTACATTTTTGTACTGTTGATAATAATGTTGGCGGAACAGCTGCACCTGGCAAGTAGTTAAATTTTTCGTTCCGTTCAAAAAAACAATTACTTTTTTAATGGGGAGTTTATTTTATGAATCAAAACCATACGTTTGCTCTATTTTGTGGCCAATCCATTCGTTGATTCATTAAAATGTTTTAAAAAGGAAATCACTAGTTGCGAATGTAAACACTGGTGAGAGCTAGTGTAGTTCCATCTTTCTGGGCCTATACAAACTGCGATGGTCGTTACAATTACCCTTCATGAAAAATGTGTTACAAAATTATGTGAAGTAAATTCATATTAAAAGAATAAATTCATTTCCATTTCCTCAAATGAATTCACATCCAATCAGAATAATGGGCTTAAAGAAGTTTCTGTTATTAAATTAGTCTAGTAAAAATATTTTCAATTTTTTGTAAATTGCCAAAGTGCCGCCCCTAACATTTTGCCGCTATAGGCTCCAGCCTCTTCAGCCTATTTAGAAATAGGGCCCTGACAGGACTTCATCTGATTAATTTCAAAAACTGTGAAAAGGTTTTTTTCTCCAAGAATATTCGGAATATTAAGCAATTTTAATAGAGTCTTGAGTTTATCTATTCTCTAACTCCGGTGATTTTATCGCATGATCGAAAATGCACTGATTTTATAATTTACCAATACCTGCCTAAGCATGGAGCCCACATCAAACTGTTATAGGGAGCCAAAAAAGTTGGGGAAAATGTTCTAAACCTTCATAGTTAAGTAGTGTTGGGTAAGGGTTGGGGGGGGTGGGTTTAAACAAAGTAAATACACCCACTTATAAATACAATATATGATTTTAAACAGTTCCATTTCTTTATGACCACTCGGTATTCATAAACTTGAACTGTAATGTTTCATTGTAGCAATTTGTTGCATTGATCTTCTAACTCTTTGTCGAATCTGGTAATGTAAATTAATGTATCTAGAACAAACTAAGGTAGGAGACACCTACAGCTGATTGAAGCTTTCCTGCACCTTTGACGTCATGTTGTTTATCTTGATACATGCGTGGTTTGCTTAGAATATTTGAAGTGCTGCACTTTTGACGTCATTGATTTTGTTATTGTTTTTGTTGATGGAGTTGTTGATGGAGCAACCTCCTTCTCATTCTAGATTTCTTGATGTAAATGAATGACCATTTTCAGAGTTAAATCTTTCAGTTTCCTTGACGCCAACAACCAGCCGGTAGCTTTCATCACGCCCGATCACGGCGGGTGGCGCTATACATCAGTCGCTGCGGTGACTCCGCCGGAGATGCCAGATCTGTCCGGATCAGCCGACGACGGATGAGGCGATCCCGGTGACGGATGGCGGGGCTGCGGTCGCCCGGCGCCGTCCTGTCACCAACTGTCGTCTACCGGATGTTATCTGCACCATGGGTGCAGCCGGGGGGCTATTAGTTAGCACCTCGAACCCCTGGGAAGAATAGTGGTCACGCTCCTCCTATCCCAACATGATGCCTTTCAGAGTTTGATTTTATTGAAGAACTGACCACAGTTATCTAAAGCACCTTTTAAGTACTTGGTACTTCTCGTTCAACGTTGTTCGTAAATAAATAAATTCCAGATGGATAATTGAAAGTACTACTTCAAAGTTTGTCAATGAAGTCCAGTTTCTTGGTATTAAAGGATAACTCATCAAAAATAATTTTAAAATATGTATCGTAATTATTTTAGTTGTTGTATATATATATATCGTATGGCATTAATAGCCAGCCACCAACTTCAGAAAAATATAATTCATTCTCTGAGGTGCTTAGCACCTGCGTCAAAAAATTTAAAAACTAAACTAAAAACATAAAGTTATGATCTCTCTTTACATTTTTACAAAGCTAAATCCAGGGCTCTAAGCCATTGCAGCCCAGCTTCACTTGCACAATGCAGCCCAATCAATCCTTCGGGGAAAGCACTCAAAGGGCACTCATTGACTATGTGAGTCATAGTCTGCAACTCCGCTTCACAGCGGCATGACTGGTCTTCTGCCATTCCCCATTTGTATTTCCAATAATTACATCTTCCCACACCAGTGCGAAATCGATTGAGAACGGTCCACTGCTTCCGAGGAAGATCCATACCACTTACTGCTAAGGTTGGGTCAGCAATTAAAAATTGATTCCGGCCTTGGGAAAGAGTCCCAGGAGGAAGTCCAGTCGGTATGGATAGAAAAGTTTGTCTCCGTCAACTGGGATGCTGTCCGCAGTGGTGGTCTTCGGGACCTCAATCTGCCCGTCTCCTGGGGTAGGTAATCATGGATGGGTAGCTGTGGATTGGATACGATCTTATTATATTCCCTAGTAAGTGCCTCCCTTCGTCTTATTTCAGGTGGAGCGATATTACACAGCACTGGGAGCCAGGGCACAGGTGTTGCCATGAGTGTACCACTTATGTACCACTTATGGCTCTCATAGTCCTGTTCAGTTGGACGTCGATCTCTCTGACATGCACACTGTTCAGCCACACGGGAGCACAGTACTCTGCGGTTGAGTAAACCAGGGACAAAGCAGTGGTTCGCAGAGCTTGTGCATTAGCTCCCCATGTGGAGCCAGCAAGGTGATGGACAATGTTAGTCCTAGCTCTCACCTTGGCTGCTGTCTTTTGTAGGTGGCTTTTGAATGTGAGAGACCGATCTAAAGTGACTCCCAGGTACTGTGGGTGATCATTGTGCTTTAGCTCAACACCGTCAAATACGATTTTAAGCTTTTGGTGGGCTAGTCTATTATTCAAGTGAAAGCAAGATACCTCAGTTTTAGTTGGGTTTGGATTTAGCTTCCAGGCCTTAAAGTATTCACCGAGGGTCTTGAGGTCATTTGTTAGTACTTCCTCAGCATGTCGGAATTCCTTGTGCTGATAGTGCAATATCATCCACATAGGCAAACTTTAAGGTTTAGGATGTTGTGGAATTATAGGCCTACATATTATTTACTTCCAACTTAGTGGGAAATTTACCAACATTGAGGAGCTGAAAAAATATATACGAATATCTTACGCCATTCATTATGTGTAGCCTAAGTAAACATATATCTTAGCTTTTACTTTTTAAAATTAAGTACTAAAATAAATTTTCCAGTTAATGTTATATTTTTATTTTAGTCTATCTAAATTTCTTAATCATGTAAGACTTATAAAATCCCCAATCCTGGAAAAATACAGATATAAAATACTCAAAACACATTTGTTACGGTAGAAGGCAAATATCATAATAAATCAAACTTAAATGATTGCATAAAAGTTAACCTCGGAAAACACATTCAAAAAGCATTCAGCAAACAACGATGTGTAATAAAAAAAAACTCTGTTGAAACATAAAGATCAAAAGTGCGAGGAGAGCTGTCAGCTGCGGTGGCCAAATCAAACACTGGAGGCAACTGCACTTCACACTGTTTGTCCGCGGCTTTTTTGCAACGCATGAAACCGAAACTGCCCCCACGGCGCGGCGGCGGCATTTTATAATGTAAACGCAGCACAAAATTGGCCCCCAGGAGCAGCGGTCGGCGCCGCGCTGCTGAAAACAAACCTATTTAAAAGAGCCTCAACACGTTTACGGTTAACCGTTAATGTAGCTTTTATTCATTATGCACACTGACGGTGTTTTCTGCTAATGTGTTCATTCCCGATATTTGCGCTGGCCAGTTTTGCTATCGATTGCACTTTGTTTTGTTTAATTCATTCTATTGTCTGTTTTGTGCTAGTTCGGCTGTTGTTTTCAGGTTTCGGTAATTTTGGGGTTAGTGAGAATAATTTATGTCGCATAGTCGTTATTCTGTACGAATTTACCCAGTTTAAATGTTTAAATGCACTAATGATTCTCCCACTTCTATTTACTACTACCTAACTGAATGCTAAACATATAAATATTTTTTCCAATTTTGAACTTTACTCAATGTTAAATCAATAAAATATATATTATTTTTCATTTCAGGTGTTTTAGATTAAATCAAACCGTTACATTCAATTGCAGTTTTATTTTTTTGTCTTCCTTAAATATTAACTGAGTTGACTGAGTTATGAAATAATTGTTTTTACCCAATAATCATACAAAACCCTAAAATATCCTTAAATTGATCATAAAGAAAACGGAACGACCATCCTGCCAAAAGTCCATCTATATCCCATTTAAAACGAGGTCCAAAATATGTTTTACAATTTATTGTAAATTGCGTTTGGGAAAGAGATTTCAGCATCTGAGCCGCTCTGGACCTCCTGGGCAGCGAAATGCATCCAACAATTAGCATTGGTCACCTGAACCAATACCATAAACTAGGATACAAAGGGGCCGCCGACCATCGCACTGGCTACGGTGGTGATTCCGAGACGAAGGGTCACCGCCGTGGAAAACGCGCTCGTAAAGCCGCCTGGAAGCACGCGCGCCGGCGCCGAAGCGGCGAATTAGCGTCGACATTACTCTATATTATGACTTTAAATTTGGTCCAGGACATTAACGGAGATCTTGGGGTCTGCGTTAATGTCTGGAGTCGAGTCTTAACAGTGTCCGAGACAGATTTAAGGGCTGCACGGCGCTGCAATTTAGCCCCATTGGCGGTCGGCGTCCAGGGCGTCGCAGCGGGCGGCATCCTCATCGCCCATCGCCCGCCTGTAAACACGGGCGTTATTTATTCAAGCGGCCGCTTTGAACACGGCTGATTGTTTTACCGGAATAATCAACTGTAGGTCGCTCGATGGACCCCGCACTAGTGACTTTGGGTTTAATGAGTTTTTATCTTAACAGATTGTAATTGCTTAGATATGGAAGCTTAAATCCCTTTGTTTGTTTTAAGGGATAGTGAATTTAACTAACCTTCATAAGAATATTTGTGAATAACTAGTCAAGTCACCACTTAAATATTCTTTAGAAAAATTTATAGAATACTTCGATAGTCCCACCCAGCAATCACGTAATAAATTAACTGACCATAGTCAAACAAGATTATATTATTTTTACCAATAGGTATAGTTAGATGGTTCTTAATTAACTACTTACTTTTTTAGTACTGTATTACAATTCTTGTGATTATAGTTTGCATTACATACATTTTAATCAGTATTATAACCAATATATAGTATGGAATGTAAGAAAATTACTAGTATGGTATACAAAACTTAACTTTAAAGGATGTACACACTACTTTGTCTTCATATACTACGTGTTGTAAAGTGGATGTTAATTAATTTGAATAATTTTTAAACGTAGATTAGGTAGATTATTTTGTTGGATTAACAGTAAAATTTAAACCATATAAGCACATGTTTCTGCAATGCCCTTGTATGTAATAGACTACGTTTTATCTACGATCACTAAAAATTTATTGTGGTTAAATATGTGGGGATTCACCAAAAAGGAAATACCGACAATGTCTAGACACAGGATGAAATGTTGATCGACTGAAAGTATTGGAGGAACGCCAGATGATGGTCCTTCAAATACACTTATAGAACTCACCAAACTAACACATAAATCTCATTGTGTTTGTGAAAACCTTAGGTTAAAATTCTAACTTTGACGATTTAGCGAGAATTGCATGATTTATTCTTCTGCAAAGAAGCAAACAATCCTCAAAACTTATACTAAATTAATGTGTTTATACCACGAATATTTGTGTGCTGAGAAAGTTGTAAGAGTTTCTATTCTACTCGTATATATCGTTTATATTTGGACCGTTAAATTTATTATCAATATATATATATTATTAATTACAATGCATAATTAGATTTAAATAAGAGCCCACTAGGTAAATCTATATCGTTTTGAGAAACTATAACCATTTATCAGTGTTGGTTATATTTCAAAAAACATTATAAAAATCCAGAGTTTTTGAACATACGTTAAATGAACTCGGTAAACGCAAAACGCTTAATTTTTTTTAGGCAATTTAAATATTTTAGCGTTTTGTAATGACAAAAATGTTTTTTAATGATACTACTCACAATATTAACCATTGTTTTAAGAAGTAATCGCAGCAACTTTTACATTTAAAATCTAGCAGTATAGCAGTAACAGGGTTAAAAGTATGTTTAACAATTGATGCAAAAAATCTTTAAAGTCATTAAAATTCACGTGAATGCATTTTTAGTAGCATACTGTACTTTATTAAATGACAAATATGTGATGTTACAGTTTTGTTCAGAAAAAATGTTGATACCCTTTTTTACTTTATAAAAGATGTTTACCATGATTCAACTATAATGAGAAATATCATAGTAATGCTGATAAAAGTACAGAAGACAAATAAACCAAAAAGAATTGGAAATTTTTCAGAAGTTTAGTTAATAGGCTTCATCATAAATTATAATGAACAAATTAACATTTTTACTAAAGACTTATAATCTATAGGTACATTAATAGGCAAAAGGTTCAGTTTTTGATCACAAAACCTGTCCAACTAGAGGTCCTATTGTTATTAATTTCGTAGGTACCTAGTTTAAAAATTACACATTTCTGATTGAACCATATAAAAGTGCTGAAATAACAGTTTGGTATTAGCTAATCGAAAAATTATTGACAAAACATGTTCTTTGGAAAATCAGCAACGCTTAGTTTCCAAGATAATTTTAATCCCGCAAGCCAGTCCTCAGTCATATGACTAAAATTGATGAGAATAAAATGTATAACGTATAGTGTCTAATAACATGTGCCAATTATTTAAACAGCTTCTCATTAATTCATTTCATGCTTATTTAATTTCCAACATATTTTCATTGTTTGTATTTTGGAACCTGTAAACAAACTATTCTGGATGCCAATAACTTTCCTACCTACTTCCTAGGTGGGAAATTGGTTTATCTGCTTTTTATTTTCTTTGTTAATAATGTATAAAAAATATATATCAATTAACGTTTTTCATATAGGACTAAGTTTTGATTATTTATTGGAAATACTTATAAATTGATAACTTCCATTGATAAATTCTAATAGATATTCAACAAAACTGTAGGTATTTTATAGTGTTCGTCTATATCCCTAACTAAATAAAACTTATGTTACAGGAACCAAGTATAGAAACTAGTTTAATTTTAATAGTATATTTAATGATTTACAACATAAAAAATAGAACCGTTTACTATAGGCCTACATAATGCAGTTTACACTTACGACTGCGGTGTTTTCTCAAGTTCAATAATTTTATTCGTATTGAGAAAATTACAGGAGGTTAAAGTCACTTGCTTATTCATCAATAATTTTCCTTCCTGGTGAAGATTTTAATTTCCCAATTTCTAGCTATAATGCAATCCAATTTGTTCACTTAAATTTTCCTGAATTTTCCTTTTGAGTTATTTCATGTTTCAATTGATTTCATGTTAAATTTGATAATGATCCTTGGTACATATCTTTTGAGGACTCGGAACAACACTCTGTATCGGGTTACTTGAGATTTTATTCAGAGCTCAGAATGTAAGGTCCAAGTTAATTTCCCTGGTGTCCTTAAAATTTCCATTGGTTAAGACTTTGTTATTTAGGCCATCCAGAAGATTTTTGAACATGATAAAATACACACAATAAGTTATTTCCTAAATTTTAAATTGCTGATGCAGTCTTGAATTTGGCTAGATGATTTGGAAGGGAAATTCTTGCCACTTTTGATTTAATTAAGATTTCAGATTATCAGGTCTAAGTGGGTTTCCTGAAGTTACATTTGCAGAGGCTTGCTGATACTAATTTAGTCAACTTAAAAGCTTTTGTAATTAAAGTCCACACACAATAAATTATTTTCTGAAATTTGAATCGCTCATACAGTTAAAAACTTTGCTGGATAGTTTGGAAAGGAATTTTCTTGTCACTCTTGATTTTATTCCGTGCTCAGCTTATCAGGTACAATTTGGTTTCCAGAAAATTTCCATTAGCCAATACCTGAGCCACCTAGAATCCTTTTGACTATGTTTAGATTTTGGCTGGGTGGTTTGAGACAAATATTTCTTGCCATTTGAGATTTAGTTCCGAGTTCAGACTATCATGTAGAAGTTGGTTTCAAGAAAATTTCCATTTGTGGAGGCTTAATAGCACTAATTTGAGCGACCAAAGACTTTTGAATATGAAAGTCTACACAAATAAGTTTCCTGAAGATTAAAATTGCTGACGCAGTTTAGAATTTGGCTAAATGGCATGCTACTGAAATTTCTTGTCCCATAACATTTTTTATAACACTCACAATTTATGAAAATTCACCACCAGTTTGAAAGATGACTTAAGCATTATATTTTTCGAGTGATCCATGGAGGACGAAATTGATTCCTAAAAACATCCTCTAATGTGTAGCTTCTCCTTTTTGATTCGTTTTTGTAGATTTTGTTAATTTAAAAGAAATCATGATTTTGAAGAGAAATTTTGCTTATGAGCAATCAAGGTGCAGATAATGGATTTTAGTATTAAATACAACAATTTTATCACTTTTTAATTTTCTGCTGTTTACTTAAATTTTGTAGTATAAAAACTATTCAGGGTGCAGATAAAATGGATACGTAAATAATTGTTGAAATAATATCGGTACCGGTAATCTCTTACTTTTTTTTTTTAAGAGGGAAACTTTTCTTTTCTTTGCTGTTAGAAGCAGTTAAAAATAACGACCATAAAATACATAAGATAAATTTATTACTATGTATTAACCTGAGGTTTCCGAAATATCCGCTTTGGGAGCACCCGTTTTGAGTACAATTGCTTTGGTTAGGCCCCCCATACACCCAACGATCGGTCGACAGCGGGCGCACCACGATCAATCTAAACAGTTTGGTCTGTAGACAAAAAATTGTATGACCAATATGAAATTTTGTACAGGCATGTAAAGATTGCCATTGGAAATTCGCTAAGTACGCAGGTCTGCTGCGACAGGGGTATTTAAAATTAAGACATATTTTGCCTAATGGTCTATTATTGTGTTAAGGTATTAGTATTTTGAAAATTTTTGTTAAGAAGTAACAATAAAAACCTTTTTTGCATAGCTAGATTTGGTTTGTGTTTTAGATCAAATGTAAAATTGGATTCATGTGGAAATTGGTAAAAGTCTAGTTAAATTATTTCCGTCGATGCCTTGCGGAACGCAGCTTGTGAAAGTAAATTTTAAATCAAATACCTTTAGTTACTTTTTAAAGTGAGCGCCATGTAATGAAATACTCATACCAAATAGTTAGCGAAGACCTGTCAAATATTTTTGTGTCAAATTGTTACTAGGGTAGAGAGTTGGACATCTGAGGAATTCGGGACGGTATGTTTTGGGACAAACTGTTACTTGGGACAAAGTGTTACGACACGTTTTCGTGAACCTTATCATTACTGGGTACTTATAAGCCAATACAGTTTCGAAAGTTGGGTATGTTATTGTAACAATAAAATGAAAAGCCGAGTCAGTTAAAGGCCCAGTTAGTTGGTGATTCGACCGTAACGGGAGGCGGTCAGATACCCTGACCGAATCTGCGGCCTCGGGAGGTGGTTACCCTCCGTTCGGGGAAGGTCCGGGGCACGTCAAAATACCAATAAACCCGTCAATGCAGCGTCGGTGACCCAAAGAGAGTAGCGCAGTGGGGTTCTAGGTCGACCCCACCCCCCAACAGCCAATCACTCCCCGGTTTTTTTAAAGCTTTCACAAAGGGTCAGAATAATTACAGTAAGAGCGTCTCTGGCGCTCGAATTAGAGATTCAAAGTAGGCGCTGCATATTTCATTTTCCCCTCCTTTCCCCAAACTCGACACCGCGGTGCTTTATGGGGCACGAGTGATAACTTTTAATGGCGGGTGATTATTATAAAAACGCGCCCCACTTTAATTATGGATGCAAAGACTTTTAGACGCCTGAAATGAGGCTCTGATCTCTTTACTGGAGTCAATTCTTGTTTTTAAAAACCATAACATAAAATAAACTATACTCTAATGAGAAAATGTTGTTTATATGCACGCTAATCTAAAAGGACTAATGCAATTTTTTATAAACTTTGCAAATAATTTATTTTTGTTGTAAAAATAGAAGTACGATTATTCTGCGTGTATGGGGATAACTGACGATAAAGATAAGGCAAAATTAAATGTATTAATTAAAAAAAAATCAAACACAAGCAATAAACTGCCACAAAGCAAATTCTTCGCATGCCAATAACGTAACAAGACACATAAATATGTCCATTCACCTACTAAAATTTGCATTATAAGTTCTTACTCATTTGATTAACCCTTGAAATAAAAATAAATATCTTAAAACGATTAAAACCGAAATTATGATCAAATAATCAAGTAAACTACTTATACAAAGAGATAGACCATTTTTGGGATACCCTTTAACCATTCTCTATTGCAACTATATTTCAGATTTAGTTTCTGTACTTTAACAAAAAAATTAAATAACCTTTGTTATGAACTGTTTGTTTACTATGTTACTTTTGACATCACCGGTACTCTATTTTGCCGCAGTCAGTTAATAGTTCATTGATTTAAGAATTTTTTTTAAATAGCCTTCAATGCTTATGGGTGATTCAATTGCTGTTTATTAGTTTATTACTGCACTGAATGACTTCAGCAACGAACTTGAATCTACCAACTATTTATAAAATGAAGCCTACCTAGAAGGTTTGAATGTTCAAGTTGAAAGCTTACTTCGAAAGTTATTGTCGGACGGTGAACTCGGGTTTTATCAATACGTTGAGGCACCAAAAGTCACCCATCTTAGATCCGTTCATCCAATAATATTTATAAAGGTTTCTTAGCAAGGAAACATTTTATTTAAGATACTGAATTTAATTTCAACGTATAATGCTCATTTTGAACTTTAATGTAAATACAGAAAACCTGTAATGCAATGCATGCAGAATACCTGTAATGCATTGTGTATACAAGAAACCTTGACACCAAAATCGTCACAAATATATGCACCATGTCTCCCCTTCCCCGAAAACAATTATCAAATTTGTTGCTGTGTAAATATTTTATGATGAGGTTTATAAAAATTGTTATAGATTTAAAATAACACAGCATAATATGTGAAAACGAAACAGTCTTAAAACAATGATTATAATAAAACTACATAAGAGATGTTTGACAAAAAAATATTAATAATTCTCATGCAGTCGGGGGGTTTAAGTCCTAAGCCCAACACTTGATAGCACAAATGTTTCTGACTTTTGAACAAACATTTTTAATTTTTTCTATTCCCATGTTAATGAGTAATGAAACGTGACCATATTTTATGTTTGATTTTAATGATATCTTGGCGATTAAATAGTTTTACAATGCAAATATATTGCTCTGTTTATGCTAACGCAGGACAGGGGCCGTACATCTAACCCTAAAGTATACGCTGCGGTGGAATTCTAGTATCTTGAGTTCCGTTCTGAATGTCCTTCTCATGCAAAATATTACCTCGTAAATTAGAGCGTGTTTACCCTTGAGAATTCGGCGGGAATGCGGGGCATATTGTCGGCTAAGGGCGTATTTCAGTCGGGAAAGGTTACATTCGAACTATCCAGACCGCAGTCCGGTGTTTTAGCGGAATTTTGTAAATTATTTTCTCCATATGAATAAAAATTTTAAATTCATTACCATTAAATCTAAAAAGTCTTTTCAACTTAAAAGAATACGCTGGAGATAAACATGAAGATATAAAGTGAAACTACGCATGAGATAACATGAAGTTCAGTTTAGACCTACAACGTTATGGGTATGATTGCTTTTGTGGTTCATTTTTAAACCTGGTTAATTTTTTTGTGGTTCATTTTTTTACTTGTAAGTTTCCATTTATTTAACAGTAGACAGTGATTACCAACTGGACTGTTCTACTGAGTACTTGGTTTTGTGACGATCTGTAAAATTGCGTTGGATTTGATTGTTATCTGATGACTCGGCTTTATTACTCTGTTAATGTTGGCTCATTGATGTTCCTTATTAGATCTAAGAGTGTTTTCAGGACACAGTTGATGCTAGTGTTATTACCTACGCTGATGAGAAACCTTGGTGCACTTTGGGGGCATTTTTCAAATTCTAAGTATGCCATTGTGCGCTCTTACTGGAGCTTCTGCCTAATTTACAAGCAAGCGTCTTGATGTTAAATGATAGCAAAACACAGACACAGTTCTGCACTAAAAAGGGTAACAATTAGGGCGATTAGAATAAAGCTATTAGGGTTATACCTGGACAAACAGTTGACCTTGAAACATTAAGCAAAACAATGTGTATTTATTCGGATATTTAAAATACTTAGTCCATATGCTAATATCTTCGAATACTTTTGCACAAATTAAGGATTTTTTATTTAAAAGTACGATATAACATTCTTTCAAAGTACCAGTATGCTAGTGTAAGTTAGTGTGTAGTAGTGAAGAAAGCAGAACTTTACCTCAGTTTTGGCATGATTTTATAGGGGGATTTCCTATAGGGAATTTTTTTGGACACAGATTTAAAATTTTGATTCCGAGATTTGATATGTGCTAATGTTTATGCATGGTTATATTATATTTTTATATATTTGTGTATAGGTTTTTGATATTTAACATGGGGTTACTTTTTAGGAATTTTTTTGGACATGTGCCTTTGAGCTTATTTTAAAATATCTGATTCATTGATATAAGAATTATGACTATTTGGGAATCCTAACCATTTAACATATAGTTGGTTTCCTTTACGTCTTAATACTGTTTCTATTAAATACATGTCTTTATAATTTGTCTTCAACAATTCATAGCTGTAAAATCCTCCCTTGATAATATTTCCATTCTCATCTTGTAAAATATAAGTTATTGGTTTTGTGTTCTTAATTTCAACTATTGTAAACAATTCAGCAGTCCAATTTGGAGTATATCCTTTACTAAATATATGCTTATATTTGGAAATTCTAACAGTATCTCCCAATTTAAATTTTGGTTTATTATTTTTTAATTTATTTGCTTGAGATGATAATATTAAGTTCTTATGTACAATTTTGGAATTTTTAATATTTACTTGATTTGGTTTCATGCCAATAGACCTGTGAATTTTATTGTTGTATTTATTTATTAATTTGGGTAGTAAATCTAACCATTTATAACTGCCCTGTGCACTAAATTCTCTGAAAAGCCAAGTTTTAAGTGTTCTTTGAAACCTTTCAACAATAGCAGCCTTAGTAGGAGAAAATGTGTGGTAGTGATTAATATTTAGTTTGTTCATTAGAGTTTTAAAATGTTTATTAAAAAACTCCTTCCCATTATCCGATTGAATATTTTTTACTCCATCTGGCAAAATTGCTTTCATCGCCTCAGTTACAATTGGACCTGTTTTATTTTTTAAAGGAGCAGCATGAGCTTTCTTTGAAAATGTATCTATTAAAGTTAAAATATAATTATACCCAGAATTTTCCTTGGCATATGACTGCATGTCTATTAAATCTACCTGCATTGTTTCATTGATACCTATTACTTTAAATGCTCTTCTAATAAAGTTTTTTCTTACATTTTTGTGTAGTTCATATGCGATTTTTTCTTTCATTTTTTATCAGATACATTTTCATCATTTCCAGCACATTTAAAATAGGTTAAACGTGAACTAATTAATGCCCCATCTGATTCATTTCTAAATACATGATTTTTATGAATAAATTCTTCACCAGACAATTTTCTAAATCCGCTAAATGAATTTGGATCTGCAATTATTATATTTTGATAATCATTTACATCCATTAATTTAAATCTTTTGGTATTATAAATAAACTCTTTATTTTTACTGTCATATTGTAATGTTTGTCCTACTGTTGCAGCATCATTTGGCTCTGTTCCTTGTGCTAAGTTATTTATTTTTATATTTTTTGCATCAAAATTATGAGTTTTGTAATCTATTATTAAAGTTTGATCCACTGTAACACAATCATGTTTATCTTTACCTGGAAAAACAACTGATAGCTTTTTACCTCGACAATTCCAAAATTCACGTTTATTATGTGTATTATCAGCATATATTGATTGATTTAAAATAACTGCATCATGATCCTCTTTAGCTGGCTGTAAATTTGATATTCTCTTTGTTTTCCCATCCCAACTATCATTTTTTAGTTCTAGTAAATTAAACTTTTCATTACCTTGTATAAACTCATCACCTTGTTTGGTTAGTACTTGACCTAAAATAGGAATCTCATCAAGCTCTTTAGCTTTCTCAACATTATGGATAGGATGTTTTCTAGCGTCCCATTTACTATTTTTTAACTCTAAAAATTCATATTTGTTATTTCCTTGAATTAAATTATCACCTTTTTTAATTAATACTTGCTCCAATGTGGGAACATCATTTAATGTTTCAGCATTTTTAACATTAGTAATTTTACGTTTCTTGGCATCCCAGCTTTCATCTTTTAACTCTAAAACTTCGAATTTATCATTACCCTGAGTAAACTTTTCACCTTCTCTTGTTAAGACTTGTCCCAGTATTGGCACCTCATCATATTCATCAGCCTTTTTTACATTGGTAATTTTGCGTTTTTTAGCATTCCAATTATTATCTTTTAATTCTAAAAACTCAAATTCAGCATTACCTTGCATAAAAATATCATTTTTTCTTGTTAATGTTTGATTAATTGTTGAAACATCATTTTTATCTTCCCCATCCCTGACATTTATAATTTTTTGACCTTTAGCATCCCATAGTTGAGAGCTTCTACCTTCAGCTTTAGAATAAGGGTTATAAACTCTATAAAACTTATCTATAAACATCTTTTTAATTAATAAATAATTCCGCACTCCCTCAATTCCTCTAATATCGAATCGATTTCATTATCTACACCAGTGTTTCCAGCTTGTTTGGATAAATATAATAATCTTAACCGATCGACTAGCTCATTGGGACAGTTCCAATAAATATAATCTATTTTATTACCTGTTACTTCTCTTAACCCTGAACCAAATAGTGGTTTAATTATATTTGTATATTTTCTATGTCTATTAGCTGATATACCCTTCTCAGGATCATAACCCCGAAAATGTCCACTGGTAATTTCTAATATTTCTTTATATGTTTGCAAGTCTGAATCTTCATATTGTGAGGGAGTTTTTAAAGTTAATAGTTCCCAAAGCCCTTTGGTGCCTTTATAAATTTTGTCATCGATTGAAATGTCATCGTTGGCTATTTCCACTTCCTTATTTCCAATAAAGAATTTATTTCCTTCTCTCCTTATACCATAAGTGGAATCTGTAATATTATTTTTATTTAAATAATTACCTAAATATTTTGAAGCCAAGAGTCCAAAATCTAATCTGGGTGGGGTTGGAGGAGTAACATTTAAAATTGGAATCCTTGATGGAGTTTTAGGTAATGGTTGTTTATAAGGAACTATTTCTACTTGTTTTTCAGATGCTATATTTTTTAACTCTTGTAAAGGCTCTATTAATGGTTGAAATGCTTGTAATCTTTCTTCAGCCTCTATAAATTTACCCCTCTTTAAGGCTCTATATTTTTCCCTAATTTGTTTAGCTGACTCAATTAATTCTTTTTGTACATTCATTTTTTATTAAAAATATTTCTTACATTTTATTAACTTCATTAGTTAGTGGGTTGTATTCAAATACTTTATCATGAATAATTAAACAATATGCAGATGTATTTGCAGGTACATTTTCATTGGTTTCAATTTCAAGCTTAATATCTACAACCCCCTCCTTAATTGACTCATTTTGTCTAGAGCAGTCTACTACAATTAAAGGATATTTATCAATAAAATCTAGTCTACTAATTACAGGATCAGGACTTGTGTTATAGTAACTTTCTCTAAACCTTATAAACATCTCATAAGCTTTGGAAACATCTCCATTCTCAAAGTCCAAATTCAAGTCACTATAAGGGTAATACTCTGAGTTTAAGAATACTTTTAAATTTTTCAGTTTACAATGATCAAATTGATCCATTCTTTTACGTGCTTTATTGTCCCTGTCAGTTTGAAACCCAAATATTATATACCTGGGAGCTTCTAATGAAGAGGATGTCTTTAATTGGAATGTATGCTTTTTAGTGTTGGGAAATGAGGGTAACTCATGTAATTCTAAGCTTCTGAATGCAATTTGTAAGCTTTTATTCTGCAACAGAAGCTTTTGCAACTGTAATTTTTCAGCATCTGATGGAACTACATGAGGCATAACCCACTGAATTGATTTAAGTGTAATTTTAGGAAGAATATCATCACCTGCAGTTGGTACAGTTGCAGTTGTTAAAAAGCAGTTTAAATCATTTTTGGATCTTTTTAATATTAGTTCCTGCTTAACATTCACTAAAACTTTATTAAAATCTTCAAATACTCCCATTAATAATTCCAGGGGTATGCATGTACTAAATTTTCCATTACTGTGAAACTTGTTTAAATTTTCATCAGTGTCAAAAGCCACATTAGTTAATTTTGTTGTTTTATTGTAAGAGCAAAGTGTTTTCATTAAGCCTGTTATACCTGGATTTCTGACAGAATCTATAAGTCTTGAGGAGATCTCATATCTGATTTCATCGAATAGAAATGCAAAAGCATTATTTATTAAATGTCCTTTAGCATGGTTTTCAATTTCTCCTTTAATATATAAATAACTCCTAGATGGTAAAGTTAATATATCTTGATTATTTATACAAATTCTAATTTCATCTGAATTGTTTATTGCCAAAGTGTTATGAGGAACATAAGAGTAATTTGTAATTTTTACTATACTATCGTCGAATTGGGATTTCCCTGTAACGTCCAGAAAATCTTCCATTTTTATATATAGAAAAATTTTTAACTTTTAACCCAATTGATCGCAAGAATCGCACATTTTGTGGACTTAAACCCTTACACTGATATATTCTCATATCTTTTTTATATGACAGGTAATTGTAGTTTCTTCACCATTAAAGTCTATTGGCCTATCTTTTTGATCAGCAAATGTAATGCTCATCACATCTAAAGTTGTTGTATTTACTGGAAAATATATGATATTTCTTGGAACTTCAATTATTTTATAGCCTGGTGGGGCTTGAGGATAAAAACTATGAATAGTGTTAGATTTTTTACCATTTAGATAAGAACCATTTGCCACATTACATTTAACTCTAATTACATTAATATTATTTATGTTAATTTTTTCTGTGGAATAAAATGGAACATCTGGAGTTGAATATCCACGAAATCCCAGTAAAATAGATCCTAAGCAAGGTTTAGTAAAGTCAAATACATTACTACTCACCAGAGTGGCTTTCATAGTGTTATTATCGGCTAAAAGTATAAAATCTGGAAGCTGTTTTTGAATTTCCTTTGCCAATTCAAATACCTACCTCATAAGTTCCCTCTGGAATTTCTATTGTGAGTGGTGCTTTGTGATTATAATAGTACACATCTTCACCATCTAATATTTCTATTTTGTCATCATTTAATTTATTAAGCTTTGGTATTAAACAATTATATAAAATTTTTACTTTTGTGGTTGTGAGTGCTTCTTTTTTATCATTGACAACAACTTTTAAAACACCATCTAATACTTCATTTAACTGATCAATTGTTACCATTCCTTTTGGTGTAACCACTTTTTCCACTTTATAATATTTAAGTGTATTTAAAGGTTTTCTAACATTAAATATTGAATTATAACCCTGAAAATCTACAAGTCCAATAACATAATTACCATTAAGCTCAATTGGAGGGTAAAATGTTGACTTTAACTCTGGCTCAACACCTGTGAATGTTACTGTGAATGAATCCATTTTTTATTATTAAAATATTTTATAAAAACTAAACACAACTCTCCACATATTGAAGTATTTAATTTTTGTATTTGATCAGTGGTATAGTATATTTTAAAAGGTAAAAAATAATCAATAACTTCAGTTGGAGGTTGAATTCCGAAAGGATCAAAATAAATTACTACATTTTTATTTTTATGATAGGCTGTCCAATGTGTCCCCTCATCATTATCCAAGTTAATTATTCCGCACTCTCTTAGTCTTGGTTTTTGATGTTTTAGCTCGTTTTTTAGAAACACCCCTCGAAAGTGTGGCACGTCTTTTGCGGCCTCTAGTAATTGGAAGTTGTCCATCTTTTTTATTAGGAAACTTTAATCCCATCCCCAATTTAGCTTTAGCTTTCATCAAATTAGTTACAGCATAAGCTGCAGCCTTTTCTGCTAAGCTTGCATCATTTGATTTAACCCTAGACCACGCCTGCTCTGCTAATTTCATATCTGCTTTGTTTCTAGAAGCTGTATCTGGATTATTCATGTAAAATATATCATGTTCCTTACAATAAGCATCTAATTTATTAATTGGAAGTACATTATTGGCTAAATTTTTACGTACATTAGTGGCTGGTCCGCACCAAGAATACCCGGGTATGTGGAGGGGGGTTGGTAGATGATTAATTAAGGTATTTAGTAACCCTTTACCCCTATATGGTCTTAGTCCCTTACCTTGATATGGTTTTAAGTATAAACCTTTACCTGATTTCATTTTTATTATATAAAAAATGTCATTCATTCAACAAAAGAATAAATTTAAAATAACTAATGAAAATATAAAAGAGAAAAAACCATCGGGCCTGTTTCCGACTAATATTCGTTGCATTGTTTGTGGACCAAGTGGTTGTGGAAAAACTGTAATAATGTATAACTTAATTATTAAAAAGGAAGGTTTAAAGTTTACAAATGTGTACATAATATCTAAAACTTTAGAACAAGAAAAATATAAAAAAATAATTGAAATATTTAAGTTATGCGAAGAAATAAAGTTACATACCTTTACAGAATGTGAAATTACACCAAATGATGTTGAAAGACATTCCCTTGTAATTTTCGATGATATAAACAGTCCAAATATCGCTCCATTCTTTTCAATGGGTAGACATAGAAACATAAACTCCTTTTATCTGTGTCAATCATATGCAAAAGTACATAAATATATACGAGACAATGTAAATTTCCTAATAATATTTAAACAGGATGACTTGAATTTAAAACATATTTATAACAATCATGTTGGGAATGACTTTACTTTTAAACAATTTAGAAATATATGTCATTATTGTTGGAAAGAGAAGCATGGATTTTTAGTAATTGATAAGGAGAGGGAAATAAATAAAGGAAAATACAGGTTTATGTTTGATAAGTTTTATAATGACCAATAGCATAAGTATTTACACCATCTGACATAATCACTCTTTTATCATCGTAGAATGACAACACCTTCTTCATAGTAGTAACTGTTTTTAAATGATGATCAGTTGACTGGATTCTGGTAACATTTTCATAATAAAGGAAAATACAGGTTTATGTTTGATAAGTTTTATAATGACCAATAGCATAAGTATTTACACCATCTGACATAATCACTCTTTTATCATCGTAGAATGACAACACCTTCTTCATAGTAGTAACTGTTTTTAAATGATGGTCAGTTGACTGGATTCTGGTAACATTTTCATAATGGTCTTCTTTAGTACGGAGACAGTCGAGGTATTGTAGATGTCTTAAATAATGTTTCACTGTTGCTCTGTCAGCTCCCTTGGCCTTTTTCACTTCTAATTCACTACTCTGATTGTCCAACCATTGAAGTGGAATATATGAATATAACTTGGGCCTTAAACCACAATATTCATACATAATGGAACCATTCAATTCGTCTTTAAACTTGCCCATGACTTTTTTATTTTTGTCGGAGTAAAGAAAATGGTCTTTGCTATATGCAGATGTATCAAAGTAGTCCAAATCAATTTCCTTATAAAAATCCTGGGTGTTAATTGCATATGACAGAGAATCTGTGTCAGTAAAGAGGAGCTTTTTATTCTTAAATTTATTCATATATAAATAGTGAAAGTCATACATTATCACTTTACTTAAATCCAAGATTGTCATTCCAATATATATGGGCTTATCAAATTTTACGACTAGTTTTTTTAAATGAACAGCATGAAGACCATTGTCAAATTTTTTACTGCAATCAAATCTTGGTTTTGAAACATATTTTGTTAACTCTGACTCATCTACTAGGTAAATATCTCTAAACTTTCTTTGATTCATGATTGTTCGACCAAACAAACTATTGTTTAATAATTTATAGAAATCCTTTTCAAAGTCATTTCTTGCTTGTTTACGTTTGTCATTATTAAAATTAATGTAAGGAGCTAGCCATGCTGATTGTTTAAATTTTAAAATTCTATGATATTTTGTAACTACCAAGCCTAATTCTTCATATTTTTGCAGTGCTTTATAATGTAAAATGTATTTATTTTTATCATTCAAGTTGGGAATCAGTTTACCATTCATCTTTTCTGGGGCTAAAGGATAATCATTGTGTAAATCATGTAAGCTTTTATCATATTTTAAATCGACCTCTAAGATAAACCCATACTCCTCTCCACTCTTATTTAAATAATCAGTTTCAGTTGTCCATTGAAATTCACCAATAGGCAATGACTCACACATGGCTGTAGAATAAAGTGCATTACAGTCTAAATAAACTAAATAAACACTCTCTTTATTGGGGTCATAATGTTTACCCATGTATTTATTATTTGCTTTGGCATATCTAGTTGAAATCATGGCAACCCCTCCCCTGATAGCACTTTCAATAAACAAATGCATATCAATATCTTTAAATAGCTCCAATTCAACTTGTGTTATTTTTAAACAAGCTTCCCATGTAAAACCAGGCAAAGAATACATGTGTAAGGGGTCTAATTTATAATCACTTAAGCATAATTCTCTAAACTTTTCAAACACATCTGCTAATAAATAAACATCAGTTTTTAAATATAAGTCATGATATTCCTTAAGATTTTTTATATTAAATTTTCTCCATACATTCTGGGCATGTTCATAGTCTTCTAAAGTAATATGTTCTTTGGTTAAAGTGCTATAAAATGACTCCAGAGGAGGGAGTTGTTCAGTGAATTTCTCCGGCCCAGTAAAATATTCATATGGAAAAATACCTTTTCTTTGTAACAGTGGATCATTAACAAATCTAAAGCTGTCTAAATTAGATGCTAATTTATCAAGAGATAGCGATAGAAAATTATATGAGTCTAAAAATATTAAGTTGTCAATAGAAAATGATATATATTTTTCCATATCTTTTGCTATGCAGGTTAATTTGCGATTCTCCTTAAATTTCCCCAAATGTTGCATAATTAAATGAGCATCATAATTTTTAAGATTGTGAAAAAGAATTGGTATCTTCTTAGTCATTTTATAATTTAAATTGCATTCATTATGAGCAGCACCTCGAAAATTACCAGTTAAATGACAGTGATCTCTGACTCTATTATTTCCTAATTGTTTATTACAAATAAAACAATCCACTGCAGACTGAAACATAGCTTCTTGTTCAGGGGTCATTATTAAGGGCATATAAACATTCAATCGATCCATAAGATTCTCATAAATTTCAAATAATTTTGTAAAAAAGACCTCCATAACATTTTCGCCACTATAAAATTCTTCATAAATGATATTTGAATCTTGAACAACTACAAATCCAAATCCTGAAGGCTTATGTTCAGAATTATTTATAAAGCATTCGAAGTCAGCATATATTACAAATGGAACCTTCAATTGAAATTTAAAATTAGTAAACTTTAATATTTTCTTTTTACTTAGTTCTACTCTTTGAGCATCATATAATTTACAATAATCAAAATGTTTCTTGAGTCCATTTTCAAATTTAAACCTTTGTAAACACAAATAACAGTAATATTTTTTACAATTATCTTTAGTTGATCTTAACATTAGTTTGTTAAAATCACGAATCAAACAATAATGTGTCTTGCGTCCATGTTGTAACAGTAACAGATTTATGTGAATAGTTTTAATTTCCTTGGTAATTCTTAAAGGGTATATAATTTTATTTTGTTCTAGGCCAAAAACATTAATGCTGATATTGTTTTGAGTCTCAAATTTATGAATGTCACTTATTTTAACTGGGTATTTAATCCCATCCATATTTAACTTATTAATAAAAGGTTTATAGTAAGTTACTCGATTTGCATTTACACTCCAATTAGGATATAAAAATGCTAATATCGACCAAAGAAAACATTTATTATCAGTATTTCTTATATTCAAAACAGCATGTTTATTTTTAATATATTCTGGAGTGGGTATATAGGATTTCGCTTTTAAGGGATTAAATTTGTAAATATGTAAATGCCAAAATATTGTTTTATCATAAACCCAACCACTTCCCTCTTGTTGAAAAGATTGGATGGACTCAAAAATTTTCTTAAAAGACTCATTAATTTGAGATTCAATTTCATTTCTCTCAACTAATAAAGTTGTTACACTTCTAAAGTTAGCTATTGATTCCTTATCTACTACAGTCTGATTGTTTTCAACTAAATATTTAATAAATTTTACTCTTCTCACAAGGACCCATTTTATTGGCAATTTATAAGAGAATAGTGCATTTTTTATTTCATGTTCAACAAATTCTCCATTAAAAACATTCAAAATATATGGACCTTGACAGTTTTTTAGATGTCTTGAAAAATGCACATTAATAGACTTATTACAACAATGACAATATTTGTGTTCCTTTAAAATGTGAGATTTTAGAGATGAAATATTTTCAAAATGATTATTACATATCTTACAAATTTTATTCACTCTATGTATGGTTCTCATATGACGCAATAAATTAAATCTATATTTAAAAGTGGTAGAACAAATAGTACATACGGATCGATCCATCCTCGATGAAGTCTGGACACTAAATGAAAAATTGTGTGACGGTGGGTCTATTTATAACCTCGGTTGCAAATATTAAAAACACCAAAATTTTAAAATTCGAAAAACGACATGAAAACGTTTGCTCCAATAGATATTTAAAATATTCAAGGCTCCAGCACTGTGCACCGGTCTAGGTCAGTGCCACTTATGTAATAGGTCAAGGTTACTAGCACACTGCTCAAGGGGCCGGCAAGAGACAGTGTACAGGCGGCCAGATGCCAAGTTTCACACCATAAATAAATATAGTTAGAGTTAAAATTATAATATTTTCAGGTATTATACTAGACTATATGGTGGCCATTACGGCATAAATTATTTACTTTAATTTTAATATTAACATAACATAAATAATAAATAAAAATATGAAAATTGATTTTTGACATAAAAAAGTTAGTCTGTGAGGAATTTTTTTATTTATTGGTCAGGCAAGTTTTGTCAGCGGGAAAGTTGTAGATAAAGAGTCAAATTTAATATTTTTATTCTTGACATTTTCCTTTAGGATGCTTAGTTTACAAAAAAAAAGCCTTAGAATCAAAATTTTGAATCTGTGTCCAAAAAAATTCCTAAAAAGTAACCCCATGTTAAATATCAAAAACCTATACACAAATATATAAAAATATAATATAACCATACATAAACATTAGCACATATCAAATCTCGGAATCAAAATTTTAAATCTGTGTCCAAAAAATTCCCTATAGGAAATCCCCCTATAAAATCATGCCAAAACTGAGGTAAAGTTCTGCTTTCTTCACTACTTGTGATGACAATAAACATTGCTGATTGGTTATTATTAAAAATATTGGGAAATCTGGAGGCCTTGTTGGGATGTGGTTATACAGTAGTTTTCCAAGTACTATACTAACATCACATTGCTTACAAAACTTTGCTTACTGACATTTGTGTCAGTAGGCTCAAACGAGACCGGTGTCACCTAGTAATCCAGTTCTACGACATATTGTCTTGTACAACACCATAGCCGTTCCTTAATCGCCCTCCCTCTTGACAATTGCGGCATCCCATTGTTTTGCCCAGTATTCATCACTCCTACACTCTCACTTTCAATAGTTTCCCTCGCCAACAGTGCCCCTGCTGACGTATTTATTGCTGTTTTCACCCTCCAAGGCCCCGGGGTCCCGACCCCGGAGGGCTCTGACCCACAGGCCTTGTAACTGACTGACACATTCGCATCTGCACCTAGGTTCTTGACTCTTCCAGGGATTCCGTCTGGTCATCGGTCGTGAAAGTGAAACCGTTCGATACGGGACCACTGGTGTCTTTGTTGTTCCCTGGTCGGTCGGTAGACGAGCCATTGTTCTAGTGAAGTACTAAAGTTTTGTTTATAATGTTCATTCTGAAACAGTGGTCAATGGGAAGGATTGTTCTGTCCACTACAATTTTGTTCACGTCACCGAAGTTGCAGAATATCACTATTTTATATTTTACTGCATGAAATGTAAGTATTTTCGTCTACTTTAAATGAATTATATACGTAAAACCAAACCAGGCAAAGTAAATGCATTCGTTGTACATTGATATAAAGAACGCGGGTTACAATCTCTTTATAATTTTCTTTATTAAATTAGGATATATGCTCTTTTTAAATTAGTACTTAAAATGTTCTGCCTTTATTTCTCAATATTTATTGTGATTTAAAAGGTAGTTTTTAAGGCTTAGTACTCACAATGGCATAACTTAACCTTATGCAATGACTTTTTAAGGTGATGTAACTGTATTAGGCCTATATTGACAATTTTAGAAGAAATTCCAAATCGCGTCCTGTTAGCCTCGGTTAGCGTCTTTGACTTCAGTTCAATAGGTCGCGGGTTCGATTCCCGGGATGCCCACAGACTTTGAGGGGTGTGGACCTCTTTCCCTAAAAGCGTTAATAATAGTACTTTAACAAAAATGCCACTGGCGTAAGCTCAGCAAGAAAAGCTTAAATTTCAATAATAGTTCTTAAATTATACACAGTCTATTATTCCTCTTATTTTATTAAAAATTAGAAAATGAAATGTAAAAGAATTTGATAAAAACATTGCAATAAAAGGTTAGTATTTATATTTTACATAATAATACGTACTAACTTACTATCGAATATTAGAATACACTAAGACATCTGTGTAGTTTATCTGTAAATGAGTCGTCAGGTAAGTTGGAGTTGGAGATGATCGTTGTCAACCAGAGTCGGTGTGATTGTCGGCTTGATCGGTCAGTGGTAATATCACCCAGCTGTCGCTATCTCTCTATCTCTCTCCTCTCCGCACACATCTCAGATTTAATTTAATGAAATTTCCTCTGTTCCCGCCGCCCCACATCTCCTTTCTTGTCTCATTTTCTCCTCACAGTCATTTATCTCTTGTTCTCTCCCCCCGACGACAGTATTTCATCATTTCCTCTCTTCAAACAAGCTCCAACGCTTTGCATTTCGTGACAATCCACCCGCACTTCCTCCCTCACTCTCCCCCCTCCACACCCTCTCCGTACAACGCCTTTGCTCCATTCATTTCGAATCATTTCAACCCCGCGACGAGAACGGATCGTACACATTCTTGAGAAAACGTCAACACATTAAGCGATATTAAACCCTTTAGCTGTCGATCGTCGAGAGGCTGAGAGCGATTTCTGTCTCGGAGCCGCGGAGCTCTCAAAGCTTCGGCAGCGTTCGTCCGGGCTTTGAGCGAACCCAGAGCGCTTAAAAGAAGAACCGGCAGATTGTGATTCAATGCAATGTTGGAACATATATGATTTATATTTTCCGTAGTGGAGGTTTTAAAAATTTTGAATGCTAATCCATACTTTGTAAATATTACCATATCAAAAATAAAAATCTAAAAATGTACACTTTAATTTTGGAGACCTGAAAATAATAGGAGTAAAAAACAATATGCATAAACTACGAGCTAGATATCGCCTTTACAAAAGACGTTTAACAACATGAAACTGTATTCTAAAAATTAAAAATTCCTAACGATTTCCATGATATTATTGTTTTAATTAGCATTCATCTACAATAAAATTCTATTTTCTTCCTAATGATTTATTTGAATTCTTCCATAATGACTGAGAAAAACAAAAGATACAAAATTAGCTATTTTTGATCGGTTCACTAGTTAGGAGTAGAAATCAATTACAACAAACGTAATAGAAATGTAAAAAAGTTTGATATATTTTAATAGAATTGTGGTGGATGCCCTACATCTATGGTAAAATAACAAATAAAACACTGACAATAAACAAATCATGCGTGTACATCTAAAGGAGCAGTCAAACATTTGATTCACAACTCAAGTTGTGCTGTTTTCGGATATGACACATTTCTACAACTCGCTTTCTCCATGCAAAGTTGCTAATCACTTGGCGCAAGTTTGCACAGCACCCCGCATATCAGCGACGAGACTCGGCGTTGTCGAGTGATTAGAGAAATCTCTACCGACTTGTCGCTGCTTGTTTGTCAGCCGAAATACAACTTGGGATGTGGATTACCAGGTTTTAATTTTTTTTATTATAATTAGTAACAGTTAACATTCAAACCCCATTTTCTATTCGAAAGATTTGACTTTAAATAAAACAAGTGTTAAACGATATCCGTTGATTGTGTTAAAATTGAGTGTATGACGGGTTTCATCATTGTAACACCATTTATTGAAGAGTGTCCTAAATGTTAAAAGTAATTTACCAGCAATACAGTACTATCATTTAAAAAGGAGTCCGTTTATCTAAATAATAAACTAAAGATTAGGGTGACTATTGAACTATTTCAATATAAATTTCATAACTTGTCTTCGGTTATAACGCACATAACCTATAGAACATTACCACATAGGCCTAACCATAGATACTGGTTTGTGTAACAGGAACACGACATAACATTAGCTATGTATGGAACCTTCAACTTATTAGCGTATCTGTTCCTTAAAGTACTCCTACAGTTTTAAACCGATTAGAATGATTTTGGCGTCATTGCATAGAGCTCGGCGTTAAATTATTTCCAACACAGTAAACCCGGCACTCCAGCTCGGTCATCTATGTATATTCATATCACAGAGGCTATGTTGAACCATGGAGGGTACACTGGTTTGCGATTACTATTAAAAGAGCAGAAGAAGTAAAAAAAGTGTATGCAAAGGTTATTTTTTATTAATAGCCATATTAATTATTAACGACGAGTCGACTAGTTCAAATTTGTTAAATGAATATGGATATTTTATTTAAGACCTCATGCGGTATTTAAGATGAATAGTCCCTCATAACAAGTGATCTTGAAGCCATAAAATGTTCCCCATTTATTAAATAATGCAAAAGTAATTTCAGTTCATTAAAATGTATAAATAGCATTATTTTCATCACCAACTATTAACCTCACACGTGGTTAGTGGCCAGGGTGGAGTCACGGTTATGTGAAGTTGTGTGAAGTTTGTGTGAAGATTGTGTGAAGGCTGTGTGAAGCTTGTGCGACGGTTGGCAACGCGGAAGACGACGTTCACGGGTGGCCGGAGTCACCTAGGCGACGTCTCGCCCTACCTCCAATTATTTATCTCACATTTTGTCGCAGGTATTCCAATATTTTTAGGGTGAAACGACGCCAGTCTTGCAGACCAATGCGTCAATCTTTGATTCGCCCCACGGACGCCCGTTAATAAGGATCTCCTGCGTTTTCTTTGTTTGTGGTTCACTGAACGGTGAATTGCTTTATTAATTAGTAATTGAATGTTTCGGCTCTAAAGTAAAAGAAAAACTAAGGATTGAAGTGGAATGAAATATTATTAGTTCTATAAGTTTTAAGCTTGAATGAATGGATGAATGAATGAATGAATGAATGAATGAAGCTTGCAAGTAGAACTAACTGTCTTGTTTGTATTTACAGTGAAAGTTTTAATTGTAATATTTGGGGGGAAGTTAGATTCAATTTCAACCGTGGATGACGATCATTATTGTGCTTTCAAAGATAAAAAAAACTTGTATTTGGTTATTTAGCTTAAATTTAATTATTAATGATGCATATTACTATCCCTAACATGGCGTAAAGGTTAATTTCATAACCATAGTTCTTGTTTTCATTTTAAAAATTATTTGGAATCTAATAAAATGTTACTAAACATGTTACTTCATTGTATACACATATTTTCATGTGTTCAAATAAAAACTAAACAAAAAAAACATTTTCACAAAAAACACACAACTGTACTCATACAACTTAGGAAAAATAAAAAATTAATTAATATTATGTTCCTATGCGATTACACTCTATTGTATGTGTTATTAATATGTTATTAAAAATAAGTACTGGTGTTAAACAGACTTTTATACTTGGACAGTGCAACTAAATTTTCCATTGATTTAATTTTATTATTTTGTGTATATATCTATACACAATTTACATATATTGTAGATAGTTAATAATATCACCAACCTTTCCTTAGATGTGATCCAACAAAACATAAGTCTACCCTCACATTATTTCATATAACATGCTTCATGAGAGAGTCGGTATTTCACAATTCATGAGCACATATGGTTTTTAACCAAGCTAAATTAAATATTTGATTTAAGAAGGTAAACCCCACTTTAATTGTGTTACCAGTGATTTTAAAACAACGGCATGTCTACTATCGAATTGAATTCCAGGTAATCCTTGTCGGATCGTTTGCGGATTAGGCGCTCGTGCCGTCTGAGCCGCCGAGGTGTCGAAGGGTTGATTCACCATGAATATTTATAGGTTATTTTACTCAGATAAAAGCGCTCGTCAGTCTCGGCGAGGATTATGCACTCGGCTGAGATGTTTAAATGGTAATCCTTCGCTTCTCCGGATTATTTTTGTTATTCGCCTCATTAGCGTAATCCTCCGTGAGTCACTTGAGACTCCCGCCTTCTCCTCCTTGCAACATCTCTGGTAGCGGGGAAAGCAACCACCTCTACACGTGATGTCACTTGAGACGCCCACCTTCTCCTCCTTGCAACCTCTCTGGTAGCGGGGAAACCAACCACCTCTACACGTGACGTCACTTGAGACTCCCGCCTTCTCCTCCTTGCAACCTCTCTGGTAGCGGGGAAAGCAACCACCTCTACACGTGATGTCACTTGAGACGCCCACCTTCTCCTCCTTGCCACCTCTCTGGTAGCGGGGAAACCAACCACCTCTACACGTGACATCACTTGAGACTCCCGCCTTCTCCTCCTTGCAACCTCTCTGGTAGCGGGGAAACCAACCACCTCTACACGTGACGTCACTTGAGACGCCCACCTTCTCCTCCTTGCAACCTCTCTGGTAGCGGGGAAACCAACCACCTCTACACGTGACGTCACTTGAGACGCCCACCTTCTCCTCCTTGCAACCTCTCTGGTAGCGGGGTAACCAACCACCTCTACACGTGACGTCACTTGAGATGCCCACCTTCTCCTCCTTGCCACCTCTCTGATTGCGGGGTAACCAACCACCTCTACACGTGACGTCACTTGAGACGCCCACCTTCTCCTCCTTGCCACCTCTCTGATTGCGGGGTAACCAACCACCTCTACACGTGACGTCACTTGAGACGCCCACCTTCTCCTCCTTGCCACCTCTCTGATTGCGGGGTAACCAACCACCTCTACACGTGACGTCACTTGAGACGCCCACCTTCTCCTCCTTGCCACCTCTCTGGTAGCGGGGTAACCAACCACCTCTACACGTGACGTCACTTGAGACGCCCACCTTCTCCTCCTTGCCACCTCTCTGGTAGCGGGGAAACCAACCACCTCTACACGTGACGTCACCTGAGACTCCTGCCTTCTCCTCCTCCTTGCAACCTCTCTGGTAGCGATGAAGCCAACCAACTCTACACGTGATGTCACTTGTTATGTCAGTCTGGATGGTAGTGAAATCCTTCCAGCCGTTGATATGTAGCTTAAACTTAACATTCGAGCGAAGATGCATAAATATAGGGTTGCACCTTGGAGATGGGCAGTTTTTAATGAAATAGTATTGGGTAATCTTGAAATAAATGCAATTTTGTTTATACAAAATTAAAGCTTATTTTTGCCATTTTAGTTCAGAAACCTCATTAAATGCTCATGTAGTCATTTGTGAAAAATAATGTAGGTACTCAAGACTTTGTCCATAATTTAGAATGCAGGACTGTTCCCATAACCTCCGCAATTTATTAAATGATTGTACTTTCTAATTCGTCCAAATTTCGTTTTTTGGAGCTCATTATTTGCCATTTTAGTTAACGAAGCGTTTTCCGCCATTTCAGTTATTTGTGAAAAATGATGTCCATAATTTTGAATTCAGTTCTCTTTTCAACACCTCCATCGCAAGAACTAAGATCTGTGCATGGATATTAGCAATTTCTATAGCCTATAGAATGATTGCATTCTTACAAAGTCAAAATTTTTATTTTTATACACACAACTCTTAAGGCAAACCTCTGAAATAACGTTTTCAAATTGTTTACAGACAGACCATCCATATAATTGATCATCGTTTCCATATTTTTTTACATTTTGAAAATGTCCCTAAGCCTCTCAGGTCCTAACAATTGTCAATAGCTACGTGACTTTTTTCTGCAGATGAACCTTAAGAGCTATAACCATGAAATTTTTACTATTGTAAGATAGCAATCATTCCAGAAAGAGCTAGTATCCATGCAGAGATGTATCTTTGTGCATGGAGGTTGTTGAGTAGAAGCCTTCATTGAAAAAATAGGCATAATTTTCACGACATTATTTTCACAAATAGCTTAAATGACGGGTAAAGAGCTTCGAACAAAAAAGCAAATTATAAGCTTTGATTTAATGTAAATCAAATTACATTAACAATTTACATTAATTTTTAAATTGGCTGAGAATTATTTCATTAAAAACCGTCAATCTCCCATGTGTTTCCGGACAGAAGTCAACCAGTTACCAACAACAAACGAGTAATTATATCAACGTCTGAGCAATTGATTTTTCATTACGAACTATATAATAAAAGGTTTCTAAACTTGAGGATAAAACTCGTAACTTGAGGGTAAAATTTGTGAAATGTACTTATAAGTGATTTTTAGAGTACTTACGTTGACAGATTTGTAACATTCTTTCTTTGGAAACTTTCTTGAGGATTGCAAAGTAAGAAAGTTCTTTACAGGAAAGTTGGCTGCCTGACCCTACGCTTTATCAATAATAAGACAAGAAGTCGATAAGTTGTTCGCCTGAAGGTCTTCAGTAGCTCGGTTTGTCTTCATTAGAACAGACCCTTCCTACTTGGCCCTACTTTGCATTTTAAATTATATTCACTTCCAAAGCAGACTTAAACGGGGTCGGGCGTCCCAGTTAATGGGCGCAGTATCGGCGCAACTCCACAACTAATTCCCTTAACTGTTTACTGGCCAAAATAATTGCCACTGTTAAACATTTTCTGAGGAAAATTAACACTTCATCTTTTCCAGTAAATTTGGATTTAGATTGATGTTGTATTATTGCCTAGCTGAGGTTGTTTAACAATGTTCTCTCGAGTATACGCTTTTTGTTAATGCTCGAAACTAATCTTGGGTTTTTACGTTTTTAATACTGCATCTATATTTGATATTCGATTTAAGACGACGACGTAATCTGATCCGCTTTTTAAAGCTAATTTGAGTGAATGCTGAGAGTGGCGAATCAGGTGAGGTTTAGCTTTGTTAGTTACAAAGACCAAACATATAAGTCCGCTGCTTTATAACGTAACTTATAATTTAAAATTCTAAACCGATTGTTAAAGACAAAGAATAAGTAGAGCTAACGTAGTAAGCTATCATCTCAAATATAAGTTTTGTTATTGAACAATAATAAACAATAACTTTTGTTAAGATCAATGTAAACCTTTTCTTATTTCTTACTTAACTAGACCAACTTTATTGATTATTCCACATATTTTTTCTCATCAGAAGTCAGCTTATTCAGTTTTTACGTATTTTAAAATTGCGCCATACCAGTTTTTATCAACTAAACTTATATACCTGATCTCCAACATGACATTCTGTTTAACAGATTACGTCACTCACCCCATCAACCCTTGACATGAAGGGCCATAACTCGACCCCACCTCTTATTACAATTCAGCACTCCAGTTCTATTAGGTGTGTTAACGTCTTCCTTTGCCATCGCCTCGATGCGATGTCACCTGCACGAGGTAAGTGTGGAAGAGAGTGAGAGGGGAGCGAGCTGAGAAGTACTTAGGTGCGTTCGAGCTGATGTGTTATTAAATGCCAGTTAATAAAGGTGCATGAGTGTGTGTGAGGTGCGTGTGAGGGTGCGTGTGCAGGCGGCTTCACGCAACCTGGTGACAGCCCCCGCCCCCCCCCCCCCCCCCCCCCGTTTATCAACCCCCAGCAACACCAGATATATTTTCATATTCAATCTTAACGCATGTTTGGTGAAGTGCGACTCTGAGATAGGTCTCCGGTGAAAAGTAAATCTTTGTTTTAGACAGATTCTTTTCTTTTTATTCAAGTAAGGGTGTGTATTTTTAATGTTACAGAATGGGGGTGACACAAAATCATAGTTTCAAGTTTTCAATACTTATACGATTATTATTTTAATACTTAGTTTTATTGCGTGTTTCATTACAATATTCTGTAGTTTTTGTTTTTAATTTGTTTAACATTTTGCATTGTCCGGTATTTGAGGAAAGGTTTATTCATAGCACATCACCTTCTAAGGCGCAGATGCTACCAGGGCGAATTTTAAGGTAATATACGACGTACTCGTCTCTTCGGCCACCCGTGCAAGACCATAGTGTGCTGGTTTAACTTAATGAACCACAGTTCTGAAGGATTATTCACAAATCAGCTGATTTGTGTTCAATTTAGTAACTTAACAAAATTCCTATTAGGATAACATGAACACTTTGAAGGGCTGAAGAACGGAAAGAGGATTTTTCTAGGTCATTGGGACCATCATCTCAAATCGATTCTTAGTGGCAAAAAAAAAAAATAATAATAAATAAATAAACAAATAAATAAAAATATAAAGAATTATAGAAATTGGTTGCATTAATTAAAATTAAAATTAAAATAAAATATTTACTAACTTAAAGTTCACGTTGATGAAAAACGACTCAATATTCAAATGCTTTGAGAAAAACCTCCACTCTTTTTTCTATATGAGCCAGTTATTTATGCACGAAATGAAATGGCTCATGTTCAACTATAAGGTAAAAGAGCAAAATTCGTTCTTTTACTTTTATTTTTCAAATGTAGTATATATTTACAAAATTCCTTTCAACACGGACACGACCTTAATCATTCGCTGTTATCGGGTTATGAATAATAGGCCCGAATGTCTATTGTTATTCATCATAAAATAATTTACAGTGTAACATAACTTTTTCAACGTTTATCAGCAAGAATAAAGAAATATTCTATGCAAAACTAGTGTCTAGTTTAAAGAATCAATTCTAATATATTTTAATGATTAGGTGTCATTTCTAAGTTAAATATTAATTGCTAATATTAATATTAAGGGAGTTCAAATATAATTTCAAAAATTTAATTTAATAATCTCCAGATATTTAAGAAAACAATTAATGGATATAATTGTAAATATAAATTCTCAAATTAATATAATTAAAAACGACCAAAACACCGTAAGAACAACAAGTGGGCAAAGTTGCCAAATAGCGACCCCGAGGAAGTCCAGCATTGTTTTCCTCGAACGTAATTAAAACAGCAATTAAAATAATTTATTTCAATAAATTCGAGGCATTTGGCAACAGTGCGGGCAGCAGGGGGAAACGAATGGCGTTGGCAAGGAAATTAAAAACTTTGCGTTGGAGTCAAGAAGGCTGTGGACAAAAGCGAGCAAAACGGACGAGGGCTCATCGCGTCTACGCCGGGCTCATTTTGAGTTTAAACGCCACATTTCTCATTTGGCTAACGAAGGACTCCCCCCCCCTCACTCCCCATCACCGGTGTCCCTCAGAGACACGGGGGAAATCTCAGGGTGACTTTGAGAAGTTGTGTCATCACTTTTAACAGTAATTGCATCCCGCCAACAAAGCGGCGCCCAAGGCCTTTGGTGACAAAAAAACGCTCAACGCCTATCAAGGGGTCTTATTCAATAATGCATTGAGCCCCGCGCCGCTTTAATTCTTGCGTTTTGTAAATCCGACAAGAAAGAAATCCAATTTCGTCCCACTTCCCGATTTCTATTGCTTTTCATCGAAACTTCCGCATATCTTGGTTACGGCTTGGCAGCTATGTTTATTTGGAAAGAATAATGAGACAACTGGTGATGTATAAAAGTAAGTAAGTAGGCCTAACATAAAAATTATAGATGTAGTAATTTGTTGCTCTGTCATACAAATTAACATAGTAGTTTATTTTATTAGGGTAGTAATTAGTTATATTGAATCACCTTTTCCACTTCTAGCATATTTTTCGTAATTATTTTTCGTTTAATATTTACTGTTATTAATATAACAAAATTCGATAGAATAATAAAAAACAAATGTATAATGTTTGCCGTTTATAACAGAGCAACTTATTACACTGAATGAGAGGATAATTGACAAGTGACATAATTGAATGGCAATTTGATTAAAAAAAAATTACGATTGGATGCTGAAAATCCTACTGATAAACAAACACTGAGTTTACTAAATAATAAATAGTCATACTTTATTAGATACTCATTTTTAATGATTGTGTTTTTAACAGCAGGACAAAGAGATAGCTTGTTAATATAATAGAGGATAGTGCCTATTACATATTAAGGAATAAGTCGCTAATCATTTTGAACCATAGGGCCTACTGTCCTATAACTTTTATTCCACTAACAATAAACTAATCTTCATAGAGGCGAACAGGGAAAAAAATCCTCAACCAAGTACTTATAACCAATATATTTTGATTGCCTTATAACTGTTAAACATTTTCCCTATTTAATCCGATAATTAATTACAACATACATGTGATGTAGTCTAATGCAGACCCTGCAATCACACAAAGCACTGGTGTATCGGTGCTACGTAGTTACTGTAGTGATGTAATAGTTTTATGGTAATACAACTCACTAGGCGGGTTCTATCAATAAAACTAATGGGTTACATTGACTCATTATCCCCATTATTGTAATCCCCACCCATCGGACTGGATTCCCCTCCCCCTCCCCCCCTCACTACCGTACCTCCAACCTCTCCTCCCGACCATATTCTGTTGGGGGATAAATCATACATGAAACTCTAGGTAAAAGTTTTTACCCTACACCTACGATTAAATAAGTGATCATGTTGTTGTTTGACTTTCGTAGTTCAAACACAGTCTTGTAATAGGTTTTTGTACAGTATTAAATCAATAGGTTTTTATTAATTAACATTTTAAAAGTAATGTTAATAATAACTTATTTATATAATATTTTTTCATCCTTACAAAAAAAGACATTGCTGGTTTTAAGTTCAAGGTTCTAATTTTAATACTATACAAAACAATATAAGCAATATACTTTATAATAAATAGTGTGCATAGTGTTAAAAAAATTGTTCCTGGTACTTTATAGTACAGCAGTTGATTTGTTTAATATAAACTATTTTGATTAACATTATTTACCTGTACTGAAATCATGAAACTTCAATTATTTTAAGAACTCAAAACTGTACAAAATAAGAGACTTAGATATAACTTTTAATTTAGCTATTTTCTCAATTTTCATAGTATCAAAATGAAGTTCTAAATTAAACTGAAAAATAGGCTAATTAGTGACACCTTTTTACTCAAATATATATTTAATGTACCCTTTAATTTTTTTATTCATCTATACGGTATATTTAAAACAGTAAGGTAAAACACCTTTGGACAGTTCGTCTGAGAATTATACTGGGCCAATTTACATGGGAGTTGTACAAAAAAAAACGTTTTCCGTTCTTTTTTAACACGTTTTATTTGTATTTCAAAATTATATTACGTTAAATTGGTCAAAAATGAAAAATAAACTTTTCTTATGGAGATTTAACACGGGGAAAAAGTAAAATTTGTCTAACCTTTGGACACGTTGGTCTGAGACTTCCAGAGGACCACTATACATGCAGTTGGTACCAAATAAAAACTAAACTTTTCTATATTAGGTGGTTTTGTTTACTTGAACGTTATCTTACTTCCTTTTTTACAAAAACTTAAATTTCCAATCCCCAAGTTTTTGAAATGCTGGATAACCCAAACAAATGTAAACCCCGAATGAAAACTATTACTTTTTAAGATGTTACAACCAATGCTATAGCCACTTAAATGATGGTCGATTCGTTGTTCATGGGGTTGGTAAAGGATAGGGGTAGACGGTTGGGAGGGGATGTCTGCATATTTAAACAGCCGGGCAAGCCGTGCATCCAGACTGGAGATTTCCCTGGGTTCCTGATATACAAGTCGGTTCTCTCCTCACTAAGGATCTACCCTTCAAAGAAATGCTCCATCAATCTTTTCCGTTGCTTCTTTGATTCGCCACTTTCCATTTAGTAATTAAACATTGAAATGAATCGTTTGTGGGCATCTCCTGAGAAAAGGTTCATCTAGCTTTTAAAGAGCAGATTCAGGAAAAATATTTTAAACTGTAAGCTGAAGTAGAAATATATTAATTTATAAAGTATATTGTATTATCTGGGATCGAAATCCACCAGGATACAAAATCTGTTATGTCAGAATGAGGCAGTAAGTACATTTAAATTGTTTAAAACTGGTCAAATTCAGAGTCACAAACACAAACTAAGGGTTTTTTTTAATCTCCATATAACTATTCGTAGCGATTTATTTGATTGAATGCACACATATCTAGCAATAAAAGTATGTAAAACACATTTTTACATGGCCCGAACTGAGTCTTAATTTCAAGGTTGAATAAATTCATAACTATAGAAATTGGATGATTTGTAAAAAAAATCACATGGAGGCTACAATACTTATATATACGGTGATATCCGTATCGCTAGTTAAACATACATAGTGATCAGGAGGCAAAACGTTACCTTATAACAAAGTAACAACTGCTGTTGAAAAAATATTTGTATTAGCCTATACTGGAGGGAAAAAATTAATATTATAAATTCCTTAATTTTATATTTAAAAAGTCCTATGAATAATGTTAAAAGGTAACGATGATATTGAAGTAAAATGGGCGTTTTCTTGCAACAAACCCGTATGACAAACAACCTATTTCAAATGTTAAAAAATAAATGAAGAAGGTAGTTTATCAGTACAATAAGATTTCATTATCTATTTTAAAGGTAATTTGTATTCGTTATCCTCCGATTCCATGTAAAAGACAAATTTGGAAATTAGTGTAAATCGTTGATAAATTGTAATGTAATACTATATTTGTATAATAATTTGCAATTATTTCAAGCAAATAATTTTGATGGGTTCACACCCGAAATAGATATGTTCACAACCATCATTAATTGCCCGTTTAATTACAGCAGTTATATTACTCCTTAATATATAAATTTATAAAATCATTCAGTTTAGAAAATAAGTTGTTGAAGTAGTACATTGATATTATAAACAGATCAATTGATTTCCCTAAAAATATTACCTACGTTACTTGATTTTATTTAATTTTTCATATAAAGTGTTATAGGATTTGCTAATGAAATGAGAAAACTCCCAAATATAACATAACCCGTAGTAAAGAGTTTAAATATAAAATATGAAAATAAACAGTAAGAAGCAGGTGATAAACCCCTCCGTTTTCGGCAGCCGATTTCGACCCTAACACGAATTCCAGGCAATGTACTCGTCCATAACCGTATGAAAACACACATAAGGGACGGAAAGCAATGCCATTACGGGCTAATACAAGGTAAAGGTGAGACGGAGAGACAAAAACCTTTCCCCAGGGTCTGAGGTCATTACAAGCTCCTTGCCCCATTACAAGATAATAGAACGGGGAATAATTCAAACAAAATTGCAAATTCTCCGGCGGCGGCGACTCGCCCTGCGGGTCTAGTAATGGCCGGCGGACCCTTCTACTCTAATTCGAACAAATGACGCCCCGTTCCAAATTAGATTCCGAGCTCCGCACGCCCCCCCCCCCCCCCACCCACGACCCCACGCCTCAATATAAGTCCGGCACAACTGGGCCCGCTCTAATTCAATAACTAGCGCACATTTTACTATGGTAACATGTGTGGAAAACTGAGCAGCCCTTATTGATCGGGCAAGACGTGGTGGTGCCGACGCCGACGACGCAAGAAAAAACAGCTGATACGCGACACTAGCGACGCCGCGGCGACGTCGGCAACTAACTCGCCACGTGTGTCGCCCGCTGGTCACGTGCTCTGGGATTGACCGGTCTTGTGATACTCACGATAAAGATAGGGAGGGGTGTGTCGTCACCACCTGATGCAGCTGCTTGAAATTTACTGCGAAACTCTTCCTCTACTGTAAAAATATGAATAGTATACCTAGATGGATACAAATTATTAATATTTTGAAATTAAAATTGTTTAAACATTTTGTTCAAGATAAAAATTTTATAAGGGTTGGTATGAATTGATATAACTAATATAAAAGTCACATCTTACAAAATGTGTTACAATTTATCGTGGAATAAAACAAAATTCAATACCATAAAGTAATATCTAATAGGAAAACTCATGATTTCCAGTCAAAATAATAATATCAGACATAGCAAACTGGTTTTTACAACTAAAAAGTGCACAAATTAAAGGGGGGTTTTCATAGCAACCTTTTATCACGGTATTGGACTCGTATTAGTTTAAAAAAATCATAACGTGATACGAAAATTTATTACAACACTATAAAATAATATTCAAATTTCAACATGCGTCAGCAAATCTTCGTCTGTATGAACAGTAACCTTTTTTTTAAAAATGATAATTTTACAACCTACAATTTTATTATAATTTTCCTGTATTTCCAAACAAACGTGGCAGATTTCATAACTATTACCCTCTAAAGATTCCGGCAGGTGTTTTGCAACGCTATCGTGCAGCCAATCAGGTGATCGGAATCCGGTAATCCTGGATCACGTGATTACAACACCGCGCGCATTATCCCCTAATGTAGCGGATTTAATTATCAAAGCAGCAATAACTAATATACAATCGCCAAACAAACCAATTCACAGGGCCATATTCATTAAGTGCAGCCACAGATAGAGGCCGAGCACTTAACTCGGTGCAGTTTAACAAATAAAATCTGTAATGAAACTAAACTGTTGGGTCGAGTGACGTAATTAGGCGCAACTGCGCTACATGTTATTTAACAGCCACGCTGTCCGTGCTGAGTTATTAGTTGTTTAGTGGGATCATGTTCGTTATTGTGTAGGCTGATCGAGAGCTATTAACATGTTATTCGTTAGGTTCACTTAATGGGTTCGGGAAAATCGCTTTGAGAAGTTTTATGTTGATTGGTATTTAGATTTAGTAGTTTAGTAAAGCTAATTAACACAAAATTACACATATGAGAGTGCTCGACTGTTTTTAGTAATTTGATGTTAGGTATGTTTAGATATTCTAATAATCTAAGCTTTACATTAACATATGATTTAATTTATACTACAACTGTTTAGAAATAGTGTTGTTGTAATGCTTCCTTTTTTGAAATAAAAACTTATAATTGAATTACAAAATGTCTTCTTTATTTAAAACCAAAACCCATTCAACCCTTACATAATATCAACGAACAGCATCAACAGGCTAAATAAAAGGAGGTTGAACTAATTGACTCTGTCCTCTTGGTAAGCACAGGTAAACAAAAGGCATGATTAAAAAAATACTAGTAGATATCTTACATGTCAATTTCAAACTTGATACAGGTTATGAGGTAAATGTGTTACCTTATGAGATCATTAGACTAAGAGTGCTAACTTATCTTGTAAACTAAGAAAAAGAAAGGTAAAACTAGAAGCATATGGGGGGTTTAAGATAATACCTTTTTGAGAGATCACCTATGAACAGTCTGTTCATGTAGGAACAAATAAGACATTAGATATAATAGATTGTACTGTAGTAAAAGGTATTAGTACTACACCTATCTAAGGGCTAGAAGCATGCACTAGATTAGTGTCGATAAAGAATCGATGATGTAGGTAAAGTAAACTTGAATATAAGTGCTTGTGACGGCAAACAAAACATGTAATGATTTCAAAGATTTATTTAGCGGTTTAGGCTGTTTTACTGACCAACCTATATATTAAAAACATTAAGGTAAAAAGTACTTTTGGACTGTTCGTCTGAGACTTACTGGACAGATTTACATGGGGTTTTACCAAAACGAACCCTTTTGGACCTTTAATAGCAGTTTTTATTTGTATTTAAAAATAATTACGTTAAATTGGTCAACAATTAAAAATTAACTTTTCTTATGGAGACATTTAACATGGAGGATAAGTCAACTTTTTTAATGCTTAGGGCGGTTCGTACGAGACTTCCAATTTACCGATTTACATGCAGGCCTGGACTGGCCTTACACTTTCTCTTTTCCGTAATTGCAGTATAATTCTAATAGATTTTTTAAGCTTCAAAATTTTTTTATTTGATGGTTCTTTATAAATGCTTACACCATATAATAAGTGACAGTGAATAATTGCAAAATAAATTTGTTTTAATGTTTAAACGTCACATAGAAGGTCGACATTTTTGTAATATGCAAATTCTTGAACTTATTTTCCTAAGTATATAATCAATATTTATATTCCAGTTTAAATTTTGATCAATGTGAAGTCCTGAAAATTTGGTGTTGCTAAATTGTTCCAGATGTTGGTTTTTAATTTGTAAGTTTTCAATTGAATTAATCTTTGATTGCCTAGTTTTAACTGGATTTAATAGCATATTTATAGTGTAAAAATATGAATGTGTTGAGGTCAATGTTTTTGAGTATTTTTTCAAATTCCTTTAAATTTGTGTGTGTGTTATTAAAAATGTTGAATCATCCGCTTACGTGTATAATTTATTATTTTTAGTTACCGAATTTTTAATCCCTGTTATAAAACAAATGAATAGTAATGGTCCTAAAATGGAGCCTTGAGGATCACCTTATAGTATCTTGGAGATTGATGATTTAACGGTAGTAATTTCTGCTTTTCCGGTGTGTCTTAATTCTTCATATTGTAATCGATTTTCTATATAGGAGTGCAACCATTTTAACTCTCCCTTCAATACCCAGGTTTTTCGTTATTGTATCGAAATTAGTTTTTCATGCTCTACGCTGTCAATTAATTATAATCCAAGTATTACAGATTCAACATGTGTTTCAAAAAATATACACCAGAGTGCAGCAACCGTAGGCCTACATTAAAACAGTCTGAAACTGAAATAATATAAATTTGAGGCGAGTGAACGAAGTGAAAAAGCTCATGGTGCAGGCGAGTGAGCAGAGCGAGCGAGCTCGTCTTGAATAAGAAATAACTATTTTGGCACTGGGCATTTTAGGGAACTTCTGTAACTGATTTAACTAATAAGAACATCACTGTTTGGGTTTACCGAGCAAATGATCGACCCTCAGGTACTTAATAATTAATCAAGGTAAACATGTAACATAAATATGCTAAACAATATAAATATTATAAATGAGAAAATAATAAGATAGATTTATTACAGAATATATTTGTAACTGTAAAACTTGAAAGTAATTTTTATCTGTTATTGATATCTAAAACAGTATATAAATCAAAAACACATAACACAAAACAATATAAAAGTATTGAGAGTAGCCTCAATTGAATACAATTTCATTCTTGTTGTTTTGTACCCGGATAAAAAATTAGACAATATAATAGTTTTATTATTTGAGAATCATGTAAGTTTCACAACTTAATGTATCATTTTTAATAACAATCAGGAATCAAACTTAATATTAATTTTTATTGTATTTTTGCACTAAAATATTCTTATAGTAGGCCTAATGCTAATAATATTAATACATATACAATTTAAAATTCCCAGGATAAAAATATTGCTATTAAGTAACCAATTAAGGAGTTTTATTGGTTAGGAATACTCATAGCAATACATTTATAATATGAGGGTTAAATTTGATATGTATTGCTATTATTAGGTGACTATTCTTTTATGTCATATCTCAACATTCTTCAACGGATTGAAAATATGATTGTGTGGCTTTATAATTCGAAAATATTTTTCATAAGAGGTGGTTTACATAGCTGAAACTATACTACTTCAACCCCGATTAAAATTACTATTTAATTTGTAAAATAAAGTTTGATTAATTAAAACTAATTCGATGTTTACCTAAGATTAAACAATATTTTTAACTCATCACAAATAATTTGAAACTCATTCTATTATATTCAAGAAAACACTTCTTAAATACCTCAGACTTGAGACAAAAACAAACCATCCCCTCTCAGACATTAAAGCGGGAGATTTCAAAGAAAAATTATGATAATGAAAAGTATTATTGGAGATGCGGGAGGGTCTCGGATTTTTCATAAAGGTTCATTATGGGGGAATGTTGTCGGAATTCGGTTTTAATTAAGCTGGCTGCGACACAATGACGTAATAATTGAGAGGAGCGCGGGCCGGCCCCGGCTCCGTCATAGCGCCGCCTTTGAGGCATCCGGCCAACCCGTACAAATCCGGCCAATACACTTCCGTGCTCTGTAAATACCGAGGCTCCGTCTGCCGAGCAACATTATGTATACAGTTAATCAAAAGATACATAAATTTATGGAATCAAACAAAAAAATACCGTATTGTTAACTGTAGTAACACAGATTGCCTTACGGTGGCACAAAACATATACTAACAACTGTACACACAAAAGTAATTAACAAGGTGTTAATGCACCTTGTACAATTGTTTTGAAATTTTTACAAAGCAGTGTCTATTGTCAATAGAAAAAAATGTAACACTTTTTGTTAAACACTCTACCTAGATTAAATAGTTGTGTTCTTGGTGACAAAACGAGATTGAACATGGAGCGTCTTGGAAGTAGATTCCTCAGCGAGCTGGGGGCCGGGACTCAAAAGCAATCGCCGCAAGTATCCAAAAGTCGCCGGGCGAGATTAAGCGCATTCCCGTCCCCGGTTTGGAAACCAATCCTGGGGTCCACCACACGCCCGATGAAATATTATTCAAATTCCTGCAGCGAGTACCAAACAAAATGCGATCGCCTTGACAAATGCGGAGGCATTCCGGCCCGGCCTGTTGTGTTTTCCACATGGCCTACTAAACCCCCCCCCCTTACACCCCCAAGGTTCATCCCTCGTCCTGCCGTGGCTCCGATCGCTCCTGGATCGCGTCTCATCGAGTTCCGATCCAAAGTATTGGTTTCCTGCGCCCTTCGCTGAATAACTCAATATACCTTGCTGTCGTTTGTATGGCTGGAGGCTGAGTTTGAATTAAACATATGGAGGGATATTTCATGGTGTAATAATAGGGTCTATGTGTTGTCTTAGCCGAAAATCAACCACCGTGTAAATCAAAATAAACATTGAATGTTTATTGATTCATTCCCATGCCAGTGTATTATATCATATACATAATATATTTATATCAATCATACAGGTAAAACATTGAAGGTATTATTATTCATAAAGAACTTCAATATTGGGTAAAATTATAACAATTTCAAATTAATACACAATAACCTATATCTCTTAAAATTGTTCCAATTTACTAAATTTGAGTAGAATCACATAACGTAGTCGAGACAAAATATAGAAAATATTCCCTAGTTCCCCCACCCAATCTGGTAGGCCTGGTATAAGTATAGAGTAGTTATTTAGGAATGCAAACAACTTTATAACTTTCGTTGTTTGTTACTATTTCCAAAAATTGCATGTATGGTTCTTATATTAGTAAGCCTAAGAGTATTCTATAAAATAAAAAAAATTTTTATTCAAGCTTGGTACTAATATTATTTTACAGGAATACAGAAAATTTTGCAACCACGCTAATTGATTGGAAACAAAATAAGACCCGCCAGGGAAAATAGTAGCCTAAGGTGGCGAATTGCGAGAGAGCGATTCTGCTATAAATCTATTACGGAAGCCCAAGTAAATCCCGCGACGAGATACAACCCCTTTACACGGCTGCAATTGCCAAAACAAGGACAGAGGGAGACTGAGCTATCGAGTAGGAATGAAAATTGAAAAAAAAAACTTCGTTCTCTGAGTCTCCCCCTGTTCCCCCCATCAAGCGGGGCAAGAATCAAAACTATAAAGCGGCATTCAAGCTGTGGAAAAGGGCTATTTCTTTGTTTTATACTTTTTCATTCTTCCCACCCTCCGTTTAAACTTTTCTTCCCTTCGACATTAAATCGTCCCCCACCCCTCCACCACGGCTCAGTCTCGGTTATCCGCGGCGGATTTTTTCAGCTCGGAAATGAAAGCACAGGACATTTAACACTGAGATAACGACAACAAATCCCCAACTGTCTGTGAAGGGTTGAGGCACGTCGCGACTGCTTCTCCGTGATCGCGGGAGCAAAAAAACTCCCTCGGAAAAAGTATTAGGTTTGGGTACGTGACTCGTTCTCCTAAAGGGTAAAGCTTCACTTTACATTAGGTGTCTTAGGAATTTGCCGTCCCTGAAAACCCAATTTTAACATTTATAGGCCTCGTATAAACAAAACAAAATGATTCATCACTGCTATTATCTGTCCATAGATGGTAAAGTGGTATAAGTTTGTTTAAATAACATTGTAGCAACAAAGCTGAATTTAAATCATATTATAATATTTGGGTATAAATAAGATTTTTCTAATTCCTATAACAAAGAACAAGAAAGAAGAAAGTCTAAATTATAATAAGCATAAGTAGGAGTATAAATGCAATAAATAGAATTTATTGCATTACGTGGAGCCACACTGTCTATATCACATAAGTGACTGTGGGTTAACTAATTAATTTTGTTTAAATTCGTTGTAAATACTTAACAATCGTATACATTATTTATGCAATCAACTATATTGAAACTGAACCAAAACTAAACTAAACTTTAATATCCTTTCATTATGGACAAACTCTATATTTCCTTATATTTTTAACTAATTAAATTTAATTTAATTTAATTTAACTAAACTTAACTAAGAGTAAATAATTATCACCACAATAGCTGTAGGATTGGCTTTCAACTAGTGATAAATTAGTCTATCACAACTTTAAGGTACATTTATTAAAGATCCAAGTCAATAACATTTTTAAATTGGTTTTGATTTAATAAATTTAGTGTTAAATAAATCCATTTTATGATAAGAATAACGTTTAAAGTTATTCTTGGTCAATACTAAAACCACGGCGTTCTCCTCTTTCGTAGTAGAAGATATCCCAATGAAAAATTAAAGTAATTTTAATCAAATGAAATTGGAATTTAAATCTAAAACTGTATAAATTATATGAAATATAAATTAGTCAACCTTTCAAATGGAATAATCCTTCAAATATAGAGCCTATAACCGTATTACAATGATACAAATAAAAAGAATCATCAAAATTTTGGTTTTAAAAGAGGCGCAACGAAGCGGAAGCGATTCTTGGTGCCACTTAGAGCGGCGCGGCGCGGCGAGGCGCTCCGGAGGGGTTGAAAAATCTTTAATTGTGACAATCATTGGAGGGAACTCTCAACTAATGAGGAATCGGCCGACACGCTCCAGAAATTGGAAAAGGACATTCCTAATGAGCTGCGAGGGGAGGCGACCAAAGTGAAAAAAGATCGCGGAACGAGGGGTGGAAATTGAACGTTTCAAACGAACTTATTTGACACTGGATCAATTCTCGCGTAATATTGAGTTAGGGAAACTTCTTCAAAGTCAACCTATAGTGTGTTGTAGGACCAATATTAGAAGTGAGACAGAGTGGTTAAGTAGATGACATGTGATATAGGCTTACAACAAATTTGCTTTTTATAAACAACGCGAGTCGCAGGATTTGTATCATAACTCATAACCTTCTATTACAGCAGATGCAGATTTAAGATGTTAACATAGAAAAATTTTATCTAGGACCATTTCAATAAACACCAATAATTAGATTACGACTAAAATCATAAATATATGGGTAATTAATCTAAGTACAAATCAGTTGTATGTACACTTTGTGACACAGAACTCACGTTATGATGCAGATGTCAGATAGATGAGACATTGGCCTTAGACAAAAGTAGTATCATTGTTGAAATTACGCAATTCTCACATAAGCAGGTTGTTCCATTACGGTTCAGTTTATTTAAATTAAATAATTTCAAATAAAATATCCTTCGCTGTCATAAGGCATATTTACATGTATCGGCTTGCGTACAGATATTTACAAAATGTAAAATAGACAGATATAAAATTACTAAATAAAAGGAACTAAATTAATAATCATGTGACTAACCTCAAAAGAGTTATGTAATAAGAGTGAAAACGACAATTACATCAAGCGGAATCTGTGATACCAATTTTCGGATGGGTGACTGCCTAACCTATAAATGAAAGGTCTACCAATTTATTTTTAAAATATTTTATGAAATTTAATCAATTAAAGTAGTGTATGCAATGATTGTGTTCAGCCTTAACCACTCTTTTGAGATATAATACTTGCTTCATTAATGTTACATCTCACTCGTGGCTTAAAGGCGTTCACAATACAATCTTTGCATGAACTACGAGTATAACAAGTTTCAAACTAAGTTAAGGTTGTATACAGGTAAGCGTTAAAAATTACACTAAATTTCTATTGCATACAAATAATGAGAACACGCGTGGAATTGAGTGGGAACATAAATCAAGTAATGGGTGCAGAACAATCGTTCAATCATTGTGCTAGTTACTGATGACACAGCCAGTGCGGAATAATTGCATAGTTACGGCAGCGTTGTGTATAGTAATGTTCGTTACTATACTATTAATTGCACCGAGTGCCCTGATTGGCCCGCCGGACGGGTTTTGGGATACAAGTTCCGCCATGTGAGCGCAGTGTATAATATAATGTAAAACTTACAGCTTTCTATGGGTTTCTCGAACGTTCCTTTTGTTAATGTATTTTTTAAGCTTTACATTTCCATTTGCCTAGTAGTATTTCCTTACTTGTAAAATGAAGAACTAAACTTCTTTTATTTAATTAGGGAATGAGTGTACTGTAGTAGAATATTATAGGTTTTATCAGCCATAACTAATTAATTAATCGGATACAATATCAAGAAAAAAAAAACGATTCCGCTGATAATTTAAAGGTAAGACAATGTTGTTGGAAAATGTTAATAATATTTATTACCTGTTTGGTTTGTTATCAGTCCGTACTGTTTTTAATATGTTTATATCAATTAATTACAGTATATTGTGAGTGACCATAAACAAATAGGCCTAATAACTTATTTTTATAAGCATGGTTTTATTAAAATGTATTTTATTTAATTAAAGAAGACAGTGTACTTGAAAAACTAAAATATTTTACATGATTCATCATTTTGATTATCTATATATTAATAGGCAAGCATGTTTCATTTCCTCTTTTTTTTCTCAGCTTGTGTGTCGTAGGAGAAATCCGCGCATACCGTTAGAAAGGTATTGTGCTGTAGATGAAGATGAGCAGAATCGCATTTAAATTCACCTCAGCCCACGGGGCTAAGCCCTACAGGCTTTCAAAGTTTCAATGATAATCTTATGAGAGAAGGTAATTGACTGAATCATTAGACAGATGTTGTAATAAAAAATGTTAGCAAATCAGGAAGAACAGGTGTTTCAATTATAACATATTGTTTTGACTAATTTAGCCCAGTCGAACTGAAAAATGTTGGTTGAATTTCAACCAGGAGGCGATCTCTATAGTACCTATTTAATACGCTAAGGGTTTTTTGTGTTGAGAACTCCTCCTACAATTTTCGACCGATATTCAAGTTTTTGGTGTCGTTGGATAGGGTTTGGTCTGTAGTTAGTCGTCAAAATGCAGCAATAAATATACAGGGTTAGGCAAAAGTCTGGATACCCCCAGTTAACTTTTTAACGCGTTGCAGTAGGAAAACCAAACTCGGCACATGTTTACAACATCAAAAACTGCACTTTTTCATCAACTACACAACTTTGCCCCTGCCCCCAAAATGGGGTATTTTGGGGGCAGCCCCAAATTTTCAAATGTAAACCCCTATCGAGTGACCCCTCATTTTAAACGGTTTATCAAGAGAAATTAAATGGCGCAAACCGGAGGTCGATATCTCACCCCTAACCAAAATGGCAGCCATTTCAAAATTTGACATGGGCAAGCAAGTATAAGTATGGACACCCCCAATTAATTTTTTAACACGTTGCAGTAGGAAAACCAAACTCGGCACATGTTTACAACATCAATAACTGCACTTTTTCATCAACTACACAACTTTGCCCCTGCCCCCAAAATGGGGTATTTTGGGGGCAGCCCCAAATTTTCAAATGTAAACCCCTATTGAGTGACCCCTCATTTTAAACGGTTTATCAAGAGAAATTGAATGGCACAAACCGGATGTCGATATCTCATCTCTAACCAAAATGGCAGCCATTTTAAAATTCGAGAAAGGTAAATTGACTTTACATTAAATCAGAAAATAGCTTTTTTAGAATCGAGAATATCTGGAATTATTTTAGAATTGAACCTACTAGTTCATTTCTGCTATTAGGTTCAATTCTAAAATAATTCAAGAAATTATAAATTCCAAAAAGGATTTAATTTTAACAAATGTAAATTTACCCTTCTCGAATTTTAAAATGGCTGCCATTTTGGTTAGAGATGAGATATCGACATCCGATTTGTGCCATTCAATTTCTCTTGATAAACCGTTTAAAATGAGGGGTCACTCGATAGGGGTTTACATTTGAAAATTTGGGGCTGCCCCCAAAATACCCCATTTTGGGGGCAGGGGCAAAGTTGTGTAGTTGATGAAAAAGTGCAGTTTTTGATGTTGTAAACATGTGCCGAGTTTGGTTTTCCTACTGCAACGTGTTAAAAAATTAATTGGGGGTGTCCATACTTATACTTGCTTGCCCATGTCAAATTTTGAAATGGCTGCCATTTTGGTTATGGGTGAGATATCGACCTCCGGTTTGCGCCATTTAATTTCTCTTGATAAACCGTTTAAAATGAGGGGTCACTCGATAGGGGTTTACATTTGAAAATTTGGGGCTGCCCCCAAAATACCCCATTTTGGGGGCAGGGGCAAAATTGTGTAGTTGATGAAAAAGTGCCGTTTTTGATTTTGTAAACATGTGCCGAGTTTGGTTTTCCTACTGCAACGCGTTAAAAAGTTAACTGGGGGTATCCAGACTTTTGCCTAACCCTGTATATATGAAATGGTAACAAGCAACAATGTGGCAATGTGTAACAGTAAAGAAAAAAATTTCAATATTACAACAATAATAATAACAGTGAAACAATAACAATCAAGTGAAAAGGTGAAAAAATTTGCACTTTAACATAAATGGCACCTAATTGACGATAACAAAGAGGATAACGCACAATAGCACTACTCTTCACTTAACTGCCAGGGCCACTTTTTTCTTGAAGGATTGTGTAGATTCTCCAAAGAAGTCGATGTCCTCTGGGGCCTCACTTCCAAACTTGAATGACTAAGAATATTAAATGACTAAGAATCCGGACATTTGAATGTGTTTCACTCAATGCGAGCCTCTGTGCCAGCGACGGCCGGCCAACTATTTTAAGACGGATTATTTACTTTTATGGCATATTGGGTGGTCGCCGGCCACGGCTGGCTGCGTCGCCATTGGCTCTCTGTCAATAAAAGCCTCCAGTCGCCATTACACTGGTTTAATGGTACTATTAGTTTGTGATAAATGGACAATTCCTGATAACATGAAACCTTTGCTCAGCGTGACATTCTAAATATCTAATCATATTAAGTACATCCATTTTTATAAGTTTTTAAAAGTTCGACGGATTTAAAGGCGTATTTTAAGCCAAGTATAAATGAAAGATAAATTAATAAAAAAATCGTTACTGGCTTGTTATTTATTATTAGAAAACTATAAACAAAATAGAGACAGTTAAAATTTGCAAAATTATTTTTTGAATGTCTAAATGCCTAGAGATTGATAAACCACAGTTATTCGTCTTACCTAAACCTCTTTTGAACAAAAAAATAATTTTACAAAATAAAAAGAGTACTTACATTTAAAACATACATTAAATTACATTATTAAATTAACGCATACAAAATAGAGGACATAAATGTAGTCTACAATTATTACACTTTATGGTTTATATAAAATAAACCACGTTATGTTTACCAATATTATCTTTTAGATTAATCTTTGCTATGTGAGAAAAACTTAAAAATATAATGTTTTGTGAACGAATAGACTATTTTTACTTTGCAAACGTATATTGACAAGAATCAAACAGGCGACAATTATAATGTAAAGTTGATTAGCTTACGGAATCACAATGTAACGTACAATACGTGATTGACACAGCTTTCTCAATAGAAAAATATTAGTCTGCCTGTTCTAAAAAGAAACTAATATCATTATATGAAAAGAAAATATAGTGTGAATAAAAATTTAAAGAAAAGCATGTTGAAGCAAAACATAAATAAGTTTGGTAAATAATTAGACAGTGAAAAATATTCAAGTTACTGGCACAGGTCGACTAACTATAAAGAAACTAAATATAAACTATTGATTGAGTAATTTGAACTTTTGATTGCATTGACTGGCGACTATGGCGCATTTATTAGTACTAGAGATCGCCTCCTGATCGAAATTCGACCAAAATTTCAGGTGAACTGTACCCAAGAAGTTTAAAAACATTTATATACCTGAAACATTTGTCCTTCCTGTTTTCCTAACAGTCGTTTTTACATCATCTGTCTAATGATTCCATCAATTATCTTTCCTCCATATGATTAACATTGGACCTTTGAAAGCCTGTGGGGCGTAGCCCTGGAGTCCGATGTGAAGAATAGGATTCTGCTCATCTACAGGACTATACCTTTCTAACCGTAGGCCTACGCGCGGATTTCTCCTTCGATGCACACTAGTTGAGAAAAAATTAGGAAACGGAACATGTTTGCCTATTAATATATAGATTTTCAAACACAAAATTAAAAAAAAAGCCGTTAACTAAGTTGCTTTTTCCATCCCGCCCCCGTGGAGGTGGCGGCAGTGCCGACGGCGCTATCTACAGGAAGGTGCGGGACCGTGTGTCGATGGAGTGATGGAGTGACGGCTGCAGACGTTTTCAATTATCACGTGAAAGGCGCGACTCGAGGCACAACCCCCCCCCCCCCCGTATTTACACTACACAATCACCCGGTTAACGAGGGCCACAGTTTAATTGAAACTTCAACACAGTGTTGGTTACAGATAAAGAATCGCGGATCCCTCAATCCGGAGTGGAATTACTTGCGATGGAATGGGGGTTTAGGTGACAGTTGAGTATGTGTTTCCAAAGTCATTTGCTTTCAACAGTGTTCAAACCTCAAGAAAAATGGATAATATAAACAATTAAACAATGACATTGTAATGGATAGGTATACTTTATTTGACATTTATCATAGACTAAGTATTTGATTTATTTGCTACTTTAAGTAAGAAAGGAGTTAGAAACTATCTTTAAGAACTGTTATCTTAAAGCTATATCAAATATCAACACAGGAAACATACATAACAATCTAAGAATAAATTACTGACACAATTTTAAGATCGGCGTAGTTTATTGATTGAAAATTACAAACTTTGAACGATATGTATAAGAACAGACTGTATCCAGAGTACCATGAATTTATTTCCCATGGGTATTAAATATAGCTATTGTATAAACTATTATTACCAAACAGAAAAACACGACAATACATTATTTGTGAAAAAGGGATTACTACCCAAAGGCAACGTCTACATACGAAACATCCTGAATTTTATCTTCACTACATCAACATATGATGTAGCCATAGCCTATAGACAATGCAATATAGTATAAGACTAAAGAAGTTTTAACCTCGTACGGTTATGACCATACGACACAAAAGTAGGACCAAGTTTTAGGAAAGATTACACTTTGTTTCAATCTATATGATGAAAAAATATTTTTCTTTCGTACAAAAAAAAGGTTTATCAATTAATAATTCTCTTTCTATTAAAATTTAGGAGGTCTTTTCTGAACTAGTTCCTAAATTCAAGAGAGATTTTAGATCTAACACAACCTCCTAAGAAAGTGAAATCTTCGTGACGTTTTCAACTAACGTAACAGAAGACGATTCTAACAAATCTCATGATTATAAATATCGACTTCTGTTTAGGTATCTGAGGGTAACTACGAGACATATAATATATAGTAAAGAAATCCCGGAACTGCTTAATAATTATTTTTTAATCTCATAGACTAAACATTTTTGTCCAAAATACATGTCATTGATGTACGAGTTTTTTCTTCTTTTTTTGCTCGTGAGGGGGATGCCCCACTAGGGGAAAGCAGTAAATCATAAACGTAAGCCTAGTTTGATATGCACATCATATTGGAGGTCCTATTACAATACCACAATCTCTATATCTTAATAGAGAAGACTGACAAGGTGGAAAATGGCTGGAAATTAATCCTCATAATGAGAAAAAATCTGAATATTCAAACTTTTGATATCTATTTGCTTCGAATTAATAAGCAATTTTGCAGTGAAGATTTAAGTTTTAAGCTATACATGTTATATGTCCAAGGTCCTGTCTTTTTAAAAGTATATTATATAGTGCTTCCACTGGCGAATGGGGATACTACGATTTAAACTAATATTCAGTTTTCTCAAACCCAAACTCAGTATCGCATCGCATTATAGAATTTATTCCAACTACTTACTTACATCAGTTAATTACTAAGTCACAATGCATTATGACAACTTTAGATGTATCCAAGATAAAATTATTACACTACAATTTTAAGTGAGCATATAATTAATGACCTCAACTCATTGAACGGCCGACGTGATAGCATTACCGGGAACACAGCGTGTGCGTGTGCGCCGTGAACTGTATTATCCATGGCAGCAACAAAGCCATTAAGGCTACTGATGCGACCGATAACAGCCCCACTTAGTTTTGGGCGATTTCCATAAAGCGCTTTGTACCGTAACCCTTAGACGTCACCACTTGATACTGCCAATCCACTTTATTGCCCAAACAACCCCAGTGGCAAGGAGGGGGTTGCATCCCCCCACCGTCCCACCCTGCTACTGACTACTCTGTAACTTAATAAGCTCCGGACAAGAAAAACAAGCAGCTCATTCCACTAATGGAGACTGGCTTCTACAAATAGAGATAATTCAATTAGTGTGTGTTATAAGTTAAACAAAAGTTGCCGCTGTGGTTCGCCCCCGCTCGGGTTCCGGGGAATGTTTACGTAGGACTGACTGTATTGGAGGTGTGCTCGATTGATGAGTGACCATCTTCAAACTAAAGGGGAAAAACACTTTGAGAATTATCATTTTAGAGTACACTTTTTATTAATTTACAAGTTCTTGTTATTATAAGGGAGTGAGGTGTATATTTTAATACAGTACAGTACATTAGGGAATTTTGTATTTTAATGCAATATTCCATCCAATACAATATTGCAAATCTAGCAGAAAAAAATATTAGTGTTGTGCAAATTAATATTTTACAACTCAATATAATCAGAAAGGTTAATTTTTCATTTATAATTTATTACGTATTTATTGTCCCGATCACCTATATTTATCGCTACTTTTAAATAAAGGTTTGAAACAAACTTTTAAAGCTAAATTTAGTTTGTAGTCAAGACAAGAGAAAAATAATGGCTACAAAAAGAATCATCCGATTTTATAGGTTTATAATTTCAAAACTAATGATGTATGGACATGGGGTTATTTTTATACTAAAGGATAACTAATAAAGTTTTTTACATACCATTTACAGGTGCTCAATATGGCCCCCTTTAGATGCACAGCACATGTCTAGGAAATACTTCAATTGGTCCCGCAACTTAGCTAGCATGTCTTGGGTGGTGGATTTGATGGCTGCTCCGATGCGGTTCTTCAGTTCAACCAATGTTGTTGGAAGTGTACGGATATAAACAGTGTCTTTCACAAATCCACACAAAAAGAAATCATGTGAGAGAGTTTTTAAATGGTAGGCTTCCTCAAAGATGGATCGGCCATACTGGACCTAGCGATTCCGCCTTAATCACTGGTTTGCCAAGGTCACCAGACATTACTGTTTGTAATTTCTTTTTGTGGGGGTTTGTAAAAGACACTGTTCATATGCCTCTCCTTCTAACAACATTAATTGAAATGGGAAACAAATTAGAGCAAACATTGAATTCATCACTCATGACATGCTAGCTAATGTCTAAGAAAAATTTGAGTATCGCATAGACTTGTGCTTTGCACCTGAAGGTCCATATTATAATATTGAGCACCTGTAATTGGCATGTAAAAAACTTTATCAGTTATCCTTTAGTATAAAAATAATCCTTTGTCCATATGATTATTAGTTTTGAAATTATTAACCTATAAAATAGGATGATGCTTTTTTATACACCCTGTATTATTCAGAATTGAGACAATTTAATGTAAATTAAGTTTAGATTTTACTAAAGATACGGGGTTGAATAAGATTAGATTTTCTAAATGGTAATGGTTTATTATAATGAATTTTGGATTAATTCAATGGCCAGCGTAGATTTAATACTATTTTTATAGTTCGTGGTTGTATCTCCCTTGATTTTAAATCTTCATCTAAATCAGACATCCTCGGAGCTATATGTCGTTTCTCAGTCAGGGCTTTACAGACAGAGGTAACACAATATACTTATTTTTTTATAATTACAATGGAAATGAAATTCAGTCTTTAGTAAAAAGAAACTCTCATGAAGTGGTCACTAAACAGTGATTATTATTATACAAAAAAGACAAAAATAACCTTCTGTTGTATTTTTATCCTCACTGGAGTGAAGAAATTAGAAAATAAAAAGACATTTCCTGGGGTTTAGAAATTTCTAGTGTGGCCATTACAATTAACCACATATCAGTAGTAACCTGTGTAACTCGTGTGCATCAGTGTAATCCGTAACAAACTAACACATAAGAGTTTTTCACCTCTTTTGCAATAATTTTTTTTTATTTTAAAAGCTGTATCGTAAAACTCACTAAATAAAGTCTCATAAAAGTTTTCGTTTTGTATATAATAATATGCGCAATATGAATAATATCCCAATAATCGCTGTTTAATTGTAACTTTATTTCTTAAAGTTTTACTATTGTTAAATAATAAAAAATAGAATGTACATGCAACGAATAAAAACATTTTTTTTAAATATTATTTTTATACGTTTTTTTTATGATTCAAGTCTCTTAAAATCTTGAAGTTAATTTTATATGTACAAGTTATTTTTATCAAACCATTAAACATAATGAATAAGTCAGTAAGTGTGTTTTAGTTTTTTACATTTTTGTAGCAACCTTTTATAAAACTTGATTTCGCTTCTCATTAGACGGTAGAATATTTACAAAATCCAGTGAAAGCGGGCAATTGAATGTCTCGGAAGTGGGCCGGAATGGGCTCTCCACTGGAGTGGATCGAGATGCGGTCACTCAAGTGGATCAGACCCAATGAAGAGTTCCCGCCAAAACAAATAAGTCGCGGGGTGGCCATGATGGGGTGGAGGGGAGGGGTGGCAGTTATTAATACTGCTCGTGTGATGAACAGCCTTCGCAATCCTTGACCCCAATCTTCTACTGAGAGATTTGTGGGGTAGGGGATGACAGCGTTGATGAAAGAAAGATTAATAATCTTATGTGTTTCATGAACCTTACAGAAGAAAATAACAGAGAAAATAATACATTTCCTTAATTATGGAGTTTTCAATTGATGTTAAATAGAACAGTATTGTTTAATCACAACTTGGAATCTTAAGTATCCCAAGTTCTGATAAAACTTGGTGTAAACTTCTGAAAAGAAGGTGTATTGATTTACACTTGCAATAAAAAACAATTTATTGAAATATTAGAGGATAATAACAACGCATTTCATCCATCATGATCATTATCATCATCATCATCATCATGTAAATTTAAAAATGACTTTCATCTATAACTTGCCTAAATAAACATATATAGGTGATTATAAGTATAAGATATATTTCAAAATTAGTCAGTAACTGTTTCAAAGAGATTAAGGAGATCTATTACTAGTGATTGGAAAGGAAATGAAAATACTAAAAAATTGCTTCAAAACAGAAAATTTTAGGCAATGCCAATTGTTTTACAACTTATCGTGTTTGTAAAATGACATTGCTACGTCTGCAAGCAATGTCAAAGTCTCAGTAGAGGTGGAAAGTTTTAGGGTTCATTACCATATCTGGGGATGCGGTGTCCAACTTGGAGCCCTTGATAGTGAGAAGGGAGGGGAAGGAGACCTCTCAAGAAAGTTATCTGCTGAATATGTAAGGGCCGGGCCGCCCTTGGCCATCAGATGTGAGTACCCACGGTCCGGCGCCCCCCCCCCTCCCGGTCAACAAATGCTGTGAAGCTACCCGCTCCTACTGTCGTACCTTGCTAGCGTTATATTGAATAATTTTGGATAGTTCCTTGTGAAAATATGAAGATTTGGAAAAAAGTAATGAACCTACAATATGCCTACCTTTACAGTTTAACTTTATCTATCTACTGTATTTATGAATTGGTAATATTATCACTCAGATCACTCATCCTCTTCAAATATGTTTGAAAAAGCACTAAACCTATAGAAAGTATTATAAAAATGAAACAATATATGCAATATGTGAAGTAGATTGTTACAGTATCCTATTTCCAATTTGCATACAATAACGTTTATCTAGCTTTTATAAATACGTATAGCCATATCCTTAGAAACCTTTAGAGTGCGAGGTTTAAATGCGGAGTTGTAAACTTCAAGATCATACATGCTTTATTAAAATAAGGGATGCCTGCAGTGGTGAAGTTTAGTAGCTGGGAGCACGACACCCAAGGACGATGATAGGCCCTATCTTATAATGTTTTGTTAGATTCTTATAAGAATGTTTTGGTGGTATGTATTAGTTCGTCATAAAGGTAAATTTTTGAAGAGTCAAAGGATCCGAAATGTATGAAAACCATTTACTTAACGGATTAAAATAATCCAAAAATTTTGTTTTATTCTCCTTTAAATCATTGTTTATATTAATGTTCTATAAATTCTGTCATGGACACAATGTATATATGAACAAGCAGTTAAAAAGAAAAGTTGCAAGAATTACCATCTCGGGTCACACAAACTACCATATGAAACAGCGTGGAGGCGACCCTATATTACTGTGCATTGTAAACATAATAAGCCATAATATGGGACCGCCTGCGGAGCGTGTGGCAGTGCAGGTGATGTAGTTGTTGTGTTGGTAAGACTCCCTTACAATGTGCTAAGTCTCCAGGATGTCGTGTTCCAACTAATTTATCAATCTATAAATTTGACTATCTACAATCATTACTTAACGTTACTTAAATAGTAGATAATGTTTAGTAAATATTATTTATTTCAGCAAAATTTGCTTTTCATTTGTCAATATTCTGAAGCTTTTCATTTGTTAAACGAGGTTTAGATGTTTATAATTTTAAGACCATCCTGTTATAACACCATTGTTTTTCACATTAAAACTTAATATCTTCTATCTTACTAATTCCGTAAGATTTTCTTTATCTTACGTAATTCCGTAAGAATTAATTTTCTTATTAATTCCGTAAGGAATTTCTTGTGAGCAGCAAAACTATTTTATTTATGAGCCAATTTTGATGATTGAGGTGTCAAAAATTAAAGGGAATTCTCTGTAGACGTTATGGAATCATTTTTGTCGCCCTCAGTTTAATGTGCTTCTCCCCATTGGACTTTAAAGTTTCCAGGTATTTTTAATTTAAGACAAAATTTAGTAAGTCTACTTATAACATATGATTCATTTCATGAAAACCAATAGTTGTTTTCTTAAAAACAACCTGTCTCACTTTTGTTACTTTTATATTAGTTTTTTTTTTAACTTATCAGTTAACTTTCAAATTTAAATACAACAATGACTATGACGAAATGGGATGGTGTTTATAACATGCAATTTTCATTCAGAGTATTAAGAAGTGACAATTAATTTATTTAATTATGTGGTTGTATTTTATTTTAATTTTATACAAGTTTCACACCGTCTGCCTAGCGCTCAGACTGGAGTCTGACTGGAGTTCGTCGAGTTCGACTGACAACGACTCGTTTTCTATAATTACTAACTATTTGTAAATAAATTAGTTTATTAAAGACCTTTTAAAATAACGTTCCATTTTTCAGGTGGATGTAAGTTGTTACTGATCTTATCTACCTTTTGTTAAATACGATCTATACGATTTAAAAGTATAATTTCAATAATTTTCCCAATCTCTTTATACTTTAGTTACTATAACGAAACATTACTTAGGAACTATGTAATTCAATGTAATATTCTACATTTGCTCCGTGTTATTGTTAGTCAATATCATCTCTACATGTTATACAGAGTTTTCCCTCAGGGGCAGTGGGCTTTCCACTGTACGGGTGTTTCTTGGCGACCCCGGGGTACCTGAGCCAAGCTGTGAGACCCTCCTCACAGTTCTTCCCGAGCTAGGGCCTTTCTTCTCATCTTTCAGGTCTTAGCTCACCGTCTTTATTCTTTCCTGAGCTAACCTTGCTCACCTTCTTGTTTTCGACCCCGAATCAAGGGTGTCTTTCCACCTTCTTTCGACCGGCGCACGCTGGGGGGTCCTGGGAGTGTCCCTGTTGTGTTGCAGGGACTGATGTGTGCCTCGCACTGCCGATGGTCTCCTCCAGTGTGTCGTCAGAAGCCAGCCGCTTCGGACCTTAGTCAGGAAGTGCGGCATGGATGCAGAGATCGGACTCTGCATTGCCACGGTGCGACCCCCAGCACGTCCGGCACATTTTGTGTATCGGTGCTGGGCAAACGGAGGTTTCGGGCCCCAGAGTCCTGGGGTAGGGGTGTCTTATCTCCTACGGGGGGTAGACCTCCGAGGGTGTACCCGCTCCCGGCCAATGAAGGGCCGCCTCTTGCCGCACGATGCGCTGGTGAAACAAAAGTATGGATCTTCAAAACCAAAACACGAAATTAAAGGAGAATGAGCAGGCCGCCTTTAAGCGCAGCTCAAAACTGCAGAGGTCTCCGACCTCGAAGACTGGGACGCCGACGGGGGGAATTAAAGCCTCCCCTCCGCCGATCCCGTTCAAGGCTGCTGGTGTCGCCGGATCGTCGGCCGTAACCGGAAAGGAGAAGGATGAGGTTAAGCTGGGGATGGGGGTGACTGAGCCGGTAACACCTCTAGCCGGGATGCAAGGAATTCCTCCCAGGAAGAGTCCTCTTCGTCCGGCATTCGAGATGCAAATGCTTCGGCAGCAGCAGGACGATGCCAACGAGGAGGAAGACTCATGTCTGAAGAAAATGAACGATCTTTTGAAGGAGATGGCCAAGGCTCTCCTTATTCAGAAGAACGTCAACAAGGCGATTAAGGACGGAATTCCAAAACTCGAGGATTTCCTTGGCGAAATCGAGGAATGCCGGAAGATCAGGCTGAAGGCAGTGAAGCAGGAGCGCGACGTTATGAACCGAGTTATGTCTGCTTCGCCTCAAGCTCATCTGGCTGAGTCCCAGACTCAAGCCAGAAAGCGAAAGAAGAGGCAGAGCGGTTCTTCGCCGGAAAGCCCTGAGCTTGTTGAGGTGGACTCAGTGCCGAGACCGGTTTTTGTCACTGCGGCATCGCAGACATCTCCTGTCCAGGCTACTCAATCCGCCCCGGGCGCTGTCGCGATTCCAGCGGCTACTCCTGCAGAGGTTCCTGCTCCGGCGGCTAATCCTGCCTTGGCAGCAAACTCTGCCTCAACACCTTTGGGGGGCTGGAAGACGCGCCTGTCTAAGAAAGAAAGGAGGAGGCAGAAGCAAGTGGAGGCAGCTTCGAAAAGTGCGTCGAGGGTGGAGCGGACGCAAGTCTCAAACCCGGTGGGGGAGGCCTCTGGCAAGTCTGTCAGAAAGCCTAAACAACCTAGGCCTAAGAAGCCCAGGACGGAGGCAATCTTGATCAAGCCCTTAGGGGGGCGATCTTTTGCTGATGTTCTGGGTCAGATTAGATCGCAGGCCAAACCGGAAGAGACCGACACCGTTATCAAGTCTATTCGGCGAACCCAGAACGGGGATGTCCTCCTCGAACTGGGGAAGTCGAGTGACAAGATCGGTTTTGCCGCTTCCCTCAAGACTGCACTTTGGGACAAAGGCTCCATCAAGGCCCTAGAACCGAAATGTTCGGTCGAGATTCGGGACCTTGATGCCCTCTCCACCGAAGATGAGGTGACCCGTGCGATCCAGGTGGCACTCCCGGAGATACCGGCTGATGGAGTGAGGGTATGGCTGACAAAGCCTAACCGAAGTCAACTCAGGATGGCTGTTGCTGAGATGGGCGAAAAGCACGCCAATAAGCTGCTTAGCCTTCAGCACCTCAGAGTCGGTTGGGTCAGTTGCAGGCTCAAACGGAGGGTGGTAGTTTCGAGATGCTTCCGCTGTCTCGGTTTCGGCCACTCCTCCCGAAACTGTAACGGGCCCGACAGGAGTGCCAACTGCTTCCAGTGTGGAGGCCAGGGCCACAAACGCAAGGAATGTTCCTCGAGCCCATCCTGCTTCCTCTGCAAGGATTCAGGCTCCAGTGCCCTCGGTCACTTACCCGGGTCTGGTCAGTGCGGTGCCTTCAGAGCCGCACTTGAACAGGCAAAAGGCAGCGGCCGGTAATTCGCATCCTCCAGGCCAACCTCATAGATCCTGGGGAGCTGATAACACTTCTAGATCAGCTCGCCCGAGAACTTGGTGCTGACGCGCTCCTTATCAGCGAACAGTATCGGGACAGAGACCCAAACATTTGGATCTCCGACAGCCTCGGTACTGCTGCATTTTGGGCGCGTAATACACAGGATGTCTTGGTGCGGAGTCACGGGCGCGGCCGAGGATTCGTCTGGGTTCGGTGTAGGGACGTGACTATCTTCAGTTGCTACCTCACACCCAACGAGGCCGTCCAGGACTTTCGCGACAAGATAGATAGCCTAGAGGAGTGCGTTCTCGGCACCACCGGGCATGTCGTCGTTGGTGGCGATTTCAACGCCAGGGCCGTCGAGTGGGGAATGCCCTCTACCAGCTCCCGGGGGAAATACATCCTGGATTTCATCGCCAGGGCCGGTCTTGTCGTCCTCAACCAGGGCGACACACCTACTTTTCGGCGCCCCGGGCAGAGAGGCACGATCCCTGACGTCACCTTTGCGTCTGAGTCGCTCCTTCCGAGGATCTCTGGCTGGAGGGTTGTCGAGGACTACACGGGTAGCGACCACCAATACATCGTGTTTGACCTGCATGATCAGGCAAATCGTCGAGTTTCCGCATCTCGGGAAGGGCCACGCCGGTGGAACACCAACAAACTGGACGTGGTCAAGTTCACCGAAGTCATCTCTCGGGGAGCGCAGGGGAATCCTGGTGAGGCTGGAGCCGAGGCACTAGTAACATCCACGATGGAACTTATCGTCTCGGCCTGCGACCAGTCTATGCCGCGAAGGAAACCCCGACGCGACAAACAACCCGTTTACTGGTGGACTGAAGAGATTGCGGAACTCAGAAGAACATGTTTAAGAACTAGACGAGCCGCCACTAGAGCGAGAATTCCCGCAGACAGAGTTCGTAAGTCGGAGGCCTATAAAGCTGCGAGAAAATCTCTCCGCCAGGCGATCAACAGGAGCAAGGCGAATAGCTGGAGGAGACTTCGTGACGACGTTGATTCCGACCCGTGGGGCCTGGGTTACAAACTTGTAACACAGAAACTCGGCGCCCGCTCTCCACCTTCCATCATGGAGGGCGCCACCATGGGGAGGATCGTCGCTGCGTTGTTTCCTGAACATCCACAGCGACCGCCGGTTGACTTCGGACGGGTAGAGGACGTTCCACTTTTCACTTTCGAGGAGCTGGAAACCTCCGTTCTCTCCCTGAAGAGCAACAAGGCTCCTGGCCCGGATGGGATTCCCAGTGAGGCTTTAAAGAAAGTATTTTTAATCAACGCTGACTTGTTGTTGAGAATGTACAATGCCTGTTTGGTAGAAGGGGTGTTTCCGGCTCCCTGGAAAACAGCCAGGCTTGTACTGATCAGCAAGGGCAAAGGTGATCCCGAGCTGCCGTCGTCCCACAGGCCTCTCTGCATGTTGGACACGGCTGGGAAGCTGTTCGAGAAGCTGATCCGTTCCCGCCTGACTTCTGCCGTGGAAGCTGCCGGGGACTTATGCCCCCGTCAGTACGGCTTCAGAAAGGGACGGTCAACGATCGACGCTGTCACCGAAGTTCAGAGAGCTGTGGAGAGAGCCGAGAGCCACAACCATTTCTCCCGCCGAGTAGTGCTTCTTGTTACGCTTGATGTCAAGAATGCCTTCAACTCGGCGAGGTGGGTCGATATGTTGGATGCGCTTCGCAACACCTTTCGTATTCCTGCATATCTGTTGCGGCTCGTCGAGGATTATCTACGCTCTCGAAGCCTGATTTATGACACGAGGGACGGAACGCGGACGATGGAAGTCACTTCTGGTGCCGCACAAGGTTCAATACTCGGCCCGGATCTCTGGAACGTTGCCTATGACAGCCTCCTGAGGTCCGAGATGCCTGAGGAAACCACTTTGGTTGGGTACGCCGATGACGTCGCAGCTCTCATTGCTGCACGCAACGTTGAGCTGGCCCAACTGAAGTTGAACCGAGTTATGCGGGTGGTCAACAACTGGATGTCCGATCACGGTCTCTCACTTGCTCTCAGTAAGACGGAGATCGTGATTCTTACGAAGAAGAGGATCGACACCGTCGTCCCGTTTCGAGTGGGAAGGGAGGTGGTCACATCAACTCGTGCCGCCAAATACCTCGGGGTTATGGTGGACACCAAGTTAAGCTGGAGGGATCAGATCTTCCGTACGGCGGACAAGGCCGCTAAGGTAGTGACTTACCTTAGTAGGCTGATGGCCAATGTCGGGGGTCCCCGATCCAGCAGAAGACGTCTGTTGATGTCCGCGGTCCAGTCCGTGCTTCTTTACGGGGCAGAGGTGTGGGCAGGCGCTCTAGATAAGGAGTGCTACAGGTTGCGACTCGCCCGGGTTCAGCGTCAAGCTGCGCTCCGGGTGTGTTCCGCCTACCGGACAGTGTCCGAGCCTGCCGTCCTGGTGGTCGCCGGAGTCATCCCTGTCAAGCTCTTGGCAGGGGAGAGGAAAGCGATTTATCAGAGACAAGGCGAGATCGGCAAGGACACGGCAAGAACAGAAGAGCGCTCCCGAACCTACCAGCAGTGGCAACACAGCTGGGAGCACGACACCCGAGGACGATGGACTGCGCGACTTATCAAGCAGGTCCAACCATGGGTGGAACGGCGGCATGGGGAGGTGGACTACTACCTGACCCAATTTTTGACAGGTCACGGCTATTTTCGGTCGTACCTGAACCGTATGGGAAAGACCGGTTCACCGGACTGCATTTATTGCCCGGGTGTTCCCGACGATGCGGAACACACATTCTTCCGCTGTCCCCGTTGGGAAGGGCCCCGCCTGGAGGCCACACAAATCTTTGGTGCATTTTCGGTGGACTCGGTCTGCCAAACGATTTTGGAGGATGAGGGCAACTGGGATTGTTTGTCACAGTTCGTCCGGGGCATCCTCCTGGAAAAGAAAACCGATCTGGACCGTGAAGTGGCCCAGATCCCTTGATCGAGCGGCTGGATAAGGAGCGAGCCCCACGGGCGTAAGCCAAATTTAGGCCTAGCCTGACGTAATGTGACAAACAATTCCAGGTTAGATTCCTAAAGAGTAGAGGAGGTTTTTTAGTGGGTAAACTCGTTTTTAGGGGAGCCCCACACTACAGGCTGGCCACCTGTGTGCGTAATGCATTTTTCCGCCTCTCCCTCAAAAAAAAAAAAAAAAAAAAAAAAAAAAAAATGTTATACAGAGTTTGGTAACAAACTTCGTTTGACATTGGTGCATTACAAATTCGTGGATTACAAAATTAGTTAGAGAATAAATTTTGTTCAAGACATGCCCAAATACGACATTAACCCCAAATTTTAATTGTGCTATAAAATCGCAGTTCCGTTCGACAGAGGTAGTTTGGGAGGACACCGGACCGTGGGTACGCACATCTGATGGCCAAGGGCGGCCCGGCCCTTACATATTCAGCAGATAACTTTCTTGAGAGGTCGCCTTCCCCTCAAAAGGGCTCAAAGTCGGACACCGCATCCCCAGATATGGTAATGTACCGTCCAAATTTCTACCTCTACTTTGGCTTTAACATTACTCACAGTCTTAAATCTGAGGGTAGACAAAACGAACGAATATAGCAATTCCTCGTTTATATACTAAATGCATTTTAATGTCCCTCTGGAACTTAAATTACCCCCAATAATTTACATAAAATAAGTTCAATTTGAAATATCATCTTAAAAAAAAAGATAATCGAATATCGTATAGTGTTCATTCTTTGATTTTCTTTTAAAGTAACTTTAAACTTACAATTCTTACAATTAAGGCATTTATTGTTCATAATTCGAAACTTTTATTAACAACAATAATATGTTTAAAGTTTAATTTAACTTTACAATTTTTTACAATATTACCATAACCATGCAATTTACGTCAATAGTCCCCAAATCTCAGTGGCTCCAAGCAATATATTGTATTACCCTATAGGACACTTAGGCCCAGAGCTCTCCATATTGCCTCTGTACCCTGAGGACAGTACTGTAATGCTGTGCTCCATCCTCCATCAGTAGTATTGGGTCCACGGGTACCTACCGTTCTACCGCAGGTAAAATACAACAAGCCAGTTAATACAAAACACAAAATATAGTATACAGCCATCATTGAAGAAATTTAAAAAAAATTCAATGCTAAACAAATAACAACACAAGCGAATTTTCTGATGAAACCGAATAGGAACAGTTCCAGCTCAAGAGAGAAACATTGGATTTTTTTATATTCTCCATGACCTTTGCGGAAATTAAATAGTACACTGAAAATGGAACCAAATTTCAAAATAGTATTCTTGTTTTCGTTATCTTTATTAAATTTTACTTTTGCATTATTAGATGAATGACAGGTTTTGAGGTCAGAGGATATTGCACAGAAAAAGAAAAACTTATAACTATTTTTTTGTAATAGTACTTATTTAAATGTTTTAATGATTAGGTTTTTTATTTCATTCATACATCTTTTTAATTCGATGTGAATTGTACAATGATATTCAGCAAACCTTTTTCTTAAGAGTTTTTAAAAGTTATTTTTGGAATAAGTAAATATCCTCTTTGTTATGACTTGTTACTTACTACAAATATGATCGTTTTAACCGTTTATCGTAGCCAAGTTTACCTTTCCAAGGTGGTCCACGGCAAGAGACTACCGTACCGTACGTGTGGAGGAAAGCTACGGCGACGTTATATTACAGCAAACAGCACCGTGTAAACATAATATGCCACCGCCTGCGGTGCGCTGCGATCCCGCTCCTACCCCCTTGCAACAACTGATATCAAGGCATTCTTATGTTTTGAGTTATGTAACTCATTGATATAGTAACTTTTGTTTATCAGCGAAAAGGCAGATATCATTGATTAATTTGTAAAAGGTATCGAGTTATTAAATCAGATATTGCTTAATCCCCTTAAGTAAAAAAATCACAATGAAAAATTGTAGATGGTATTTCTAACTACCATCCTAAATATAGGCCTACGTACAGATATAGATAATACGGAATATCTTGGTCCCTGAAAATATACTTCTAATAATGTATGTGACCAAAAACAGTTTTGCAACTTCGTTACTTTATACCCCAATTGTTTGAGCTGTAAACGGCCATCACAGGCCAAATATTCTGTGTCATCTGTAAAGTGAATATTTTAAACAAAGTTTCCTCACAGGTTATGCTTAACCTATATACAAACCAAGGAAATGGATGAAGAGTTTGTATTTTAGTTATCTCTTTATTTAATAATTTTGACTTAATAATAATTAATTATGCGCTTAAATAATATTAATAAGCTTTAAACTAATCATTTTTTACCTTAGAATAGGATTCCACTAAAATCAAGTGTCACAAAAACTGCATGGATTATTGACACTTGTGGTAGCCTATTATAAAAATAGTTAAAAATAATATTAGTAGAACATGTTGTTTAATACCCTTCAAACTGTTTATTCGTACAAGGTAAATCAACAAAAAATAATATAGATGAAATACAGTTTTTTACAATGAGGTATTGTACTCTTAAAAACATCATCATGGCTATTTACAGTGTTGCCAACTATCGTAACAAATTAGTTGAAATGCATTAACAGATATTATGACCAAACCAACTATATGGTGCCGACATGTAAGTCCAAACTCAAATCCTACCCCAAAACCACACATGAGTCTCAGATTCTCAAAACTGAGTGAAAGGAGTTGTGTGAGCGGATGAAGTATTGCTGACGGCTGGGGCAGGGTCGGTATCAATTCTGGACACAGCGGCGTCCGTGCCCGGGGGTTACAAATCAGGGAGCGGATTGGACCAACTTTGGCTCTCCTCGCACTACGCTGCCGTTCTAATTGTATTTGTACGTGGATTATATTTAATGTTTGTCTTTACAGGATCTTTATACGTAGTTTTTAGACAAATCAATTAAAAAAGTACCTGGCGGCCGGGCTTTTGCTCGGTAAACTCGGTAAGCAAGTCTTTATAGTAATGTTAGATACAGACTGTGCGCTAAAATGCCAAATTCCAAAAACTTGTTTATTGTCCAAGACGAGCTAGTTCGCTTCACTCACTAGCCGTTCAGGCTGTTTTATCATTGACTATATACACTACCGTGAATAGACCTCTCATCCAATGCATTTAGTTTGAGGCGAAAATTTGGAAGTTTCGTGTACGCCGGCACCAGAGTCGCTGCCATCGATGTTGTTATTATTTAGCTTAATTTACAGTGCTGCAAAAACATTTCATCACAACATAAACAAAACCTCCATTGTAAAATGTTTAGTCCTTGATTGAGAAGAGTGGTAGCACTGACTTGCCTATCATATGACTCTTGTACTTCCATGTACGCCCGCACGAGATCACACCACCGTCAATGTTTCAAACACGCCTATACTATGAGAAGTCTACTCACGGCAGTGTACATGGTCAATGGTTTTATGTAGGCCGACGAGTGCTGCACTCTCGTGTATATTTGTTGAACCACATGTTGAATCTGTAACACGTGTGATTCTAATTATTTGGTTTACAGCTGATTTCATAATTGATACTAATTATTTTGTTTTAAAACCCATTTTGAAATCTACAAATTGATTGCTTGTTTTATATACTTAAAAAAACTTATTTGTCTAAACATTCATATTCAACAGTATAAAGTATGATTTAAATAAAAAAAAATAATTTTTCATATCCATTATTTAATAGTTTAGTAATCGGATGCAGATGCAATGCAAAACCACATATATTACTGGAGCATGTGGTTTGTACATTGACAGTTAAGTCAGTAGTTATCATAAACTCGTTGTTTTGATTTTTTACTTTATAAGACCAAATGTTTAAACTTTTAGAATTTCCATTGAAGATTTTAAGGATTTTCCTTGACATTTTTCTTTACTTATACTATTTTCCCAAAACTAAGTTATTTGCAAAGTTGGAAGAAAATCGTTTGAACCGGTTTTGAAATCCGCGGACATACAAATACATAGAAAGAAACCTTCCTCGTATTAGAGTATAGGATATAGCATAGGGTCTTATTTTGGCTTGCAATGGATTTTTGTTGCAATTTAAATGTTAAGATTAAAAAAAAAACTTTGTGTGTATTTATTATATCATTAGTATTCGATTAAAGTTGTTTGGAACATGATGATATAAATAATGGTACAAATAAATACGGTTTTTTATTGCATAGTTTTTAAAGGCTAAGTTTAAATTGGTAATGGTGCAATGCCATGTATTCTCGACCTTAAGGAAAGCAATTTCATATCCAGGTAATAAACTTGAGTAATTTCATGCCTAAAAAATTAGGTGTTTGAACCATTGTAGACTCCACGCTTTTTTTATTATATAGTGTTATATATTTAAATTTAGTACACTCACCTGAACATAATCTTATCCTTGTAAACAAAAAGTATTCGAAAATATACTATGAAATTTATAGTTTTACGTTTTAATTGGCGTTGCTATAATTAAAAACCAGACAAATTATTTCCCGGTATTACACAACAAGTGATGGGCATCCACTCATCTCCTCCCATTAAACGCAACTTGTTCCTACTTAATATCAATCGTTTGGCTAATGAGCACGATAGATCGGCATAGTTAGCAGTCGTGCGCGTATTACGCAACTCGTTTGAGCCCTAATTTGAGGGGAGGTTTAATAAGGGAAAGGAGCAACCCTTTGTTTGCACGAGCTGTGTAAGCTAATACCCGCCAACCCCGCTCGTTGCTAAAGAAACAACAGAAGACAAGAATTCAAATTAAGAACTGAAGCGCTGCTCGACGCCACACCGCGGGCTCGGCTCGGTTTCCGTCAGCCGTCAGCTGTTCCATTGTTGGCGTTGGCGATTGGTGTTTATCATGGTTTCCCTCTCACACTCTTTCTGACCCTCCACATTGTTCTTCCAACAGACAGCTTCACCGACAATTAGTGTTTTGTCTCTCCAAACAAGCGAGGTAACTGAAAACAAACACGTTAAGATTTTTCGTTCCTCGAATAGAAAGAACTCTTAACTCTTTTGTTGATGCTTACATATAAAATCATTGGTTCAGAAAGAGGATTAAAAATGAACATGTAACCTTTTTAATATTAAAGCTTTATGAAAAAAATCTGTAATAACCTTAAGATGTTTTTTAAATTTTAAATTATTATTAGAACGACAAATAATTACATATATTATAATTAAATAAAGCAATGCAACATACACTTGGAGAGCGACGAAGATGGGGTAATCCCAGATGGTGTGGTGTTGGGACTGAGTGAATTCTTTATCAAAGAGCCGGGGTGACGGGAAGGTAGACATGGACGGGTTCTGGGAAATCACATAGGTATACAGAAATACAACTGGCACAAACTGCCCTAATATGATATATAACATAATATTATTACATAAAAAGGGAAAAAAACATTTAAAACAATGTGTACTTTATTATTGTTTTGAAGTAAAACAAACAAATAAAGAACAAGACATTACCAATCAAGAAAAATACAAAAATCTACCCTAATATACTTAATATACTTAAGATTAGACAACATGAGGTTACTAGAATATTTTATGTCGTTTCTGGAATTCTTATAGTAATTCAATTATACAAGTGTTACAATTAATCATTTTTAAAATTTATTTGTGAAATTTTTAGATCTTGTTAAAAAAAGATAGTAGTATAAATAAATCATATTATTTGAAATAGTTTTTAATCTTTGATAAAACCTTAACTCCAATAAATTTTAAACCACCTTTTGTAAATTTGCCATTTTCAGGATTAATAAATTAAAATCATGGGTAAAGTAATAAAACATAAGTTTTGCAACCACTAATGATTTATGATTTATTTGTTAAGCCAGACAAATTATCTTTAATTAAACTCGGAACAAAGTAAAATAATCCAATGACGTTGAAAATACTAAAGGAAAGTTTTGTTGGATATGTTTAAAAATCAAATTACCTTAAAAGCAATTTCTTTAGGATTTAAATTTACTGTATATAAACCTATATACACGTGATTTTTTTAATGATACCAAAATATTTTACTTATTTTATAAGTGAAAGCAGTGGGGATGTAAATGGGTCGGCCAGAGTACAGTAATCGGTCAGCCATCAGAAAGTGGTGGCGGAGAAGAGGGCGTCTTCACCCCACAAGCCTTCTGAGACGCCCGCGCCCAAAATCAATAGCAAGCCGAGCTGACCACGCGGCCTAGCAGTGGCAATGCCGTCACAACTCGCAATCCTGACACCGGTGACTGGCAATAGAAGACTGGAGTGACGACGCGGCCCGGCAATGGCAATGTCGTCACAACTCGCAATCCACCATCTAACACCGGTGACTGACAATAGAAGACTGGAGTGACGACGCGGCCCGGCAATGGCAATGTCGTCACAACTCGCAATCCACCATCTGACACCGGTGACTGGCAATAGAAGACTGGAGTGACGACGTGGCCCGGCAATGTCAATGTCGTCACAACTCGCAATCCACCACCTGACACCGGTGACTGGCAATAGAAGACTGGAGTGACGACGAGGCCCGGCAATGGCAATGTCGTCACAACTCGCAATCCACCACCTGACACCGGTGACTGGCAATAGAAGACTGGAGTGACGACGCGGCCCAACAATGGCAATGTCGTCACAAATCGCAATCCACCATATGACACCGGTGACTGGCAATAACAGACTGGGATGACTACACGGCTTAGCAATGGCAATGCCGCCAAACTCAAATATCGCATAGTAACAATTTAATTGAGAAGATTTTATTTACTAATATAATAGTGAAATAGCAGAATATGACCACTCTGAACTATGTGTATAACTTCTTTTTATAGTTGATACCTAATAACAAATTTAAGATAAGACAATGACTTTAAATCAAGTTCATTACCTAAACGAGACTTATGAGTGTCCCTAAATATTTAAAAGATCTCAATTCGACAAGAATTCCATTTTGTTATGTGATGTAACACATGAGGTAGGTCCAAGTTGGTTATTTGAACTAATTCTCTGTTAGCACTAAATAAAAAACAATACATTAAAATTACAAAAAAAAAAAAAAAATACATTTGCCATACTAGATCCTTGATACTGTTCCAGTAGACGATGATGTCCACTTGGATCAACCATGCAATTTTATTTTCTCTTATAATACTTTAAATTTGTAAGTGATACTGTAAGATAAAAGGAAAAGAGATGTATAATTAATCAACCCAAAGTGGCAAGTCCTCTGATCATGGTAATCATTAGGTTTTCCCGGCAGTGAAGGGGGCAGCTTTGATAATTACCTAGTTTGTCTCCTTTATCAGAAAAAGTTGAGAGCCCCTCTCAAGGGAGACGAATGCTAAATCCCGGAGCGAAGGGCTTAATTCCGTGACTGCCACTTTTCTTGATGGTCTCTCGTACTTTCTAGTACATATGATATGTTGATAGTGATCTTTAAAATTTTAAATATTATAAATCAATGTTGTAGGTGCGTTTATTATTTTGTGTGCATTTTCAGTACAACTCCACATTTTAAAATCGTAGATAAGACGTTCATTTGTAATTTAAATTGATGAGTAGTTAAATATTTTTATTACAAATAGACATAGTGATTTTCCATGACGACGGAAAAATTTACAATATTAATTTAACAATGTAATAAAACAACAACATTCTTTATAACAATATTTTGACTTTGGGTTTCGGGATTAAAAATAACAAAGAAGAATCAAAATAAGAAGTAAATACTTATTTTATACGTTCGCCCACAATGATTCGGTCAAACCAGTTTTCTAAAAAGATTAATTGAGTAGTCGGAGACTCGAAACGAAAAATTAAACTCAACACAGTAAACACAGTGGTGGACGAGTAAATGTAAAAAACGCTAACGAAGTCCAAACGGGCGGTTTGTCAGAGAAAGAATCGCATCAGGCATTGATTATTTACTTGGCCACGATTAATTTACACAATTTGTCTGTGTAAAACCAACCCGGGGAGTGGTGGAGTGTTTTATTTTTTATTCATCGCGTATCACAAAAAGCAGTGGTCAGCTGAGTGAGGGGGTGATTGTAGCAGGTGCTGCCCCCGGGGGCGGGGGCGGGGGTTACACTGTACCGGCATTATAGTTACATCGGTTAACACCTGCACCTCGTCTCTCTTTGTAAATCATTTCAACCCCTCCCCTCATCCTCCTCCTCAACCGTACCCCTCCCCCACTCACCATTCGACCGCCCTAATCTACATCAAACGATCATTCTTTTTGTTTACATAAACCCCGTTTATTCCACAGGCTTTTTTAAGTGTGAAAGTGTATTGTCATTGCCATTACCGGATATTTAACTTTGACTGAGTTCAAGATCGATTGGAGTAAATTTACATTTAAAGAGTATTGTGCATTATATGTGAATATTTTAAGCTTATTCCTGTTTAATTAACAATAAATGTGATTTCAAAATTAAATTTAAAGATAGACATATTCAATTAGTTTTAATTAAACTACTAATGAAATTAACTCTAGTTACAAAAGAAAATTACTTACTATGTTCAACTGCATATAGTTTTGTCGTTGACCACATTTCTTGAATCACTGCGTTATGGTAAAATAAAAAATAACATATAACACAAAAAAACGGTGAAAAAATATAGGCCCAAGGTTGTCAAGCAAGAGCTCAACAAGTCTCAACAGCCTATATGAACAATTAGGTTTTAATCAACTTGCTCTTCCGTGGTACACTTCACCGACTCCTCTTTTGAACAGGGTATATTTCCTTGATCGCGGTATTGCCATTTGGGGATGTGAAACGAGAAAAAACCGTAAGGTTTTTTGTTTCCATCCAAGACCCTGAGGATCATTTTTGTAATGAAAAAAAAACCTGATTCATGTAATGTTTTCTAATCCCACAATCTTCTTATTTTCCCATATTTATATATTTAGACTACCTAACTCTTAAGTGAAAAATAAACAACTTCATGAATTTTGAAATACATCCCATTATAGCCTCATAAAAAATCCTTACTTTCCATTCCGCTCCATATAACTTCAACTGTTAAAAACCAAACACATTTTTCATCAATAAAAATGTTTAACTCCCTTCCTTTATAGGTCTACCTAAAACATAAACGAGATGTTTGCATATTTCCTGCTTGTTTAAAAGTGCGACCTCTGACAAAAGAGTACTACAGTGTTCAAGACTATTTTGAAGACAGCCTGTGATAGACAGTCTACATTTTATTTTAAGTTTATTTGAGGAATCAGTTTTTTAGCAATTTTATTTGTATTAAATCATTGTTACAATCGTAGCTGAATGTGACCTATTGTAAATGCTATATAAATAGTCCGATGGCAATAAATGATTTAATTGATTTATTGATTGATTGAATCTAATTTCTTGCTTCAATAGCTAGAGTACTGTAACAACTTTTGTGATGATAGTCATTTTAATCTGAGGAACAATGGTGGAAAATCGGTGGAAAATCGGGCCTATAAAGCAATGCCATTGGCAATAGAAATAATGTAGTATGTCAACAAATCTGCTTCCTTGAAATAATTATAATCCTCAATTTGATTATTCAGGGCATGTCGATAGTGTTTCATGTAAGCTGAACAGTAGAAATGTCATTCCTCGAAGTCTTGCACACTTTACAGATTGGAATGTTCTTTTGACATATTTAATTTGTTTGTGTCAACATGATTTAGGGTGTTTCAATATAGGGCTCTGAAACAACTAGAACACATAGATATTAAAACTCCAAAAGAAATTGGCAAGACTAGTTTTTTGGATTGAGATTGGGATGATATCGTTGTACTCCTTCATTTATTTTAAAGTATATAAATTGTAATGTATTTGACATTGTCAGTGCTACTTGTAGCCAAATGTCAGTAAAGATCTGATTTCTAATTGGTTGCTAATCCAACACCACTAGGAAAAATAATAATTTAGTATGAGTTAATTTAATCAAGTTCTACTTAAATGGAATCGTACATCTCAGTTGTGTTAAAACAGCGAGAGAGAACGTTTTCGAAAAGAATGACCATCGGGAACTGGATCGATCGACAAATTTAAATGAGAAAGCCGAAGGTCGAAGGTGGGTGACACTAATGATTGGAGCGATCTTGGAGGGTGGACACAAGATAGCTCGCGTGATTGGCCCAATACGCTCGGCCCCACGTCCGGGCGCTCGCTCGTTACTTGGCCCTCGCACTGAATATCATCGCCTCTCGCCCACCTCGCCGCGCCCGCCACGTGACGGCGGGAATAGAGAACTCAGAGCTACCTAGAGACTACCTCGATTGTCGGGCCTGGTTGAAAATTTGAACACAGCTGTGATTCACTAAATTTTAAAGAATAAATGTAAGATTAACGTTTAATTTTAACAATCTGCCTTCAATTTATTGACAATCCAGAATGTCCATATACCATTATTTTACATCATATATATTCATAAAATAGTATGTTGGTATTATTGTATATTTATATATTTGTGATCGATGGACTTGGAAACCAATGGACGTTTGTCATGAAACTTGGTACATACATGGAAAATTTAATGGAGAAGGTTTATGAGCCATTAGCTTTAGTAAATCCCTCAAGGCTTAGCCCCAGGGAGATTTTGGTCTGAGTTGTTTATGAATACAACTTATGGCATAAAATGTTTGTAATTAATTCTATAAAAAGCTGTTCTCATTTCAAGTAAAATAAATAAATAAATAAAGAGAGAAGTTCTCACTTAAAGAATTGGGGGTGAGGGATGAGATTAGTAATAAAACTAGATAATATTATGGACTGCGACGAATGAGCGCAGCAAAAGAGCTCACCTTCAATCCTTCACCTAAGTAATCCTTAGGTTGGTATTGCAAAGCATGCCGGGTAGCAACTAGTATCTGTATTAAATAAACTAATATCAATATCTTTCTCAGACTTTAGACAGTTGTTAAACTAAAAAAAAATAATTTATGGATAGAAATAGCCTGTTAACTATATGTAAAAAAATATTGAAAACATGGTTTTGAGACTTGTCAGTAAAAGACGTGTATGGTAAACGCTTATTTTTACTGATCAACTGATCATAACAAATAAAAGCGGATATCATACAAATATAATTATAGTTAGAGGAACGTGGACAACCATGATTAGCAGAAGTTATGGTTAACTTTATTGTTTCTGAACTTCAAGATTACTTCACTATTTTAAAATATTATACATTTTTAAGGCAGTAAAGTTTGTAGGACGTCCTATGCCCACTTTAAAAACAAAAATTTAAATATTATAAACCATAAGACCTTATACTAACAAAATCACGATGAAAACAAAAACTACTCTAAACACATTTCATGTTGAAAGTTGCACCAAGTTTTGCACGCGGCATCAAAGCCGCAGGGAGAGGTGTAGTTTTATCGTCTAGTTTCAGAGCAACTATGGAGATGGTTGTGACAGGTCTACTTCTTACATGTCACATGCGGACAAACTTCGCTTACTTCAATATAACTTGGCTCTAGATTGATCCAATCCCAACTTTAACCAAACGTCGTCACTTGTTCCCAACTAGTTTAAACTCTACTTATCATTGTTTTGAGAACTAACTTCGCCAAAAGACTGACAAAGAGAAATGCAAGCAAACTGTTCACTTGAGAGTATTACTTAGAGGGTTTAGTTTAGTATATAATAAACTTCAAACGACTGTGCACATTGTATTGAAGATATTTCAATGAAGATATGTCAAAAATAAACTTTTAAAAAATAATTTTTTAATTTTTCTTTGGTGTTTTGGCTGAATAATTTTCTTTTTCATTATACTTTGAGCCTTTATTGGTGCATTATTGGCCAATGGCAGTGAAGAAAGCTATGTGAATTTGACACCTATTGTCTTTTGTATTATTGTTTGCCATGTTGGTTCTGTCATTTTCTCTTTCGACCTGATGATGATCAATGTGTCAAAACGAAATCGATTGTCATTTTACAACATTCCACTTATTTACACTTTACTAAAATCAAATTGTAAGATCAATTTTATTTTATTTATTTTTTTTGACTATGTTAATATACGAGTAAAAGTTACATCTCTAATACTGTAACTGTAAAATATGAAAATTGATATTTTAAAGCATTCTGAAAAAATTAACTTGAATACCAATGAGTAATTTTCTCTATTTTTTTGAACCAGGATCAACAGTCACCACAGATATTTATTTTGTATCACGGAATTTTAAATTATTATACAGGATTAGTTTTCAATGTAATTGGGATTTTTAAAGCAAAATTTTCCACAGAAAATAACATTTTCCGTTATTCCGTCTCTTTTTGAAGAACTGTCTAACAGAACTTATGTACACTCTAAAAGATTACATCACTTTACCAAAGTAAATCTGTGCGAAGTAAGGAAAGATTGCCAATTAACATGTCATATAAACTAGTATCATTACATACATTCCTTAATGAATGTGTGGATGAAGATTGATCTTATAGGGTATCGGTATGGAAAGAAACTGAAATTAGGGAATTTTATTTATTTATTTATTTATTAACGCTTTACAAGTTTTCAAAGATAGTAATACAAAAACATGACAAGCTGGCTGCATACTTATATAATAAAATGAAAATTACTAAAGCATTGAGAAAAGTACATGTAGACGCAATATACAAACAAAAGTAAGAAGTAATTATAATAGATGTACATAATTTCGACCAATTTATGAATTGGTCTATATCATGTACAGTTTAATATAAATACTCTATATTAGTTCGATTTAAGAACTTGATTAGTTTGGTTTTTAAATCGACAATAAGGGGTTTCTTCCAATCTAAATTCTTCTAAGCTACTTTGTATAAATTTAAAAAGACACAAAATCAACCAACCAAATATGTTATTAATTTATGATATTTTATTTAATAAATCATACGACAACATGGAATATAAAAGTTGGTTTAGTTACTACAAGCCAATATGCATTATGAATTCTTTATTTATTCTGAAAAGTTGTGTTTTCTAACCTTATTGAATCTTTTTGGTTCCTGCACATGTACATTGTACAAATCAAATATAACCTAGACACACCCGTTATAAAGTTGGTAATACCAATCAATGGTACAAACTTGGTACCGCTCGTCCACCGAGATGAACTAATAACTGTAATTACAACATAGTTGGAGGCCCAAAGTAGACTAGTGCTGCGCTCTGCGGCCGATCACCGGAGGCACGCCAACAATGCAATGTCACGTCGCACCGGCGGTGTCAAATGCCGAACAATCCACTCATAATATTGACATACCGTCAAAAACTGGCCGCACTCAGCGGTGCATACCTCGCACTTAATTAGTGCATTCTCCTGCGCACGACTCGCCGGCCGGATTGCACACATTTCATCCGACGAGTGTTATTATGAAACTAAACTAAACTGTGGACAAAAATGTCACTTCCGGTTTGCTGTGAAATAGGACCATTTTGTTTTCCATTTTCATAGAGAGGGTTTTATTGAACATGACACGGTGACATGTCGATGGAGTAGGGTTGCGATGACACTAAAACAGGAGCGGGTTGCGTGTCGATTTATGAAACTGTGATTATGAATTCACTCAACAATTCTATACAAGAGGTATATTTTAACTTTTAATTTGGACGTATCTCTCTTTTCTTCCATCATAGCAGAACATTAAAGCGGAAACAATGTTTTACCATTCTAATGTTTATAGTTATTGTAAATATCTAATGTTCATACCTAATATTTTTTTCAAATTTTCAACTTCACTATCCCCTATCAAAGTAGTGACTATAAGATTATTTAGAAATTTTTCTGCATTTTAAGAAACATGATTAAGCCTTAATTATTATAAAAGAACTAATGGAATTTTATAGTTCCTTGATATGGAGTAGCAGTCTGGAGATCTTGTTCAAACTGCGAGTTCCAAAGAATATTCAGGCTGCAGAAAAAAACTGTTAGAATCATGGCCAGATTAAAAAGAAGAGTCGTGCAAGCCATTTTTCAAAGAACTTCAATTCTTGACACTGTTATGCCTCTACATACTTGAGACATCAATGCATTGTTTGTCCAAGTGTGCCCTAACTAGGGGCCGTGACATTCATGTTCACGACACTAGAGGCAATGACAGATTCAGGATTGGTCAGCATAGAATAAACTATTTCGAACATCTCCCTTCCCAAGCTGGCGTCCGTTTTTAAATAAACTTCCACCCCCCGTCAAAATCTCCTCAAGCCAAAATAAAATGAAAAAGATTCTGAAAAAACTCTGATCACACACGCTTTTTATAGCACAGACGAGATTCTGAATCACCAATGGCCACGAGCTTGGACTAGAGAGGAACCAAACATTTGGCGAATTAAATAAAGGTAGATTGAATGAAAAATTGTATGTTTGAATGTAGAATGTATGACTTAATGAAAAATTACAGCCATATTACAAATGTGCAATATAAAATTTGATTTTGCAATACAATTTGTTAATAAATTGTCGACTGCAATAAAATATTATTACCATTAATATAAAATTTTAATTTTAAAATTAAAAAATGCTCTATTTGATCAGATATTAAAAGCCGTTGATTCAAATGTAGTATATGTATGTTTACGAAATGTTATGTAGCCTAACTAGAACATTTTTATTAGACCTACTTGAATAATTATGTCAAGACCAAAAACTTCGACTTTATTAAATCGAAATAATAGAGAGGGCCTAAAGGAACAACACAGCAGGTGCGCGACGAGGCCTGTACGTGTGCGAGTGTGTGTGAGTGTGTGTGCAGGTGATATACGTCGCTGGGCGGCCGGACGAGGGACGCATCTTGGAGTGACAGTCCAGTTAGCAGTACGAGCCCCCGGGGACGGAGCCCCCCACTTTTATACGGCCCCAGCGGTCACTTCTGCCGTCCTCCGCCTGCTGATCACCTCGCCGCCTAATGCGATCTTACTGGCGGCTACAAATCCCTCGGCATCCGATGTCGCTGCTGAAAATCACTAGTTAAGAGTCATCCTCACCTATGATCCACTAGCCCATTGTTGCGCAGTCAGCAATGTTAACCATACGGCTTTTAATGCAAAACATGGTATTGCATTCCCCTGTTTCGGACACCGTTATTCAACCGATTTTCTTTAAACTTGGTAAGCGTTTAGTTTAATAGTTATACTATGTCGCTCATACCTCGGAATTTTGAAAATTAACAAATATTACTAAGGAAAATCGAGTTACTTTGCGACGTCTCAAAGAGTAATATTTGTTAATTTTTCAAAATTTCGAGGTATGAGCGACATAATATAACTATTCCACTAAACACTTACCAAGTTTAAAGAAAATCGGTTGAAAAACGGCGTCCGAAACTGGGGAATGCAATACCATGTTTTTGCATTAAAAGCCGTGTGGTTAACATTGCCGACTGCGCAACAGTGGGCTAGTGGATCATAGGTGAAGATGACTCTTAAGTTGGAAAAGTGGTTTGATCAATATACAATCAATAAATAATATAAGTAACTAGTGGCATGTAGGGGCAAAGGCCCCTAAAAATCAAAATGGTGATGTTGTCTCCAAAAATAAGTTTCAATTTATCACCTCCTTGCAGTATTACTGTATTTTCCTCAAGCTGTAATGTGAATTTACACTTTTGGGTTTCTAATAAAATATTTCCTAATCTCGACGAATCTTGTTGGTGGTATCAAATCAGTAATTTACCAGTAATTTCCTCTGTATTGAAATGCAATAGTCTATATTGTGGAAAAAGAAAAAAATTGCACTATTATACTAACAAACGCGGTAAAAATATTTTTAAACTTAAACATGTTCATGATGAGTTTGTAACTCAAATAAATAAAATAGTTCAATACAACATAAGCGCCGATTAATACTGTACACTCCTTCATCCTGGACCCTAGACCCCTGTGCCCCCATTCCCCCCACACTCGCCGTGACTCCATTCCTCCCCTTGCTCCCTTTCACCTCTCCTTACCCATGTTTCCTGTACCCCCTTAGCCCCCAGGGCCCAAGCACCCCCCATGCCCCCGTACTAACTTGCCCCCTCATGCCCATGTGCCCCCATTCTTCAGTGCCCACATGCCCGCAGTTCTTCCCCGTAGCCCCCATGCCCTCTATGTTCCTCATTCCTCCAAAATGCCCCCCATGCCCAACCAACTTCTGTGACACCGACGTCTCTAGTAGGCCCTCCCCCTTGTGCTCCCATTTCCATGCCCCCATAAGTTTAATATGTGCCCCATGCCCAGCCTTCCCCCCCGTGCACCTTATATCCCCATGCCCCCCTAACCCCAGTGCCACAACATTCGTGCCCCCATATTCCCTAAACCCCTGTGCTTCCCATGGTCCCATACCTTCCGCCGTCCCTCCCCATACCTCCATGCCTTCTGTGCCCCCGCCGTGTCCCCTATTTCCCTCATGTCCCCCCCGTGCCACCACGTCCCCTTACCCTCCGTGCCACCGACGTCCCTCGTACTTTGATTGCAGTCTATTTTCTTTGTTCGTAAATGAAGTAGAACACTCATTACACTGATTGATATATTATTAGTTTTCGCACACTTTAATTTACATAGAAAGCTCAACGTCTTTATGGATTAACGGCCGTTTATTGTTTCCCAACGACCTACGTAAAGAAAAAAATCAGAGAATTGATAAAACTAAAACAAAATATTTCTCATATGGAGGTTATCCAATGTCAGTAGTTTACATATAATGATTCAGTCGAAAATAAACAAACACTCAACAAAACTACTCTACTCTTCAACTCATTGAGTAAACACACTAACTACTCATTGAGTATACAAAATTAACCATTATACCAACCATGCCATGTCTAAGCCAAATTTAACTTTACAAAAAATATATTATGAATATACCAATCATTCTACTCCTCTTTCCTTAATGACATAGATGGGGTCACGAAGATGAAATCTCCTGTGGATCCGTAATCCGTTCATGACTATTAGTGTTCTCCATTTTTATAGTACATTGCCAATTTTAAAAAGTTATAACCATGGGGTTATCTTGATTCAAAATAGCTGCTCAATAACCAGCTGAATTTATGATAAAACACTGAAACATCTGCTTAAACACATGTGTAGATCTAAAAATCGTCTTCCCATTAGATTAACATTGGAACTTTAAGGTCCAATGGGGCGAAGCCCAGGTAACTTTTGATAATTCTGGTATTTTTCCTTGCGTCCTTGGCCCTTAAGCTTTAAAATGAGACATCATACGTTACCCTATCTTTATTCTAACTCGAGATATTTCGTGGGGACCGATTCGCTTACGGAATTATATATATATATAGATATGTAAGCATTTTGTGTTATTAAACGGAGGAGAGGTTAAAAAATCTTAGTGATCAGCTCAAATGTTGTTATCGTTGTGGGATACTCTTAAGTTGAGGTTAAGGCTTACTAAGTTTGTAGATCACGTTTTGGTTTCCAATATAGGCAAGGAGTTTATGCTAGTGAAATAGAACGAAATATTACATTTACATATAAAAAAATTACATACCATAATTAAATATCTCAACTAAAAAAGGTTAATTTTGGTACTTCTTATTTTAGTTTCTACATGTAAGTTATGGTTTTAAGTCTTCTACGTAGTTTTAATACAATATAACTTTTCATATATACAGCGTGGAATATTGCCGCTTGAAATTTTGAATGTTGCTGATTGTACTATGAGTATTTGTAGGCCTATAGCATGACTTAAAATTCGGCTTTAAGCAAATAAAACTAATTAAGGGTAAATCTAGATTTAAAATATTTAAAAAAAACTGTAATTTAGTGTGCATTTGTTTAAATTTACATCAACAGTATTAAAATATTTGATATTAAGTTCCTATTAAATTTATAAAGAAAATTGTAGCCAAAGAGTACAAATGATATGATGCAAAAATAAGTATAAATGTAGTTCATTACACTAAGAATTCAGGCCACAATGGGAGGTTTTTACGTAATTACTAGGCCTAAAAGCCCACGCAAGACAGTGTGGCGGCGCAAGTAGTCAAATTAAGGAGTGCGGCTCGGCGCGGCGCGGCCCCACACACGCTATTGATTTTGAGAAAGCGGCAACGCCAGCCGGGGAGCACATATTGCTTGTTTATAAGGAGGCTTATAGCGGGGCTCTACCCGGAGTCTGAACGTTAATTAATAATTTCACCCCTTCACCTTGGCTGTGATGATGGATTAGAACTGCTGCTTTCTACAGCAGACTTGAAGCCCTCCCCTCCCCACACCCCCTCTCTCTCTCCCTCCCCTCCAACTCTTTGCTCATTACTTTCATCAGCAGTTCGCCGTCTCCATCCCAGTGTGTTACCGTGTCAATGTGGGCTTCTTAGTGAATTTCGACATCTCGTATATTACTTTGTGCACAGTACGAGAAACAAATCCTCTTTGATGTAGAGGTTTCCTTAATATTGTAATATGGGCTTGATGAAATCAAAATGGTAAAAGTTTTATTTTTTCTGCAACTAAAGGTAGACACAAAACTTTGAAAAAAAAACCAGTTCAATTTACGCATGTAAAATTATTTCATTATATCGTGGAGACCACTCAGAGATAAAACTAGGGTTTTACTAACTAAAATTACTAATCGCTAAAATTTGTATAATATAACCGTGTGATTTCAGTTATTTTTATATCTTTCACTACTCAACGTGCCTACTCAATAATAAATACTCTGTAAAATTCCGCACATATGTAGTAAAATTTGTTACAATTTTTTTATTATAATAACCATATTTCATAATTAAGCCATGAACAATAAATTGAGAAATACGTAATTCAATGAACTAAATCCACCCTCTTGGTATTTAGTTTAAAATTTTTACAAATATTAATCTCAAACATAGAGTTCTTGGTCAGAAGGTCACACGTACACCATTATACAGTGTTAGAGCTATTCCGTTTATTATTAAAACAAACAAAAGAGTACGTACAGTAGTATTTAATACCTAGTAAAATAGCCATAGTCATTTTCGAGCTAGTTCAGCAAGTTAACAGAATTACATATTTTTATAACACTAGTGTAAAAAGGTAAAACTATAAGTATTTAATTTCTAAAAATTTAAATTTATAGTTAATGTATCTCGCATTAAATTGCCTCATAAGTTATAAATCATCGAGTTGAACATTTTGAAAAAGTGATACTATATAAAACACTAATTAAATTTAGTTTAAAGAAATTCAAATTTTTATTCTCTTTGATAAAAAACCTAGATCTACTTTATTTTTATCAGCCAACACAAGCTCAAAAAGCCACTTCAAAAATTCCACACGATGTTGTTTGTCCAAAGACAAAGTCATGTCTTGCCGGTCAAGTCGGGGTTGCGTCGGGGGTGTGGAACTCTAATTGCGCGCCGTTTCCCCTTTGAAACGCAACCCTTGCGTTGAATATTAAACATATAAATCCCAACATAAACATATGTCCAGCCCTCGCTGGGCCAACGAGCTGCGATTTACGGCAGAGAAGACAACGGAAATAAGCGTATTAAGGTGGTGCGTGATATAATAGTCTAGACACCCGACATCCTGTCAGTACTACACCTTCTCGCTACAATGTCGTTCATGCCCTCGATTTTTGTTCAAAAAATTTAGAATGTTTTTTAAAGTTTGGTGTTGTTTAATATACTCCTTAAAACGTATACTCAAAATTAATATACTCAAAAACAGCGTATACCCCAAATTGGACACCTAGAGAGTGTCACATTAAACAAAAACTTGTTTAAGTGCAGTTTCAATTGTTAACGCATGATAAATATAGGCTAATTCATGTTTGTGTGAATTATCACACAAAGAAAACTATGACAGAGTAGGATGCTGAGTATGTTAATTAAAATGTTTCAATATAATTCCCTTACAAATATTATGTACTTAATACCGAAAATGTTTATTTGTTAAATGATTTCAAGCGTGCTGTTACAATTATTTTTAATCAGTATGAAAATTATGTTTCTTTTTTAGTACGAAATATTTACGTGATGAACCAGTTAGGTACTATATCGTATTTAAAGTTTTAGCAATGGTTCATTCTATGAATTGCTTTTGCATAAAAAGTCTACTGTCAATATTATTAGATTTTTTTAGTTTTATTAACTTAACTACTGAACACCTATGGATAATTTCTTCACCAATTATGTAATTATTTCACACTTCAAGGTAAATATTTCAGATTACTACCTTTTAAGCCTCCTGTTTAGTTTTTGTGTGTATTGGTGTAACATTTTCAAGAAAAAATAATGTATTATATGTGCATTTCATGAATTAGGCCTACTAATTGAGATTCAACTTTCAACTTCATAGTCCTTTTGAGTATTATAATTTTTAATAGGCAGAGCATTAAAAAGTGTTTAAAAACACAAAATTAACGGTTTCAGGTGAAATAATCGGCCGAGCGTTCTGCAGTTGTTGAACAGGGTGAGTGGAGGTGATAATGGAATGCTTGCTTATAATCACGCGAAATATGACGCCTTCGGGTCGGTAATCAATGGAGGCCCCGTAATGAAAAGGAGGGCCAAGTAGCTTCTCAATTATGCATCTTGTGCGGAGTGCTTTTGCTAATTAAACCGGGCTGCTTACGAAATTAACGAACTTCATCCTCGGCCATCCGGTGCTGTGTGGCGTCTCTGTGTGGATTATAGACATGTCAACAGCTATCTACGCTGGACATATTTTTTATGGAAATGAAATACCGTATACATTTTTCAATTAATCAAACACTTCGTAAGTTGGATTTTACAGAGCGGAATTATTGAAATATATTTGTGAATATAAACAAGAGAGTAAACAATACTTTGAACAATGTATTCAAACAAGGAAACTGAAACTAGTGAAAGTCCGGAACTTTTAAAGGCAAAATCTGTGTTGTATCAGCAAAGATGAAGTTAAAGATTCTCCAGGCAAAAGTGTAGTTAAAAACCTTCATTAATCCATGATATAAGCCTTCGCCTTCAAATAGGCCTATTTCATGTGTTTACAATTATTACATCTTTATCATGTGTTTATAGTTAGTGTTGAGGGAATGTCTGAAGGGTATAGGCCGCTCTAGGAATACTCCTTTAACGCTATCACAACGGTCAGCTTTTTAGCCGTTAACCACAATCGTGAAATACCTTTTTAAATATTAGTTTTAGTAATCTAGTTAGTGAAGCACCTATTTGTCAATGTCGGTCAACGGTGGGGATCTGATGTATCAAGTAAGTAAGAAGACTCCTTCTTACATTTACTGTAAGTTTTGCCAAAAATAAGCTTACACTGAGTAAACACAAAAACTGCTGCAGTTTTAATAGCACTTCTTTGTATCAAATAAAATGGTAATTAATTTGCTTTTCAATCAAGCGCAAAAACCCGGTGCAGCAGCAATTGGTGGCTGGTAATGAGGGGTTTGATGATATTGACCGGCGGCTCTTGTGGGGGTTAACCGGGCCCGAGGCTTAAAGGATTATACGGTCCGTAGTAGGCTATGGCCCCCGACTCTTCCACGCCTAGGCTACCTCTGTATTGTACCGGTCTTCGGGTGGTAAATTATTTATTGACAGAAAAAGACTGCTGAAGGAGCGCCCAAATTAAGAATAATGTGGGAAAACAGAGGATGACGTAGACAATCGTGTACACAACTTAATAAATATATTTTGTAGTTTGTTAGAAAATCCATTGATATTTAAAAATTAGGTAGGCTATCTTAAGGTAAGCTATACCTCCTCTTAAGTATAAGTTATAAGTATAGTTCTCTTAGGTAAGTTATATTTATATTCTGTACCCTTGTGAGATAATATAGATCCTGTGGAAAAACAACTGAATCTACTATATTGCATTTACTATATAGCCTAACCATAATACCCCTGAACGAAAAACGGGGAACAGCTAGTAGTATACAAAAAAGAAAATGTTAAGTGTTTTTAATTATTAAAACTTATTTAAAAAAGCTATTGAGACGTTAGAAGATCCAATTTTTTCAGTTCCCTTGTATTTTACTGTTTTTAATCATGGGTGATGTGCTCTAGTGTGAAGTAATTGGTTTTCTTTAAAATCTCTGGAATAGGTTTTAATTCTACATTAATATAATAATTTAATCACTGTTGAAAACTTTTTTGATTTTACTATTATAAGTATTACATCAAAAAAGTGCATAATTATTTTCAAATTGTTGTAGGATACTTCTTGAGTCTTTTTAGCGAATTTCCCATAGGTAATAAGCTCTTACCGTAGGTCTCATGGTAAGACTTAAGCCCGGGACCATGTTACTTTTTCGTTTTGAGGTGCCCAGAGACCAAAAATAATAGTCATTAAAATTCTTATATATATATATATATGTGTATATATATATATATATATATATATATATATATATATATGTATATGTATATATATATATATATATGTATGTGTCCCTAGACACGATAACTCTCGTAAAAATGGTCCGATCGACACCAAATTTGGTAGAGATGTGTAATCCTACGTTTATTCGGATGAGTTCGAAAACCAGACATATCGACCTACCGGAAGGGGTAGTTTTGGGGGGTTTTGTACCCCAAAAATGGGTTTTTTGCATTTTTCATATGTAAATTTTAAAAATTTTAAATTTTAATTTTGACCATTGGATTTAGCTTAAAAAACACACAATTTAGTATTTTGAAGCATTGCTCTATCTCCATTGGTTACCGAGATATTACAAAGTCTAAAGACAGTACATTGTCTTTTGGGGCTCCAATGTTAATCTTATGGAGAATAAGGATGTGTTAATATTTCACTTATTAACCAATATTTTTTGATGAAACTTGGTATTTAGCTTCATTTGGTTGAGATTCATCCATTTAAGATAAAAAATCTTGGTTTTTGTACTTATCATGGCAGCAAACCTGCATACTCTCTTCCCATGTTAATCATATGGAGAATAGGCAAACTCTTTTATTTATGGACAGATATTGATTAAACTTACTATATGGCTTTATATGGTCGGAATAAATTTTTTCTATGCTAAAAACCTACTTTTAGTGTCCCCCATGGCAGCATACCTGCATACTCTTTCCCTATAGTTATCTTAAGGAGAATAGACATTTATTTCCCTATTTATGAGCACGTGATGAAATTTTGTTTACAAGTTTAGCTGGTCAAAATTAATATTACTAATTTGGAAATTCGCTGAGTACGCAGGTCTGCTGCGACGGGGGTTATTTTAGATAAGTGTGCAATTATACATACAAAGAAACGTAACTCAAATAAAAAAATATATAATAATTAAAAATAGTTCTAACATTTAAACTAATTTTAAAGTATGTAAATAAAATCACATACGCAATTTATTAAGTTTTTTTCAGAATTAAATTACACATTTTATCATTAGAAAACGTTTTGAAGCTGAAATTTGTTTTGCTTGCATATCGTTACAGCCAGCACCTTCGATTACTGGAGTCACTTCCAGTTCGAAAGAGTTGGCCTGAAAATCCAATTTTCAGTAAATTGAGAAAGGAATGAAGGTGACAATGCTTGGAAAGTTGAGTTTAAAATGGGTTCCGGGAAAATTGCTCAATATCAGATAGGTTTTAGATATTGATAATGGATTGAACACACACATATAGTTTCATTTTTAAAACTAGAATACTTAGTTTATCTGCAATTTTAAGTTATCTGTATTCATTAAAACATGTCGTTTTTTTTAAGTACGCAATATATACGTATATTTATTCTAAATAAATATTCGTCCACTTTTTAAAATGGACGAACGTTCCCTTTACTTTTTTGGATCTACAAATACCTTTGTTAAAAATAAATAATAACGAGCTTTCAAAACAATTGCTAAACTATTACTAAAAACAATAAACACCGGGTGGGATAAAGTTACATTTTTAAGGGGGGCAACGTGGACACAAAATGTAATAAAAGTGAGCATTAAAATATATTCCATTCGAAAAACTGTAGTTAATTTAAGTACCTCACATGTTTCTTAAAATTAGGAGGTTTTCCTTAAAGCTTAATTTTTTCAGAATATAGGACACCTTATATTAAAAATATAATAATACCGGGTGTCCATAAAGTCTTGCCCTAAAGAAACCGAATAGTGAGAAAACTATTGGTGGTAAGATGACGTTTTATATCTAGTTTTAACAAGTGACTTTTTAAGTTTTTTTTGTAGATATAGATAAACTCAATACACTTGTATACGTGATGCTTGGGTTGCCTGTTAATCTCCTAGGCAACTTTTTTATTGGTTATTTATACTAACAACAGTTTTTTATTATTTTAGTTAGCATTTTACATTTCGTAATGCATTTATTATTCTCTCTTTTAGAGTTTCAAAATTCAAAACTGGTGAAGGATTAACGGAAAATGTTTGACAAACCTTTATATAAAGAAATCTATTGTGGTTAAAAGTCATGAACGAAAGTGGCAATTTAGCCAGGCAATGACGATTTGTTTTTGTAGTGCATTATAAGTAAACTCGATTGTGGTCAATCACCTGAGCTTAGGTATTAACAAATTAATGAGTGCAAAACTTGAAAACAAGATATCTAATTCTAAGATGCATGTGGCTATAATAGTGTCCATACATCAAAGCTATGAAATCAGGGCAAGACTTTGTGGACACCCGGTATTCTTCATATCAATTATATAACATTTTGTGTCTATTTTATCTCCCAAAACATTTTACACAAACTTAACCCATTCCTGTATATTTACAAATTGTGTCTTTTTAAAATTAGAAATGAAAAACAAACGTTTACAACACTCAAAAGAGCATTTTTTAAAGAGATTTTTGAGTGTTTTAGACGTTTGTTTTTCATTTCTGATTACAAACTACACGGATCATGCTAAAAAAGTGTTTTTTTAAATTCGTCCTAAGCTTTTTGCATTTTTTTTTTTAATTTTTATTAATACAGTTTTAATGTTATGTAGGAATAGTAGTCACAGGTATGGAGTATGGGTATCAAAGTTTTACCTATTTATTTACTTTAATTTGTTTAAAAAGACTAAATTTTCAAAAAACAATCGAATTTTATTACGTAAACAGATGTATTAGTTGTAATTTAAATTCCTTCCATTCCACTGTAGAAGTGCTAAAATGTCTACCGTAAACCGCCGCAACTAACTGTAGAATCTACGCGATGAATCAGCGGTAGGCCGTTGGAGAATCGGCGGTCGCGAACGACTTAAAAACAGCTGATGCATGTGATTGGAGCAGGGATTAATGCCGGTATAACGGCGGTCCGTGAAAAATACAGGACTGATGGCCGCCCCGTGAACATGGCCATCAATACACTACTAGCCGTCCCGCCAACATCGGCCGATACGATAGAAAAATACCGGCCAATTAAAAAACCCCGATTCAATTGGCTTAGCGTGATCTCTGTAATCAACCGGATGTTGATGCTTTTCACCCACTCGAATAATAGGACTTAATTATCCGGTGGTTTTTTTTACAGATTAGTGATATTAAATTAAATTATGAAAAGCGCTGTTTTTAATTATAAACGTTTTATGTCGGCCGATTTTGTTAATTATTTTGAAATAATTTTAATGAGCATTGAGAGTTTTTGTGATGTGTTAAATTGCGGGTTTATTTATTCGTAAATCCTTTGTGATAAATGTATTAAAAAAAAATAAAATATTGCTTACAAAATCTACAACGTGGTGAACTGTGTTGCTTATCAATAGCATATTAGATTTATAACATTGTTCTTGTGCAATGAAAAAGTTTCGATGAAATATACAAGCAATGGTTAGTGGTAAAATTTAGTTAACTTAATTTCTATAAAACCAATGAACAATAAGAAAAACTTAATTTTTAGCGAATTCCCCATAGGGAATAAGTTATTGCCCTGTGGTAATACCTAAACCTTTGACCATGTTAGTTTTTTGTTTTGAGGTGCGCATAGAGACCAAAAATAATAGCCATTAAAATTTACATATTAAAATTTGATTTTCACCACTTGATTTAGCTCAAAAACACACAATTTAGTATCTTGAAGCTTTGCTCTATCTCCATTGGTTACCGAGGCATTAAAAAGTCTAAAGACAATAACTTGTATTTTGGGGCTCCAATGTTATCTTATGAAGAACAAGGATGTGTAAATATTCCACTTATTAACCAATTTTTTTTATGAAACTTGCTATTTAGCTTCATTTAGTTGAGATTCAACCATTTATGTTAAAAAATCTTGGTTTTTGTACTTATCATGGCAGAAAACCTGCATACTCTTTTCCAATGTTAATCATATGGAGAATAGGCAAACTCTGAATTTATGGACCATCTATACTATTTTATTTATGGAAATCATATACTGATATTGATGAGTGTATGGCTTCATATGGTCCACATAAATTTTATGCTTGAAATCTACTTTTAGTGTTCCCCAATGCAGAATACCTGCATACTCTTTCCCTATTTTTATCATAAGGAAAATAGACTTTTATTCCCTATTATGAGCACGTAATGAAATTTTGTTTACAGGTTCATCTGGTCAAAGCAAGCAAGTAATGAAATTCGCTGAGTAAGCAAGTCTGCTGCGACGGAGGGTATTGTATTCTTTGAGTTATATACTCATAGGTTTTGGTGAAATAGCAAGAAGGAATACCTGTAAATGCAAATATAAAATAATAAATAAAGTAAAATATTAGCAAAGCTACGGAGGGTATTATATTCTTTGAGTTACTCATAAGTTTTGGTAAAATAGCAAGAAGGAATACCTGTAAGTGCAAATATAAAATAATAAATAAACTAAAATATCGAAAGCTGTGTATTTTAATACTGTACACAGTACTATGAACATGTGTGCATATTAAATACAAATAATAGGTAATAGAATTGTCATGGCAAGAATTAGTATAATGTTTTATTTGAACAAAATAAAACATTGTGTTATTTTTAAATTTTACTTAAAAAAACCTTGTATTGACAAACTATATGTGGATAATATGACTGTGCTTAGTTTTAAAACAAGTTACTTTTATCTATATTGAATATAATTTTCTAAACGTAATTTAAATGAATAATTGAATAATTTTATTTAATGTCAAAGTTACTTTAGTATCAAAACCATTAAATAGTTTATAGGCAACAAGCACGAGATGGTTTTTAGTATAAACATAATAAAAATGAAAGGTACCAACGCAAAATAATAAATTATTCCTCCATGTTGATGACTGTAATTTAGTGAACATGCACTCTAAGACGAAAATTATTCCATGATTTTCAATACTTTTAAATAACAATATCTGGTATAATGAGCGCAAAGGCGGATGGGTTCGATGGAAAATCTACCCCGCTAATAAAAGAGAGGAAATTACAAGGAAGGCTCACATTCTTGCATCAAGCCCGCCAGTCCCGTCTCCCCAACGCCACTTTATTTTGCATTTTCTTTGCTGCTATTGTTTTTATCCTCCGGTGTTAAATTACTTTTTACCCCCAGTGTGTACCCGTAAACATCCAGTCTGGTCTCCCCCCCCCCCCCCCCCCCGGCAGTTAGGTCGTGTTACGAACAGTTGCTCCTCGGATCAAATTATTCCTCCGGATGAAGCATAATGAGACGGTGTTTTATCATGTTGAACGTTTTCCTTACGGGTTGTTTATTGTTTTAAGGCATAGTGATTTTTCTAAAGAGTACTTTTAAAAATGCATGGCCTTAATAGTTTCGGTGTAACGTGTAAGATTTGCTATGGGTTTGAATACAAGTTCGAACAGAATAAAACAACTTAATGAATAAAATAGTAAAATTAAAATACCCTAGGTTTCTTAGTCGAAAACTTAATATCGATTCTCTTACCAGTATGAGTTACATTACAGTAGTTTGTAATGAATAAGTTGTTCTATATATTTTATAATAACCATCTTGTTAACTCTGTATACGTGTTTCTGGATTGGTCATAGAATCAACCGAACTTGAGGTGGACAGTCGACCACAAGTGTTGGTTATTTCGAGGTCGTATATTAGAGGTTACCCTTTTGGACCCTTACCATTACATGTTAACCCCAAATGGAAAATATATTTTAATGATTTTGATGTTCATATAGAGTAAATCTCAATTTTTTTACTTACCTGGAAAAATTTTATTTCTTGCAAAAATTTTACTTATTTCTTCATTTACTTTGGTTTGTTCAGTGCTACTTATTTATCCATATAACAATAAAGTTATCGCGAGGTCTATTTTTTTTTTTTTTAAGTTAACTTAAAATGTCTATTGCTAGCGCACTCGGCGCAACCATAGGCTATCTTTTACCTAGGGCTGGCTGGCAGTCAAGGAAAGGTCGGTTCCTCTCAGCTCAATCTATCAACTTTGCCGCTTTAATTAAATACGCCCACACGGCGCGGACTGCGTGATACATAGCCTCCCCCCCCCCCCCCGACACCACTCATCATTCGCCTTACCCCTTTTCTGTTTGTTTCTTTAAGCAGCCCGTTACGTAAGTTTTGGCATTTAAAAATCGAAAGTAGATAATGATCGATCAAAAACAAAACGGTTAACCAATTAAGATAAATTAGATTCAGAGGAAGGAACGGAAAAAGTTTTTAATGGCACAAAACGCACTTTTGTTCTCTCACGGTAAACTGCTCCAAATTATACCAGGTGTTCATAAAGTCTAAGTTAACAGAATTAGGATTGACATATCTGCTACCCTAACCAAACTAAACCTATAACACTTTCCACATTAAACTATAACTTTACCTAGACCATTTAACAAACCAAAAGTCAATTTAAAATAGGTGGAAATTTTTAAAAACAGAGACCTAAGTTTGTAATATTAGCCTAGGTCTATATTTTTAATAATTTTAACACTGCCTAAATTGTTACTAAGTAGGTGCAGACTCTCGGTGAAGAGAGACAGATAGATAAAGGTTACTAAAATGAAAAAAATCTTCCAGGTAGTTCTACTGAACTGTAGATTTAATAATCAATGTGATGAGCTTATGCTGCATAACCTGATCAAATACCCTATTAAAAGTATAGTCTACATTTTTTATAATTATTCAATGAAACAATATCAAATTATTGATTGACTCATTTTAATTTAGTAAAATTGATTTAGTATGCTCGTATGGAGGACAACACCAGGCTCAAATTTGTGAAAAGCATAGAAATTACAAATTTTATATGAGTGTCAAAGTGCAGCTACATAAAATAAAGTTTTTGGCAGAAATGGTTATATCATAGATTAAGCATACTCCCCAACTAGCATACTTGGGGAGTATGTTTAATCTATAGTTATATACTAATAGTGCTACATTTTGAATGGTCTTATACATTTCTGAGAAGCAGCTCATCATGGTGAGAAAGTGATCGGAAATGGATTCGTCTGAATTCTTTTTCTCTCTCTGGGTTTGTAAATGGCTGTCGTGACAGTTGTTCAGCCTGCCATCCATCTTTGGTAGTATTGATTTTTCATTACCAAAATTTCCTTTTCTCAATATATTACGAAAAGCCCATATGGAAATTTTACATTTGAAATATATATAAAAAAAAATATATTTGGAATATATAGTCATATATTTTCGGTTATATATAATTACTATATTTCATATAGTAGAATTATGGGACGGAGAAATATATTGCTATATATTTATTTTGTGTTGATTATGTATTTTATATATATACAAAATGTATACCTTAAAATATATTATAAATATAAATCTAGTAAATATATTCGTAATATGGTTTAATTATACTGTTGATATATTTTTAATGTATCTGAAATGTATAATACATATATATAGCACAGTGGTTTTAATATATTTAAAATATATTTGAAATGTGGTAAACATACTTAAACATACTTCAACATACTTAAAATTATATATTTGTTATATATTGGATAAACAGTAAAACTATATTTCAAATAGATTGAATATATATTTTAAATGCATTTTAAATTAAATGGAGATATATTGTTAATATAATTTAAATATATTCACGATACATTTAAAATAGACTTGAAATATATAGGCCTACATGAAATATAAACTAATTACATTCATAATGTATTTAAAATACACTTGAAATGTAATAATTAATAAATTTGAAATATACTGTAAGTATATAAATTATGTATTTTAAATGCCCTAGTAATATATACATAGCAATGTATTTTATAGGCCATGGAAATATATACCGGTACAGGGTGAACAACTGTGCCACAATTGTATATCCTAAACCATGAGTTTTAGAGAAACCTTTAAGTGGGGAACAAAGGCAATTAAAAATATGAAATCCATTGTCTTGTAAATGGCCGCCATTTTCCAATATGGCGGCCAAATTTAAAATTTCTTATGGAACACTCTACATTTGATGTTTTTCAAATTTTCATGTAATTTTAAGACTTTTTTATTCTTTAACATGTTTCTCTAAATCTAACGGATACGGAGCAGCAGGCCATCAAAGCTCATTTTAGTCCCATATAAGAATAACATGGGTCAAACTTGATCTGCTCATATCTCCGAGACCATTCAGTAAAATAAGAAATACTCAAGAATAAAAATTTCTTAAACTGATGTTCTAATGTCATTTTTTCATAATAACATCAATTGTAGGCCTATAAAAATTTTATTTTTTGACCGCCATATTAGAAATAACTTAATTTATGCGTAAATGATCATTTTTATGAATGAAGTGTTCTTGAAACATAATTTTAAGACATTTTTATACCTGAGTATTTTTTATTTTACTGAATGGTTTTGGAGATATGGGCAGATAAAGTTTTTCCTGTGTTATTCTTATGGAACTAAAAATGAAATTTAATTACCTGTAGCTCCTTAACCGTTAGGTTTAGAGAAAAATGTCAAAGAATAAAAATGTCTTACAATTATATTGACATTTAAAAAACACCATGAAATGTAGGGTGTTCCATAAGAAAATTTTAAGTTGGCCGCCATATTGGAAATGGCGGCCATTTAGAAGAAAATGGAATTAGGCCTAATATTTTTTATTGCCTCAAAAAATAAGTGGTGTTCCCCATTTAAAGTTTTCTCTAAATCTCATAGTTTAATATATATCCCAATGGTGGCTCAGTTAAGTTGTTCACCAGTATATCATGAACTTGTAATTATAATGTGATAACTAAGCATTGACTAGCCTACATAGACATATAGCATTAGAACACCAACTTTTTAAAATTAGCATTACTAATTATATAGAATGCCTAAATTTAAAAATACCATTGTTGCTAACTAGGGCTTAGTTTCTGAAATAAAGAGTACTGGAGCTAAGGCACACTGGGGGTCTGTGGAATCGGGGATGGTGTATGGAGTACCCCCATTGGAACAAGGGAGAGGGTCCGGAATCCTACCCTGGAAAACCATACTCAAATTGGTGCATTTTTATCAATACTGATTAGATTATGTTTTATGCAATAGCCTATTTTGTTCTGGGTAAGGTTTGGATCAATCATTATGCCAACAGTATATATTTTTTATAATTATTTATATAAATAAATTATATATATATATTTTATGTTTTAGTTAAAGAACAGTAGGCTATTTTGCTAGGCTACATAAAATATAATGAATCCTTAAGTACTAGGCTTAAAATGTTAACATTTATAAATTTAAGAAAATTATTAGGCCTAATGTAGTCCTACTATAGTTTTTCTAACGTCTACTTTAAGTAGAGGATTGAGGTCTACTTAATTTGGAAAAACATAACTGTCTTCGTCATACATTGCACTTTGCTTTTTTCTTTGGGTTTGGATTGCGCGTCAAAAGAAGGTCCAAAGCCGAGTTCCCGGAACAAACGGAACCGAACAGAGAGTCAACAAGTGACAAGAGATCGGAATAGAGGAAAAAAGTTACGAAGTGTCTAACTTGTATGTAAAACTAACACGTATTACGACGTAATAAAAGAAAAATAAACACTGATTTTGCTACTTTTCCTATGTGTGTGCCACTACAGAATTGAATTATGGTTTTGTAAATGTTGTATTTGATTATAAAGGTCATATAAACTTGCCCGCTCCGCTCACTCGCCCTCTTAATTTTTGGGACAAGCTCATTCGCTTCGCTCACTCGCCAGGCCAAAGGGTGCTGCACTTTGGTATAATTTACCTTTAAACATATAACACATTGGTGTTATCTACAGTTATCAGCTGATTTTTGTTCAATTTAAAAATCTGCATAAGGAAAACATGGGAACTTTGAAGGGCTCTAGCGCGAAAACCGGATTTTTCTCAGCTATGGGAGGAATGCCAATCGATTCCTGGTGGACAAAACTCCCATAATCAACCAAAAATAAAAAATCCTTGGAGCGAAAAAAAAGTTTGCTTGTACAAATGGAGCTTGTTTTAGAGTATAAGTACCAGGGGGACCGAGCTTAAGCTCGGTAAAATTATTACTTTCGTTTCTCTCACAAAGCTCGCTCGCTCCGCTAACTCGGCAGGCGGAAGGTTTGCTGCACATTTGTATGATTTTCCTAAACTACAGGTTAAAGATGTAACACATTGGTTTATTTTATCTACAGGTATCAGCTGATTTTTGTTCAATTTAAAAATCTCCATAAGGATAACATGGGATCTTTGAAGGGTTCTAGCGCGAAAACCGGATTTTCCCCAGCTATGGGACCAGCTCCAATCGATTTCTGGTGGCCAAAACCCCCATATTCAATCAAAAAATCAAAAATCCTTGGAGCAAAAAAAAACTTTGCCCGGACAAATGGAGCTTGTTTTAGAGTATAAGATAAGATAATTTGTTTTATCAAAAACTAGACTATTAAAATTAAACTATAAAATTCTTACTTTGTTAAGAAGAAGCAATATTAATTATGAATCACCATTGAAAATTTGAGGGGTTTGAATTAAAATAATGCAACTTTTTTTAATAGCGGTTTAAAAAATGTTTGGATATAAAGACTTTTAAAAATCGTTGTTTAGGGAAATATTTTTTATTGTCATCTTGCTGCCTCAATGGCAGATCTTTCATCATAGTAATAATAATCATACACTGTACGTTAGAATGCAAAGCCCATAAGGCGTTATTCCCTTCGCTCACTTGCCTTTTACGAAAGTTTTAATGTAGGCCTAACTTAGAACTAATGGCGCTGCTCTCTAGCATTTTGTTAAGAATCTTATAGGGAACAAAAAATATATATATATATATGGTATGCCTAGTTATTTCTTTACATGGTCTGAAATCAAATAGTCTAAAATCAATCCAGGAAAAAAATAAACATGAATAAGTAACCAACGGTACCGGTAATTATTATGGACAGTAGGCCTAAGCATTTGACAGTTTATGACAAAAAACAAAAGTGTTTTAGGCCTATAGTTTTTCTTGAAGTTTATGAGGAAAATGAATAATTTTAATTTTTTATCTATTAAAGAAATTAAAGCTCATGATTCTGAAAATGTTGGTTTTTCTAGTGGAAAAGTTAGAAGAAAATGTAAAAAACAGAAAAAAATATTTTTGTTTTTGAATTGGTCAAAGGGATATTGAAATAATCGATTTAATCACGCTAAACCCAAACAATGAATAGTTTTAAAAATCCAGCAATGAATAGCTATGATGAGGCCAGGAAAGCAAAAAAATATGGATTTTTAAACTGATCTGATATGTTTTTCCCTTTTTTTTAGGTTTTAGTACCTAATGCAAACGAATAACATTACGGTATCTTAAATATTTGAGTTCAGCTAATTTTCCCAAAAGATTATTACATACCCTCTTCACCTATTTTAAAAGTGAATTTTTTTGAGTTTTCCAATTTTCCAGAATTTTTTTTACTTTATCACCAGGAACGACTCATTTTCAGAACTACTGGGTGATTTTGGACAGTTTGATGAAAAAATCTATTTCTAAAAAGCGCTACATAAACTGCAGAAATATCCGTAAATTACGGTAACTGAGGTAAGCGGCTGACTAAGACAACCATTATTTTGTTGTACCGTAATTTATAAGTTGCCAATAATGTGTAGGCCTACGGTATGTCTTGACACTTTGAGAAAGTTTGGAACCTCCTGTTTACACATAATTCTATCACATTCAGACTGAACTGGAAAAAGATTGAACCTATTCAGTAAATGTGGCTAAATAGTAAAAATCTACTAATAACACTGAGGGTTTTAAAAGTAGGCTACCTATTAGTAAGGTAGATAATTCTTTTGCACCATTAGGTATGTTAGGGGTCGTTATTAAAGGCTAAAGAAAAAAAATTAACATAAAGCATAGAGGGCCTACACCTTTAAATTATACCCTTTCATGTGTACATGTTGTCCATACAATGCAATCAACGTATGGTAATAGTATTAGGTAAGCACCACCTCGACAGGGTGCTTATACAATATTGCCGAGTGTATTACTCACAATTTTTTTCAGGTAAGGATAGTACAGATCTTTGTTGAAAGGAATTAGTTACCAATACTTTTCCGCACAATTAATACCTCTATAAATAACATCAATTAATTTTTTTTAAGAGGATTAGCATAAAATGTTCATACTTTTTCGGCTTCACTTCCCCAGACGCCAGGTGAAACTATCGAATGAAAATTATCAAACGAGTCGATCAATATATTGGTCGTATTCAAACGGTAAATTATTATCTTTTAGGAATATAGGTTATTCATAACTCAATGTATCATATGATAGTTTATATAAAGTAAAAGTGTTTAGCAAAGATTTTATTACTATATTGTAACTAAGTTGATTAAAAAGTATAAACACCAAACATGATTGGGTTCCTCCAGGCAAAACTTTAACAAAAAAACAAATAACAAAATATTCAAACTTTAAAAAACATCTTATATTATGAAGAAAACATCCCTCTTTTTCAATTACTGGAATATAGACTTTTTGAGGCATTAAAAAAATGCCTAAATAGATCAGCTGCAGACATTTTTACGTTTCTTTTAAACAGGTATTCAGCTAGGCCTAGATGCGGTCTTCTAGATGTTAGATGATTTGAGTCCTGTTTTCAATTACTTTTTATGGCCCTCCATGACAATTCTATGGTTTGAGTGATGGCAGATGTTATTGGATCTATTCAGTAGGCCTACCCGATATTTTTATACCGTACATGAATTATGGATAAATTCGATTGTACATCTCGATAATTTTTAGTCGCTAAGTTATATCAATCGAATCGATTGATAATTTTCATTCGATAATTCCACCGGGTGTCTGCGGAAGTGCAGCAACTTGTTCTTATAGCCTATACTATTACTTTTTTTCGATAACCCGGAATTTTCACAAACTTGGACACCATTCGGTCCATCTAACTTAAGTCCGGGTAAGAACTTAGGCCTAACTTTGTAAAACGAAAACATCTGTAGAGATTATAAAAATAGCCTCTTCACAGGTGCATCGAAAAAACAAGAAGTCTGCCGATTAATTAGATAGTGCCGTTCTACATAATTAGTTAACCGTGTGATTTGATTCATTACAAAGGTTTACTTCATTGAGTATATTTTATTTCAATAAAGTGATTAGGGTGTGAATAAGTCACTCAATTTTTTGAAACCCGCTAAAAAACCAAACTAATAAGCCTACGGCCAAGGGTACGAGCACTACCAATAACCAGTTTTTTTATGACCAAGGCTATGAGCGCAGTGGCCGCATAAGATTTTCGGTAGGCCTACATAAAAATGTTAAGTTGAATAAAAATAGAGCTGTAAATTGTGAACCCAAGGCTTATCTAGTCATACAACAAAATCCTTAAGATAATCTAGCCTAACCCTGGGGAACCCACGGTATGGGAAATTACTTTGGAAGATAGGCATAACTTAACCTACTAACTCAGGGGAGTCTACGGTTTGGAATATAGATTGGCTAGGAAAACAGCAACAGCAATGAAAGTGTGAGAGCCTAAATTAAGTAAAGTACTTTATGTATTAAGTTAAGTATGGGATTGACATACCAGAAAGGTTGATTAACAGTGGCATGAAACATAACAAGCTGGCTACCCAGCCTCCTAGCCACTTTTTCAATGGTGGTGTTTAATTTAAACCTATATGCCACTATCATCTTTTAATACATTCCCTAACAAATAATCCTCAACGAATTTTCATTTTCATTTTCACAACACAACGGTCGCACGGGCACTTAAATTAATTAATAAAGCAACATTCATGACAGAATGACAGTTGACTGTGTTCCGTGTTCGAGTTGACTTTGACAGTTTCAGCGCCGGGCGAGTAGAAAATGTGGCATGGAGTAAGAAAGTTGTTGAACCGTTGATTTTATATACATTACGCTTTTCGTTTTGTAACCTTAATTTAAAGCAAAAGTTTGCTTTAAAGTTCACGCTTGGTGACCTCTGACCATTTGGCCTGCAAGAAAAGTGTTGATTTTCACTGAATATAACCAGAATTTTACATACCTTCCTTTTTTTTTGGAAACATGCTGAGCATCAGGGGTAGCCTCCAATTACCAAGATAGTTGTTCCAAGAAATCTTACAACTTTTTATCTGTGATTCACCAAATCATAATGCTTTCACTAGTGAAATTAATTATATTTTTATTGAATTAATTTATTCAATTTTTATTTCATTCGCTCTTATTTTTAACAGACTTTGTGGCCATCATGCAAGTCTAGAATAATTCATTGATTTTCCTATATAAGCTTATTTTAATGACGTATTATGTGTTATTTAAAATTGTTATCAACATTCTTATTTTTCCATTTGGCTCAAATTGGCATTCGAAATAAGTGCCCATAAATGTACATAAATTACATACTTAGTGTAACTTTTTACAATATGAAGTTTTACAGGGTGTTAAAAAAAGGGTGTCTTAAAAAAATGATTTGTTTACTAGGTCAAAACAAAATTAGTTGCTTTTTTGATACGTACTTAAATGCTTATTTAAGCCTCTAGCCGCCATTTTGTTTTTACACTAAATAATTTTCATTTAATTTTAGTATAACGGATCATTGTGTTTAGTTCGTATTTGGTGTTAAACTTTATCACAGTAATGTTAGTTTTCAGGGAATTTTTTTGCTATTTGTATTTACAAAATTATGGCCATTTTAAATTAAATTTTACAACCAACGAAATGTTACCAATCAAAATATTACAAAGAACAAACTAATTAACAAATTAAACTGTCTAACCAATAATACTATGTTTATTAAGGTTTTACAACAAATAACTGAGTTAACATCTTCAACATATTTTAAAGTTATATCCATTTTGGTCAAGTAACATATGATTTAAAATAGGCATCAGCAGATATGTATTTTAAATATACATATTATATATTTTATGTATATTCTACAATATATTACAAATTATACATACTGTATGCATTATAAATATATGTTGCATTATAGTTAAAATATATCATGCTGTATATTTCAAGTTTATTTTAATATAACCTTAAAATATATCTGTCGGAATATAGTCTAAATATAATAATTTTATATTATCTATATATTTAAAAATGCATTGTTATATTATATAATAAATATAATATAAATATATATTGCATTATAGTTTAAATGTATTATGCTATATATTTCAAATATATTTTGATTTAACATTAAAATATATTTGTCAGAATATATCCTAAATATATTAATTTTACATTATCTAAATATTTCAAAATGCATTATTATATGTATATAATAAATATATTATAAATATATGTTGCATTATAGTTGAAATATATTATACTATATATTTTAAATACATTTTAATATAACCTTAAAATATATTCGTCGGAATATAGTCTAAATATATTAATTTTACATTATCTATATATTTTAAAATGCATTGTTACTTGTATATAATAAATATATCATAAATATATGTTGCATTATATTTGAAATATATTATGCTATACATTTTGAATATATTATAATATAACGTTGAAATATATTTGTCAAAATATATTTTAAATATATTAATTCTACATTATTTATATATTTCAAAATGCATTATTATATGTATATAACAAATATATTATAAATATAAAACGAAATATACATTATATATATTTATTATGTATTTCAAATGCTTTTTAAGTTAATATATTTTAACAAATATAATTTAAATATATTTCGGCATTCAAAAGGCTATATTAAATATATAATAAATATATATAAATATATAACTTTTCCATATGGGAGCATTCAAATGTTATCTATAGAGGCCTAAGTGTATGCATTATGTTGGATTTTGTTTGAGTCATTTTGTAACACTTTTTAAAATGTATTACAATACTCAATTGAATTAAAACAAAAATTATTATTTTGTGAAAATCATCATTATTTGGAGCCTAAACATACTTTTTTTTAATGGGGTTTTATTGATGCATGCACAATGACACTACTACAGAACAATGTACTAAAAACAAAGGCCAAATAATTAATTTGAAATCACCACCACTTTAAGAAAATTTAATAATTGTTACTCCACCCTTTTGCTAATACAAATGGGGCAAAACGGGGTTTAATGAATCCGCCAAAGAAGCAGTGCAGCACAAGGCGCCGACCGCAGCCCTGTAGTAACATTATTAAAAATACTCCAGTCCGAGAGCGTCATATATCAGCGCTCCTTGCGGCCTTAATTAAAAACAGGGAGAGGAATTCGGGGGAACGGACTGTGTAAGGGCGTGGGTAAAAGATTTAAAAGTTGGCATTGCCGGACTCCCCGGACTTGTAAACAACACATGAAAGGTTGTAAGTCATTACAATTATATAAAAGTTATCAGTGAACGAAAGAAAATATAGGCTACACTTAAATTAAAATTTGTAGAAAACATCATATGAAATTGGAATACTAATCAAAAGGAGTTCATCAATTTTAACTGTAGTAGAGTAAATTTGTTAACATTTATTTAACCTGTTTTTTAAGCATATAATCCACTATGGTCATATAATTTGTCATTATACAATATGTTTTAATCAGTGGATTTTCTAGAAATAAACTTATCTCTCCTTTATAAATGTATAGTGTTAATCATTAATTACACATTGAAAATAATTAAAATATCCTCATAAAATTATACAAAAATTGGACATTAAATTGAAGTATTGGCCGTAAAATTGTGTAATGGGGATTTTTTAGCATGGACACAGTATAGACTTACTTTTTACTGTGAGATTGTGCTAAAAAAAAGGTAACAAAATTATTGTTACCAGAGATCGATTCCTGATCGAAATTCGACCAAAATTTCAGTTGATCTGGACCCAAGAAGCTTAAAAACATTTTATAAGTAACACATTTGTTCTTCCTGTTTTTCTATCGGTTGTTTTTACAACAGCTGTCTAATGATTCAATCAATTAGTCCTTCCTCCATAAGATTAACAATGGAACTTTGAAAGCCTGTGGGGGGTAGCCCTAGAGTCCGATGTGAATTAGAATGGGATTCTGGTCATCTACAGGACTATACCTTTCTACCGGCATGCGTGGATTTCTTCTACGATGCACACTAGCTGAGAAAAAAAGAGTAAGCGAAACATGCTTGCCTATTAACATATAGATTAACTCTTTTTAGAAAAACAATTTCTTGGTGTAAAATAAAATAAATTATACGTAATCAATAAGCAATCTTGACAAGAATAAAATAATTTCATATTCACAACATAGTAAACATCAATTTAAGTAAACATCAATTTAAATTTTAAAAAATGTCGTGGGAATTGCCTTACGAGTGAAACATAATGCATGTTTTGATCGGTACCCAATAAATATACAACCTTGGGGAGGATAAATATTACTCCCGGAAAACAAAAATAACAAGATAGAAAGGAGCCAATGCTTTCTCAAAGATGGATAGCGTATTTAAAAAGTGTCATCAAGACGATTTACTAGGGTCCGGTTTTGGCGCGAAAAGAATGGGTCTCACTCAGACTCATTTCCGGACGTTTCCCGCCAAAAAGCAATCCAATCATAGCGCGCCCAGAGCTGGCTGTATATTGTAGATCTGTCCCTTACACCAGAACAAAATCGCCTCTGTAAATACTCCATAAACATAAACATTCTTTGGTTACCAATTTCAAAGAATTTATTTTCATACCTTATGTAAAAAATATACTGTGTTATGTTTCATAAGTGATGGCGATATATTTTTTGACATAAAAGTTTTATTCAAGTAAATAACACCAGGATGAATAGAAATAAAACATAAATATTGTAATAATATTTTCTTTTAAATTCTTCAAACATATCTTTACATTGCACTCATGCATGGCTTTTAAAAATAAAAAGAGAATGAGGTTTGATGTAATCATTTATTTATTCTAGCTTGTTGGTTACATTACTATATACTATGCATTATTATTTCAAATAATTAATAAATATTTAAGTACTCCTTAACATTAATTATTAAAAGTTGGTATTATCAAAGATGTCTTAAACTCACAAATATTCAAGAGAATATTAAAGATATTTTCGTATACAGAATATGCATTATGAATATTATAAATTTACCATTCAATAGTAAAAACGATGGGTATGTAAGACATAAAAATACATTAATAGAAAAGAAACGAGACAAAACTGTTTTAAATGTATAGAAGGAAAAAATATCCTAATATAGTGTGGCAAAAAGTCCCGGAATATCTTAGTAATTATTTTTTAACTCCTTTATCGTAAATTATGAAAATTTGCACATGTATATGTTTTATTTCAATCTAAATTTTCAGATATGGATGATATAGAGGTTTAACTCTCCAGGAAAACGACCCTCAGGGAGTAGGAACCCCAAAGTAAACATGGTAAATATGTACTTCGAACTAAAGGTTCTCTATTTGAGAACACCATTAGAAAAACTATCCTTAACAGATAGAGAGTCAAAAATGGCAGGCGATCGAACTTTGCGTTAAAATTATATTGCCGAAATTAAAACATCAGATAACTAAGATACAATCTTTTAGAAGTTGGGATTGCTGCAATTCGTTCATAATGCAAAACCTTAAAATTAATGTATATCATAGACCAATTCAGTTTTCTGTATGACTTCCTTTAAGGGCGTCCCTATTGTTGAAATCAACTTCATTGCCCTGTCTGTGTCATAGAATACAATATTTTGAAGGCCTTTCTATTCTGATCAATTCGCCACAAACCAGACTTCAAAATGAGAATTGTATAGAAAGTTATTGGATGTCTTGATTACGGCAGTATAATGATCAAAGTTGAATGCAAAGTTCGATCTTCTACTATTTTTGACCCAATCTGACAAAAATGGAATCGTAAAGGTGCCTTCTTCCGTACCAGTATAAGAAAGTAAAAAGATCTGAAGAACATGATCAATTTCCTTCCAACCCAATACAAACAGTTCTACATTGAATTTTTAAAAAGGCTCATGGACTTGGATCATTTTGAGCATAATATACCCCAGGAGATAAATCAGTCTGAAAGTCTTTACAAAAAAGTTGTTTCTTACATTATTTTGTAACTTTTTTATAACAAAAAAACAAATGTATGTATTAAAATGTGTATGTAAGTTTTTTTATGAAATTAAAAAGGATTTTTACTGTTTTGCACGCAAATTATTCATTTCCCAAAAAAATGTTTGGCAGTTATATCATTATGAAATGAATGTCTTCATATTTTAAAGGTCTGGTTTTTTGTAATGTTCTCTACTAACAGAGAGACCTTTAATTTGATTACATATGCTTACATTTAAAATTCTTACTCCCATGGATCATCCTCCAGGAGAGGTGAAAACTCTATACATATCTGAAAAAGCCTATGCCACATGTACAACATTTTTTTACTAACACTAATTCTGTTCAAAAACTATGGAGCCGTCCTGAGACTTTTTACCACATACACACAATACAGTTTAAGTACCGGTTTCCAATTGAGAATTTTAGATGACCTTTTATTGATATTGTTGACCACCCCTAAGAAAGCTGATTTATTGAGGATAAAATACAGTAAATCAGATGATATGGGGGGAGGCTAGATATAATGGATAACACTCGTACCTCACATTTTCTCCTTGAAAGAGCTCTATGAGAAATTTAGGGTTCGATGATTCATGGATTTAGGGAGGGTAAGGGTCAGACTTATCAGAGAAGAAAGATTGTGGGCAATTGATTGTGAACAAATAAGTTACTTTATGAAGAGGTAAGTTATTCTTTTCAATATTCTATGCATTAATAGCAAGCATGATTCTTTTTTCTCATTTTCTCAGATTATTTGCATCATAGGAGACATCCTCGCATCGTCATAAGGTAGTTTTCTGTAGATGAGCGGAATCCCATTATAATTCACATCGGCTCACGGGGCTGCACCCTACAGGCTTTCCAGTTCTCATTATTAGTCTTATGAAAGAAGGGCAATTGATTCATAAGACAGCTGTTGTAATAACAAATGCTAGTAAAACAGAAAAACAAACATAAAAGTTATCGGTTTCAGTTATAACATGTTTTTACACTAATTGGGTCTCAACTGAATTTTTGGTCGAATTTCGATCAGTGAGCGATGTTCAAGTCTATAATTAGATAGGCAATGTTAAATAGCAACAAAACCTTGGTTTGGCCTGTTCTCAATGAAAACATTAAATATAGAGTACAAACATACAAAAACAAACAACTTTGATGAACACTTTACCAAAACCGTTATATACTAACTTTATAGATCATTATTTTCGTAATTTTTATTTGATAACTCTCCTTGATGCACCCATCGATATAAAAACTCGTATATACCAAAACTCTATCAGGAGTGGTTTGCTTAGTACTTTATACGGCAATACCCTCAATAATTTGGTAGATTTTATTAGTTTAAAATATCTTTGGTTGTTTTATAGCACTTCATTTAGTCTTATTTCATCCCATACTTGGTATTCGTTATAAATTTTTCTCAAGTCAAGTCGCCATATAACTTGAAAAATGTTTACATTTTTTAATTACCTGTTATGAGAAATGCTATTTGTCTTTATTACAGGTGAAGTTTGTTCGTTTCGATTACTCTTATCGAGGTTTTTATTTCCATGTCAGTATGAGTATTATCAATACATCCAGGGTTAGGCAAAAGTCTGGATACCCCCAGTTAACCTTTTAACGCGTTGCAGTAGGAAAACCAAACTCGGCACATGTTTACAAAATCAAAAACGGCACTTTTTCATCAACTACACAATTTTGCCCCTGCCCCCAAACTGGGGTATTTTGGGGGCAGCCCCAAATTTTCAAATGTAAACCCCTATCGAGTGACCCCTCATTTTAAACGGTTTATCAAGAGAAATTAAATGGCGCAAACCGGAGGTCGATATCTCACCCCTAACCAAAATGGCAGCCATTTCAAAATTTGACATGGGCAAGCAAGTATAAGTATGGACACCCCCAATTAATTTTTTAACACGTTGCAGTAGGAAAACCAAACTCGGCACATGTTTACAACATCAAAAACTGCACTTTTTCATCAACTACACAACTTTGCCCCTGCCCCCAAAATGGGGTATTTTGGGGGCAGCCCCAAATTTTCAAAAGTAAACCCTTATCGAGTGACCCCTCATTTTAAACGGTTTATCAAGAGAAATTGAATGGCACAAATCGGATGTCGATATCTCATCTCTAACCAAAATGGCAGCCAATGTAAAGTCAATTTACCCTTCTCGAATTTTAAAATGGCTGCCATTTTGGTTAGAGATGAGATATCGACATCCGATTTGTGCCAATCAATTTCTCTTGATAAACCGTTTAAAATGAGGGGTCACTCGATAGGGGTTTACATTTGAAAATTTGGGGCTGCCCCCAAAATACCCCATTTTGGGGGCAGGGGCAATGTTGTGTAGTTGATGAAAAAGTGCAGTTTTTGATGTTGTAAACATGTGCCGAGTTTGGTTTTACTACTGCAACGTGTTAAAAAATTAATTGGGGGTGTCCATACTTATACTTGCTTGCCCATGTCAAATTTTGAAATGGCTGCCATTTTGGTTAGGGGTGAGATATCGACCTCCGGTTTGCGCCATTTAATTTCTCTTGATAAACCGTTTAAAATGAGGGGTCACTCGATAGGGGTTTACATTTGAAAATTTGGGGCTGCCCCCAAAATACCCCATTTTGGGGGCAGGGGCAAAGTTGTGTAGTTGATGAAAAAGTGCAGTTTTTGATGTTGTAAACATGTGCCGAGTTTGGTTTTACTACTGCAACGTGTTAAAAAATTAATTGGGGGTGTCCATACTTATACTTGCTTGCCCATGTCAAATTTTGAAATGGCTGCCATTTTGGTTAGGGGTGAGATATCGACCTCCGGTTTGCGCCATTTAATTTCTCTTGATAAACCGTTTAAAATGAGGGGTCACTCGATAGGGGTTTACATTTGAAAATTTGGGGCTGCCCCCAAAATACCCCATTTTGGGGGCAGGGGCAAAGTTGTGTAGTTGATGAAAAAGTGCAGTTTTTGATGTTGTAAACATGTGCCGAGTTTGGTTTTCCTACTGCAACGCGTTAAAAAGTTAACTGGGGGTATCCAGACTTTTGCCTAACCCTGTATAAAAATTGCTCTTAAACAACAGTTTTGAATTGAATTGTCTTTAACAACAAAATATGGTTACATAAAACATTTTAGATTTCAAAACTAGTGGAGTGGAATTCTGAAGACTTTCAAAACAATGATATTCATGTGTCGGACTCTTATACCCTGGATTGAGACTAACAAAAGTACATTTTAATCGGTTGAGCAATTTTAACTTAAAAAAAAGACACAAGCAGTTTTACTTATGATTTGTCAACTCAATCCAGAAATCTTCATGGTGAAAGCATGAAACAAATATCGAACTAGAATGAAATTAAGAGCCAGTACATTTATTACCAACCAAATCTTTAAATGTTTTATAAAAATGTTTAGTACATAACGTGCTTAAGATTAAATATTAAATTAACACGTATTATATTTTAGTAATAGTTTATTACATTTTGAATCGAATTTTAAATCTAATAAAACTAATACCAGCAGCAAATACAAATGACTTGAGTTTATAAAGCTCGGTTACAAACAGAATTCCTTCCCCAGTGAACATATCTCGCCCCAATCAGGGACCCCAAGTCACTGGGAGCGTCTTTTTGAAGTGGAAATGCTTCCCCGAAGGTCCATATCTGCCCGGGTATGACGAACGCATGCCATCCATAATGCAGTCCCTCTCCGAGGTGAACACGCATCAGCCCCTCGCCTCGCCGCCGTCTACAATTAAATGACATGTCTACATTCCAACTTGCATCCACTCGAGGGGGATTTAAAGAAGACCTTAAAAATTTAAGTCTATCTTGGAAAGAGATGTTTATATCGGTGTGTTCGTAGAGGGATACAAGAACTGTTTGGAAAAAGGTGTGCAAGTTTTGAAAGTGCAAGTTTTGAAGAAGCAATCGGAAATGAAAACAATAAATAGTAATAGTAACAATAATGATAGTTATGACATGAAAGATTATCGTAGCAAGTAAAATCTATGACCAGCCCTAATTTGGCAAAGCATTGTAAAAACAAATTAAAGGGCCTAAGCAAGTTGACCATTTATAGTTTAGGTCACCCATCCAAAAGGTGGCATCACCCGACGCCTCTTGCTCATCTAGTCCTCGTCCTCACTCACGTTAGGTAACACTATTTTGATTTTGGTCATAAAGATACTAAAAAATTTATTTAATGGAACATACAAAAGATGTGCGAATTTCTATAATGACGTTACTTATGTCATATGCCGAGCTCCCGTTGGTTTCAAAAAACTGTATAAAGGTGACTCCTGGTATCATTAAGTTTACATTATGCAACAAGTTTATAAAAGTTGCTCTTTATAATGTTACTTGTATCGTAATATGAAGTAGTAGTACTTTATGATTATTACCAACGGTCCAAGGAAAATTAAAAAAAAAGACAAATGTTAACTACATTAATAATATTAGGGAATCTACCGTAAACATTGACGTTGACTGATTGCAGAATGGAGCTAATTAAATTCACTACTTATATTATTAATTTTTTTCTTAATTGAGATAGGATATTTATGGATACGAAGGGCTCGCACGTTTTGTTGCTTAGATCTGGAAGCAATGGCCTAGTTTAGCAAAGTGTTGTACATAGAATAAATTTTGTCGAAAGTGGAATGATAAATAAACTATAAAGACAAAAAATGTTTTCGGAACGAAGTTATCAATCTAAACAAACTGTAAAAAACTACCATGGTAAGATCTAGTACGGCAAACACAATAAACAAAGAGGAGACAACACGAATAGACAAACTAAGAGATCTTTACAAACATAGTAAATTTAGAAACTCAAATCTTTATAATTTTATGAAATTAAAACGGCAACATCACGTCATTAATATATTTTGAATATTTCATGTTTGCTGGTTTTAATCCTCATGTTAAACCAGTATAAAATATGAATATTATACAGTAATTGTATAAGCATACTACTACTTATACTATATATTATTTGCACACATTGGCAATGCTTGTTGAGACTTCAAAGTAATCCATCTGATGTAATTCGCTTCAAGAGTGACGAACAATCCGAGAGATGGAACAACTGATCAGCGAAAAGCTCTCAGGACTTTGTTCTGTCCTTAGAGAGAAAAACACGTAGTCTTGTAAATCTGTGAACACCCTATTTTGAAATGAAAAATATATACTTCAAAATGCTCTTAAATATGTACATATCTTTAATAAAATTATTTAAAAATACAAATTTTGCAGATTTGGAAAATAGATGATAAATTTACCAAAATAAAAATAAATTTGACCACTAAAGATACATAATAATAATGTTTGTTGATTATTCATTAAATTTTATAACAAAAAATTTAATATGTAGGCAGTAAATAAAGTAATTTTAAAAGGAATCTATATATTCAACATTAAAATTATTGGGAAAAGTCTGCATTTTAATATCACAAAGAACTAAAGAGAGAAAACAATAATTTTTCAAGACCTTAATTTACATTATACTTTCATTCACAAAATATGATTTATTTTTTATTCATTATTTAAAGTATATAAATTACAAAATGAATAAAATTTCATTGTATAGTAAGTTTATCGGTAGTGTTAAAAAAATAAAAGTCTATAGACAGTTGTAAACACATCCTCTACGGATTTTTACACAAAATAACCTTACGAAACGAGCGTCTTTGATCATAATCAAGATTAATAACCAAATAAAAAAATTGCTCGAAAATATTCCAAATAACCAGGTGCAAAAGGTCCTTCCTTCAAGACTGGTTTGTGTTCTCGGCGAAGGGAGTGGCTCCGTTTAATTGGGGTTCCCCCCGGTCCGATCGTGTTAATTAATAGGATCACTAAGGTAACGGAGTATTAGAAATGCTGATTAATTTAATTAGCGGCCCGGGGTGCGGGAAAAATCAAGGATCCCAACTGGGGAAGATCCATGCCGCTGGGGGAGATTCTGGGACTGCTCGTTTGGGGCTGGAGGAAAAGTGAGAGTTTAAAAAGTCTATGGAAATGCCAGGTTTTGTCAGCTATTCAGGGGCACTTCAGATGGAAATTTTAGAAGAAGACGTCATTCGTCTCGTCTTCCCTATAATTGAGTGAAAACATACGTAGAGTGATGAAAACATAAATCTTGAGTAAAAACTTGAAGATCTCCAGTAACATAATAAGAAATATTTACTTATTTTTTTCTCTCTGTTTGAGTTAACATTGATAAAATTAAATTGAGTGACTCAATTTTAATTATAATAATTTTTTTCTACTCATTGAGTTAAATTTAAGAATAGATTTTGAGTTCTTTTATTTTGTACACGGTTCAAAGTCTTATGTAACCTTCTGGACAATGTATGGTGATAGAGCTTTCAGGTCACACTGTCGCACTGGTGCCTCTTACATTTGTATCTGGGACCAACAACGGCTTAATTAACACACCTTCTAAAACACGGTAGCAATATGAGAATAGAATTTTACATGGTAACTATGTAAAATTTACCATGAAAATAACCCGGGACTTCTTTGGTGGTAGGCTAGTGCATACTATCCACTATGATGTCAAAGTCAATCATTAACTTTTATTTTTATTATTACTCTATTTTATTCAGTAAAGATATCATTTAACAGCATATTACACTTTACTGTTGTATTGACAAACATTATTATTTAGTACGGCAAACTGAAACAGAGTTGCTTATTGAAAATGTTTCATGACTTCTTTTTGCACTAACCGATGTTTAAGCTACAGATATATATTTTTAGAAGCTGTAAGAGAACAACAAAAAGATCACGCTTTCATTTAAAAATATCTCAAACTGCACTGTTAAATGTTTTTGTTGACTTTCAGTAAACGTATCACGAATTGTTTGGTAGTATTTGCGATATAAATATGTTGCACGAGTTTAAGATTATATAGTGACTAAAATTCTAATTGACTATAAATATTCGTTCACACAGTGACACGTCATTATTCAATTAGTTATAGAATTAATTAATCATATTCTACATAATAGTTTAGTAACAGTTCATCTTTTTGGTTCTGTTATCTTTTTCCAATAGCCAGATATAGTTAAATGGATAATTTTGGTACTCTTTACCACGTACCGTGTCTTCAGCAAGATTGTTATTACTTAAAACAGCCCGGATTAAAGAAGCAGTATCCGTCTGAGCTACTTATCTCTAGGGCTCCATCCCCCCTCCACCCCTCCCACCAGGCTCTTATATAATGCCCCAGTTTAACCGCCCCAATGCTTTTAGCAAGCTTTAATATTGCACGCACTCCGGGCTCTGGCTAATTTTTCTGAACATTTATAATAAAGAGAAGAAAAGAACCCAAGAGATTTTATTTTTCTTCTGTACTCCAACAGTCTTTAATTATTACCAGCAGAGTTCCGGGAGGGGTGCGTAAAGTTAACCAGAAGATTGAGCAAAGGAACTTTTTAAGTTAGGCCTACAAGGATAAAAAGTAAAAAGTCTGGTGATGGTTAAGGTATTTCAATAGCGTAAGAAGTTTGGACACTTACTAATTTAGTAAGTTAGTATCCGAATGTAATTATTTTGAGTGGAGTTGTAGGTAGGGCCTAGGTCCAAAAGGTACTTAGAAACCACTGACATCAAGAAAAAAATGCTATTTTAACAAGAGGTTGCAAAAAAAATTAGAATTCTTGCTAAATGTTCCGTTTTGTGAAAGGCCTATCTAAGATGATGCTGGAACGATTAAAAACACGTTATCCTGTTAATTTTTAACAATTATGTATATAATCTTACTTTAATATAATCAAAGTTTAAATTTGTATCTCTGATTTGTATCTGATTTCAAAAACATATCGAACTATATTTAGAATACGGTTTTCAGAAAACTTTGCAAAATAACTCATTTCTACTGGGAAAATAATGTATGTGCAAGTCTATTTGGTTAAAAAATAATCTAATAAGTTAATTTAGTTTAAAAAAAATTACATTGCTCTTATGGAGTAAGAAAAAGAAAGGAATCTGTTAAAACAACTACTAAATATCTAAAAACCTCTGTCAAATAATCACGATTTAACATTAACCTTATAGTTCTAGTAGGTTTAATATATGAATGGGAAAACGGAATAATTCACCCACGTGCTCAAGTATAAACATGTGTTAGTATTTTGAAGCCAGTTACAAAATCACACAATAATAACTAATCACAATAATTACAATTATTTATCAGTTTTTTTTTTAATCTTACGCTGTGGTAAAATTATAATTGTCTCCAGATAAATTAAAATAAAATCGAAAAACAAAACTGTTATAAAATTTGTTTGAATGCAATTTAATAATAATAATGAAAACAAAAGAATTATTAACTGTTATAAAAAATTATGGTGGAAAAAAGGTGTGTACATGCCAGTGAATACGAATGTTTACAATATCCCTGCGGAAATCTTGACGTCACTTTTGTCCACAGTTGACAGAAAATAAGACGTTTCTCAAAATGCATGGGAGCTTACAAGAATAGAAATACACGAGGACATAGTGAAGTACATTATTTACCTGAAAACTTTATGCGATTGTTTTTCTATAGGAAATTTGAGTATAAACTTTTTGATGTTTTGTTTAAATCTCATTGTTGGTGATGGTGAGTTAATGTTATTGTTAAGTAAATTGTTGCGGTCATTTTCCATCACTGATTAGTAAACAATGGTTCGTAAACAATGGTACTTGCCAGGTTCGCCTGGCGTGTTTTTTACTAACTCTAGGTACTTCTTCCACCTAAAGACGGGATCACATTCCAGGTCCCGAAACGTCGTGAATTTTGTTTAATAACCAGTGATGGAAAATATCCGCAACAATTTACTTTTGATGCTGTTCTGTTTGTTTAAAAAATCCATGAAATGAGCATAGAAATAGTAATACAAGACTATTACTTAAAATATTAGGCCTACTCAGATTACTGTAAAAACAATAGTTTGACACTCCTGACCTTTAGAATTATTTGTAAGTTTGCTGTACTCAAGTATAAATTTGTCAAGATGATTCCAGATCTTCAAGAGATCCAGATGATCCAGAGATGATTCAAGATGGTAACAGGCTTCATCAGTTATTTGCTTATTTGTCATTCTTAATAATTTCTTTATAATGTATTTTATCTTTTTTTTAATTTCAACTAAATTTATGTTAAGTCCTTTTACTTTTTTTATTTATCTACATCCCACGCATTTATACTCGAGCACGTGGTGGGTAAATTATTGACAGTTGACAGCTGTTTTTTTTAACTCCAAAAGACCAATGTCAATAATTTTAAATAGAATAAAAAAATCTTTATCTCCTTTATAGATAGTATATTATTTTTATCAAAGAATTATAAGTTGGAAGTATTCGCAAAAAATGTTTGGGATAATAAGTGCATGACATGAATTTAATTTAAATTAATGTGATAAGGTTTTAAATTAAATGTAAAGAGATATCTATAAATCCTGGTTAGTATACGTGCCGCCACGGTACGACCGTTGACCACCGGCCAGTGGGTGAAATAAATGGTCTAGTTGCAGCAGCTCCAATCGGGTGTTACTAATTACTTTTTTTTGGTTCAACCTGATCTTTGGACGAAGTGATCCATTTTCGAGAGACTCAAAACCGTGGAAGAATGTGGAATACATTATACAAACCCCAAGATCAACAATGCAAGAGACATGTGCTACAAGAGATAGACCCTATACTCATTCTTGCTACTACCTCCAGAGTGTTAGCATAATTCAATTGTAGCTAAGGGACACAGTTCCAAATTTTATTTCATAAGTGCAATTTAAAACTATTTATCTTAAACCAAAATTAACAACAGAAGAATAATTGTGGATCCAGCTTGGTAAGACCAACTTTAACCTACTTTCAGAACAGATACACTCATTCTATCTGGACATGGCCTCAAGACCAAGGATCGTTTTTGAATTCCACAATCAATAACTTTTACTTACTTACTTACTTACTTACTGCTGGGGCGCTACAAATCTCAGTCGATTTTTCGCCTCGTAGACCAACCTCTTCCACGCCTCTCTATCTGCCGCTAACTCCACTGTCCCTCCACACTGCCTCACATCTCTCTGTACTTGGTCACACCCTCTCATTTTGGGTCTCCCCAAAGGGCGTTTTCCAGCTGGTACAGCACTATACACTTCTTTCAGTCTTGACCCTTCCTCCCTTCGCATTACATGTCCCAGCCAGCCCAATCTTTTTGCTTTTATCACAGCCACGACATCAGGGTCCCGATATAGGTCACGTAACTCTCGGTTTTTCCTAATACGCCATTCTCCTTCATCTTTTATATGGCCAAATATTTTGCGCAACACTTTATTTTCAAAAACTATTAAGCGCCCTTCATTTTTCTTGGATAGAACCCAGGTCTCACTTCCATATAATAGCACTGGCTGAATAATGGTCTTATACATTCTTATTTTTGTACAACATGATAGGAGTATTGATGAAAGGAGCTTTGTACAGGCACCTAAACATTTATTGGCATTTGCTAGCTTACTTTGAATTTCACTATCTTCCACATTAAAACTATTCACCGTTACCCCTAGGTATTTAAAGCTTTCCACACATTCCACTGAGTATTGGGCTATGTTGAATTTTTAAAATATTTTCAAGAATATTACTAATGAGATTAAACCCATACACAGAATCAATAGTGGAAGAACAACAAGCTGGCTTTATGAAAGGCAGATCGACAATTGATCAGATATTTTTGCTAAAACAAGGAATTTCAAAGTATTATGAGTACAATAAAAATTTTTATGCGATATTCATTGATTTCAAAAAGGCATATGATAGCATAGATCGAGGAACCTTATATAAGAAAATGGAAAAATATTGCATACCAGAAATCAATAACTTTTATAGACTCATTAAAGTTCTTTATTCATGAACAAGTGAAAGACAATATTATTTTTACCACCTTGGCTGGTCAAAATCTGCTTTAACCACCAATTTCAAGAAAAAGAAAAAATAGGCTACCGTAGCTCCATAACAGTCAACGTTAGAAATGTCAGGTGTGGACCAAAGGTGACGTCACCATTGCCGGCAGGGATACTGTCAGCATGCAAACATTCTCATGCACTCACTTTTCCCCACCATGATATATAGATATGTTAATGCTTATAGTACAACAATCTTTTCAACAACTGTTAAAAAGTTAAATTATACTTTGCCATGTACTCACTCGATATAAACCAAGGCAGCCTGGCTTGATTGAAATTGTCCTGATATTTTTTTGTAAATTCCTGTTACTATTTATTTGCTTGAGTACAAACTACAGCAAAGTTAGTTGGTGTTACTGGAATTAAATAGTAATTTAACACTATGTTAATTTTAAATTAATTATTGATCAAGTTAATCAAACTTAACATACGTTTTGAAAAAATAAGGAGTTACAGTTTAACAATTGGAGGTTAGCCTGTACGACTTAAAAATAAGAACACTTTTGACTCTATGTAATAAATTTGCCCTTTTTGCTACAAATTCACCACCTTTTACAGTTTCCCTTTCCCCTTTGCATTTTTGTATACGAGAAATTTTTATATACTTGTACTTTTTGCGATTTTAACCTTAGCGGGATTTAGGTCTCGTTTAAAAAACCCTACCACTACAAGTCCTCAAAAAATTCTTCTATGAATCTATCAGCAAGTAACAGAAATAGTGTTATTGTGAGCAAGCATGTTTCGTTTCCTCCTTTTTTCTCAGCTCCAGTGCATCGTAGCCCATACCGAAGCCGATTCGAAGAGAAATCCGCCCATACCGTTATAATTGCCCTGTAGATGAGCAGAAGCCCATTCTAATTCTCATCGCAATCCAGGGCTACGCTAAACAGATTGTAAAAGTTCCAATGTTAATCTTATGGAGAATGTATACTAGATTGAATCATTAGACAACTGTTGTAAAAACTACTGATATAAAAACAGAAAGAACAGATGTTTTAGTTATAAAATGTTTTTAAACTTCTTGGGTCCAGATCAACCGAAATTTTTGTCGAATTTCGATCAGGAGGCGATCTCTGGTTCTAGTAGATACGGTAGGCCTACACTGTACAATCATTACCAAGTACGGTAAGTAGTCATTACCATATTCGAACACTCTTGTGTGCTCTAACATAATTCTGTACTTTTGTAACATTCTGTATCATTATCACCATTGACGCTCGTGGACGTGATAGGTTTATCGGCGGGGCGTGGGTTTCCGCGGTTCTTTTCCCGCCGGATTTTCGTGTATCGCGGTCGGGTATCGAGCGGCGGCTGTCACCTGGCTCTTGCGCCCCGTCGACCAATCGGCGCCCGCCTCGGCGATTCTTTCCGCCCACAAAACCGACCGCAACGCGACCACAAGAACGATGCGCTAACCGCAACTCTCCTTGGCGCCGACTCGACCAACCACAAGTCTCTTCCCCTCCCTCCCCTCCGCAGACTCGCGGTGTCCCGGGCGCGGTGTTGGGCCGGGAAAATGTATTCTATTGAAATTACAGGTTTTGTAATTGCATTGAAAGATGAGAGGTTGGCCAAGATGAGAATTTAACATGATACAACGAACTAGTGTGTTGACTTTTTTACCTATTATGATCACGATTATTCAGCACCATTCAGGTTAACGTGGTTCTTATCTGATTAAGTCACTTGAAAATGTTATGCCGGAACAAATCAGTTATCATATCAAAAGAACTGTTCTACCAGATAAGTTGTAAAACTAAAATCGCCTAACTTGACGTTATAACTTAAGAAAGATAGATGTGTACGAATCTTAACAAAGATATGTAGAAGAGAATCACGCCGACCCGCTTTTCGCAATAGAAATCTCAACACTATATTACTACTATATTAATCAAAAGATTAACTTTCATCTGACAAAATTCATTTCAAAACAAGGTAGCCAACTTTACATAAGTATGACACGAGACATAAAAACTTATTTACGAGCTGATATCCACCGACTGAAAATTTATCATAAATTACTATTTCATGCAGGGGATAAACGTTTTTACCATCTACATGGTAACATTATAAATATTAATGATACTAAATTATTTAGGAAACAACTAAGAAATTATTTGATAAATAAGGTTTTTTATAGTGTAGAAGAATGTAGACATCATAACCATGCACACATGTAAAATTTCATTTATTGATTTTATAGACTAGCACTTTGCAACGATGGGATCAATTTACTGGTGGCTCTGTCTGTTTAAGATATCTAGTCAACGCAATATTCATAAAATTGTAAATGACTTAACTTATATAAATAAACTTGCCATTTATTTGACAATAAAATAGGAAAATAGGCAAATAAGTATATTTTTACTGTAAATAATTTGGTGCTTAATTTGATTTAGTAAAAGGTACACCTGTAGGCCTATAAAGTAATAAGCCTTGACAAAATTAGACTGTATAATATGTTCGATAAAGCGATCCAGAGTAGTCCTAATATAGTATAGGCCTATGGTTTTCAAACCTCCATTTATTGACAATGACTTATACACACAAAATTAGAATAATAGGCATTAATAGTCTTATATATGTAATATTTAAGCAGTCTTTTTTTAAAATTGAAGTTTTATGAATTTATTTAATAGGTGATGGATTCTATTAGAATCCTATCATATCCTAGTATAATATAGGTGCCTAAACTATTACATGCAGTTTGGACAGTTTTACGAAATACAGTGTGTATATGGGATACATTTGTAGTGAACATAAAACATAATACACATTCTACATAAATATCTGTAGCCTAAATACCATAATTATAATACTGCAACATTCTCCCTGTCCTACTCAAAAGTACCTAAAAACATAAACATCAGCTAAAATATTCTACAAACAACTGGCTGTAAAATACCCTACTGTCAAGTGTTGAAAATAATCCCATTAGGGCTATTTTAGTGATAAAATTCAAATTACCTGATTTTTAAAGCTGGAAATCCAATACAATATAACCAGATGATTTGGAGTTATATCTCTCCTATAATGAACAAACATTAACTTACTACACTAGTTTCTAAGGAGTAACAGTTTTAAAATAAACATGTATGATATTAAATAAACAGATTTTACGCTCAGAAAATACCGGGTGTCCCCAAAGTCTTGCCCTATGATTTCATCGCTTTGCTGTAAGGACACATAATTAATTATAGCCACACGCATCTTACATTTCTTGTTTTCAAGGCAATTTGATTTAGTTTTTTTTCTTTTTGTCATTAATTTCTTAACACATAAACTCAGCTAATTGACAACATTGCAGTTTACAATAATGCACTACAAAAAGAATCGTGGTGGCTCAATCAGGAAATGTTATCTTAAACCGAAAAATGTTTGTTAATAAAATACCCCCTTCGCAGCAGACCTGCGTACTCAGCGAATTTCCAAATTAGTAACATTAATTTTGACCAGCTAAACTTGTAAACAAAATTTCATCACGTGCTCATAAATGGGGAAATAAATGTATATTCTCCTTATGATAAAATATAGGGAAAGAGTATGCAGGTATGCTGCCATGGGGAACACTAAAAGTAGGTTTTTAGCATAGAAAAAAATTATTTCGACCATATAAAGCCAAATAGTAAGTTTCATCAATATCTGTCCATAAATAAAAGAGTTTGACTATTCTCCATTTTATGATTAACATGGGAAAATAGTATGCAGGTTTGCTGTCATGATAAGTACAAAAACCAAGATTTTTTACCTTAAATGGATGAATCTCAACAAAATGAAGCTAAACAATAAGTTTCATTAAAAAATATTGGTTAATAAGTGAAATATTAACACATCCTTATGCTCCATAAGATTAACATTGGAGCCCCAAAAGACAATGTACTGTCTTTAGACTTTGTAATATGTATCTCGGTAACCAATGGAGATAGAGCAAAGCTTCAAGATACTAAATTGTGTGTTTTTTGAGCTTAATTAAATGGTCAAGATAAAAATTTAAAAATTTTTAAATTTACATATGAAAAATGCAAAAAACCCATTTTTGGGGTACAAAACCCCCCAAAACTACCCCTTCCGGTAGGTCGATATGTCTGGTTTTCGAACTCATCCGAATAAACGTAGGATTACACATCTCTACCAAATTTGGTATCGATCGGACCATTTTTACGAGAGTTATCGTGTCTAAGGACATATATATATATATAAATATATATATAAATATATATATATATATATATATATATATATATATATATATATATTAATAACTATTATTTTTGGTCTCTGGGCACCTCAAAACGAAAAAGTAACATGGTCCCGGGCTTAGGTCTTACCATGAGACCTACGGTAATAGCTTATTCCCTATGGAAAATTCGCTAAAACGAACTAAAGTCACCTAGAAGATTAACAGGCTACCCAAGGCGCACACGTTGAAGTGTATTGAAATAGTGCATTGCTCTAAAAAACTTAAGACTTCTTTTTAAAACCAAAAATAAAACTTTATCTTACCACCAATTGTTTTCATACTATTCGGTTTATTTATCAGGGCATGACTTTATGGTCACTTGGTATTTTATTTATAAAATAAAAAGTCAAATGAAAAAACCTGAAGAGAAATCGGTTTTAATGTATGGTTTAGTACAAAAATTCCAAAACTGTAACATAATCAACCTATATACAATATCGGTATAGTATACAATATATTTATAGTAGTAAGTAATAAAGCTTTAATGTAATATTTTTAGCAAATTTTCAATCATTTGTAATTTTTTTAATACTTCAAGAGAAAAGCCTACTCTGTGTTAGAAATATATCTTAAATAAAGATGGGTTGATAAGAACATGGGTTCCTCATTTTACGTAGGTTGATATTCGGTCTCGATACACAGACCGAGGTGGGGTTCTTCTTCAATCGTTTTTGGTTACACTATAGTGTATACTATTGTATATTTTTTGAGATGAAGATGATTTTATTTGAACTTTGGAACTCCAAATTAAGTTGTAGGCAAGCAGAGAACAATTCCACCAATCCAACTTCAGAGGGATGAACAATTAAACAATTACAGACTATAAAATCTTACATTAAAATCGTACAAAAATTATGAAAAGATCATAATTTAAAAAATAGTCATCTTTTTAAGTTTGGTTTTGTTGAAACCACGCTCAAAATATTGATCTGAACATTTAAAATAATATATGATATGACCAAGAGCAACAAACAGACGGACTAAGAAAGGAGCAGGTCTTAGAAAAATTGGAAAGGTCAATATTGTCATATTTAATTAAGGAGGCTTTATTTTTTTTTAAATGAGAGTAGGCGATAAACAGGGTTAGGTGAGGTTAGCAGGTTGTATCTTTCAACCTCTCCCTGACAACTTATTAAATTTTTAAAGTTACAGAAAAATAAAATAAAAATTTCTTTTTAAACATCCTATGTATAAAGACTTAAGTTGTTAAGAGGGGGCTAAAGGGCCCCTCTCGGAACGTTCTGCCATTTTGCGCCTTTATTTCAAGTCCGATAAAGGTGCATGGAAGGCGTTTTAAGGAGGCTATTTGATTTGCTTTCTGATTTTTTTAAATATTTAAAATCCTTGTAAAGGTATGATGGTCGAAAGTTGATTTTAAGTTGGCAATCTTTATACCATCATAGCTTAATGTGGATTATAACCAAATCAACATAATCTACCAGAGTCTTGGGTTTCACATGTGCTGAAATGCAACAGCAATTCTTTAGCGACATTGTTTTACACCGAATACTGGATGTTTCTCGCCCTTAGTATATGTTTGTAAACAATGCGAAAATATTCAGGTAGTTTCCGCAATAGCAACATGACTGTGCAGGCCAAATAATCGCTCTACTCTTTTACCCCCCTCTTAAGTTTTTGTTATAGCGATGTTTGTTTGTACGTACAAGTGGGTCGTCTATAACAAACTAAAGAAAAATAGAAGACTGTTGTTAATAATTATATATGGTAATATTATTGGCATTTTTTAAGTTTGGGTTTTGTATTATAATAAAATCACCATAACTAAAAAATTAATATAAAGTTTTTAGGTTAAATTGTAATACATTACAATTATTTCATACAAAATCACTTAACTAATGTAGGAAATGTTTCTTAAAGAAATTTTTTATAAGAAACATACATTTCAGTGATAATTGGAGCTAGCTTTATGTCATAGCAAAATAATTCTTGATACATTCTTCGTTTTCCAGTTAACACAAAAGAAACAAAATGATGAAAAATAAAATTGTTTATTTGTAAAATGTTAGTTAAGGCATGAGAAAGTATGTATTATATTTCTAGCACAATTTACTTTTTTATTTTTAGTAAAATATAATCAGGACAATGACATATTTATGGTGACTCCAGACAGTAAAGGGCACTTTTTCTTAATCCCAGGGACAATCACAGATAATGTAATTTTTTTATAATCTTCCATACATATAGTTTTAACAGTTTTTTTCTAAAGATATATCAACTAATATTTTCGCACAACACTGCCTTGCTCCACAATTTTTTTCATAATTCTTTTGGTATTTTTAATAGGTTTTTTTTTTTTTTTTTTGTAGACCCTACTATTTTGTATTTTGTGACTTTACAATAAAAGAGCAAAATTTTTTAACACTCTTAAAATTGATTATATTTCTGTTGGAAAGGTTAAAGGTTAAAGAATTAGTTATGTAAAACAATTTTTTACTCTCTTAATTTATTTATTTTGTTTCCGTTTTGGCCTCCATCCTTTTAGTATGGTCCTTTTAGTTTCAGTTCACTAGTATCATATCAATCATAGTATCATAGAATTCAGTTTATATCCTACACTCATCTCTCATTCATATTCAGGTTAAAATACCCACTATATGAGGTCCCCGTCTCAAGATAGTGCTGATATAGTGATAGTGATAGTCATATGTTTTGTTTCATTTTATTATTTATACTAGGCCTAACGGTTGATGATATTTTACATTGGTTAGAGGTTAGTTTTGAAACTGACAAAGTAAAAATGGTTTAATAAAGGTTCTTTTATGCATTTGTTGTTTTTGGACCATGAAAGGAGTATTTTTACTCATCGGAGTAAAAACAAAGGTAGGCCTACAGTATTTTCGTCATATCGATTTCAAGTCTGAATTAAATAAGGATGTTATAGTCCACTCAATGCGTAATTAAAATAACATGAACATATTTTACGTTTAGAAGTAAAGTTAAATGTCAAAAAGTTAAATATTTTATGAAATTACCTCGAATAGATATGCTTACCTTATATAACACAAGAAGATAAAAGTTGACTCTTTAACAGTGTCAAACTACAAGAAATGTATTTTTATTCTATAAACTTAAACACAAATGTGTAAGGTTGATTCGTAAAACACCAAATAGGACAGATATTTTTACATCCAACTTGAAACCGGCTGCAAAGTTTCAAAGGACATCTCCACAAAGGAACGCAGGTGAAAAACAAAATCACTGGCCGATATTGACGAAAGTCAAGAAGGTGATGCCAACGCGCTCCCTCAGACTTTCACGGAACTTTTCGAGACAAAAATGAGCAAGAAAAGTGACGTCTCAAGAAAGTTGAAGGGGAGCAGTTGGTCTCCCCTCCGCGAGGTCGCGTCGTCGTCGCGACGCCGAGAAATGGCGGCGGAAAACAGCGATAAGAGATTGAAAAGAGGGTGAAGGCGGGAAGAAGCTTTGTTTGAAACTTTCTCGGGAGAGACTTCTTTGGGACAACAATGCTATAGTGGGACGTTAACGAGATATTTTTCTATCAGAAGGTACTCAAAGTTAAACTTGCAAAACTTAACTATGTTGTACATCTACAATAATAAAACGGTATACAATTTCATAAGTTCTTCAGGTAAAAATTGATAAATGAGTGAAACGATAAAAGTTGTACAAATGATTTTTACTGAGTCATTTAATAGTTCCGTTGATAAATAAAATCAATTTTACTTGTTTTTTATTTTGAATTATAATAGTTCTACTCTTTCTAATTCTTAAGTTTACCAAGAAGTAAACTAGGTCATCATAATTTTTAAAATTTATATGTATCGTAACAAATTATACTTTTTTTCACTCAAAAACCAAATCGATGGCATGTTTTACATTTACAAGAGCAAAATTTATTAAAAAATGATTTATTCCCTAAAAAGTATTGGAGTACTTCACCAACTTGATCATAGATGCTGAGTGCTTTGTAAGTTGACGAAGTAGACTGCTTTGGCAGTCATAGATGTCCTAGTATCATTCATAATCATATACCTGGCATCTCAAGTGGAGGATGCCTAAACTATACATCCGGTGGTAAAATGATATTTTACAAAGAGAAAACTTTAATGAATTAATACAGTGCCAATTTACTACTAAATATTATTGTATATAAAATAACAAATCTATAATCAATTGTTAAATGAATTTGTATTTTTTTATAAATTCTTATCTTGTATTTGGTTATACATCTTTAAGAAAATTTAGCACTTATGACTAAATTAAATATGATAATTTCGCAAAAAGACAATCACAATCCAATAAAGAGTTGAACTCCAACACCTTTTTTTTATGAATTTCATGAGTTATAAGCCAAGACTTGGAAACGAGGTTGAACTGGCTATACAAAGAGACACTTTGTCATAAAATTGAATAAAACCAGATATTATATAAACATTGTTCAACAAAAGAAATGACGATTCTCCCATATGTTATCCCAGTTATAACTCATCTTTTGTTAATAATGCTGTTAAGACCTTAGAAAATCAACGTTTTATTAAAAGTTTATGTTAATCTATTTATATATATAAGCGAAATCCCACTCACTGACTCATCACGAAATCTCAGGAACTACCGAACGGATTTACTTGAAACTTTGAACATAGGTTCGTCTTGCCTCATAGGTGCTCACTAAGAAACGATTTGGCAAAATTCCTTCAGGGCTCCGCCCCACACGTCTCCAAAGTTACCATGTTATTCTTATGGAAGCAACATTTTTGTATTGGAACATATGATTACATTAAAGAAATATTAATTTTATTAACAGCTGTTCTCATTTAAAGTACTGAGGGAAGATCGGTAATAAAAAACTAAAGGAAATTATAGAATTGCGGCGAGTGAGCTTCGCAAACAAGCTAAACCTGACGGGAAGTTATTACTGACTGACTCATCACGAAATCTCAGAAACTACCAAACAGATTTACTTGAAACTTTGAACATAGGTTCGTCTTGCCTCTTAAATGCTAACTAAGAAATGATTTTGCAAAATTAATTCAGAGCTCCGCCCCGCAGGCTTTTGAAATTTCAATATAGTGCTATCCTTGTGGCCAAATTTAAATACAAATTAAGAAACCTGTGGGGTTGAAATTTGGAGTGATCACTTTTCTCTTAGATGCCCAATAAAAAATGCTTTGAACATCCCCTTTAGAGATCCGCCCCACATAAGCTCACAATTACCGTATAGCCTACGTGTTTAAATTTGACATGGACGCTTTGCTCATAAATACTTATTAAGAAACTCTTTTGCAAAAAAAGTTTTTGAAGCACTTTAGGGCTCCGCCCACTGGACATCAGAATTACTTTAGGGCCTCCGGGGTTGAAATTTGACATAAACGTTTCTTTTTGCTCATGGGCGCTTCCTAAGAAACGGTTTTTGCAAATATAGTTTTCGAAGTGCTTTAGGGCTCCGCCCCCCAGGACTTTAAAATTACTTTAGGGCCTCCGGTGTTGAAATTTGACATGCACACTTCTCTTGGCTCATAGATACTTATTATGAAACTGTTTTGCAAATATAGTTTTGAAAGCACTTTAGGGCTCCGCCCCACTGGAACCCAGAATTACTTTTGTTCCTCCAGGGTTGAAATTTAACATAGCCGTCTCTTTTTGCTCCTGGGTGCTCCCTAAGAAACGATGTTGCAAAAATAGTTTTCGAAGTGCTTTAGGGCTCCACCCCACAGGACTTCAAAATTACTTTTGGGCCTCCGCGGTTTAAATTTGAATCAGGCATTCCTCTTTGCTTATAGTTACTTACTAAGAAACGGTTTTGCAAATATCGTTTTTGAGTCTTTAGGGCTCTGACCCACAGGTCTTGAAAATTACTCTAGGGCCCATGTTCTGTTTGCTCTTGGGTGCTCACTAAGAAATAATTTTGCAAATTTTCTTTATTGCTCCACCCCATAGAACCTAAAAATTACCATAGATCCTATAGGGTACAAATTTTACTTGGATGTTCCGTTTTGCTGACGGGTGCTTACTACGAAATAGTTTTGTACGAATAGTTTTGAAGTTCATTAGGGCTCCACCCCACATGACTTTAAAATTACTTTAGGGCCTCCGGTGTTGAAATTTGACATGCACACTTCTCTTGGCTCATAGATACTTATTATGAAACTGTTTTGCAAATATAGTTTTGAAAGCACTTTAGGGCTCCGCCCCACTGGAACCCAGAATTACTTTTGTTCCTCCAGGGTTGAAATTTAACATAGCCGTCTCTTTTTGCTCCTGGGTGCTCCCTAAGAAACGATGTTGCAAAAATAGTTTTCGAAGTGCTTTAGGGCTCCACCTCACAGGACTTCAAAATTACTTTTGGGCCTCCGCGGTTTAAATTTGAATCAGGCATTCCTCTTTGCTTATAGTTACTTACTAAGAAACGGTTTTGCAAATATCGTTTTTGAAATTCTTTAGGGCTCTGACCCACAGGTCTTGAAAATTACTCTAGGGCCCATGTTCTGTTTGCTCTTAGGTGCTCACTAAGAAATAATTTTGAAAATTTTCTTTATTGCTCCACCCCATAGAACCTAAAAATTACCATTGATCCTATGGGGTACAAATTTTACTTGGATGTTCCGTTTTGCTGACGGGTGCTTACTACGAAATAGTTTTGTACGAATAGTTTTGAAGTTCATTAGGGCTCCACCCCACATGACTTTAAAATTACTTTAGGGCCTCCGGTGTTGAAATTTGACATGCACACTTCTCTTGGCTCATAGATACTTATTATGAAACTGTTTTGCAAATATAGTTTTGAAAGCACTTTAGGGCTCCGCCCCACTGGAACCCAGAATTACTTTTGTTCCTACAGGGTTGAAATTTAACATAGCCGTCTCTTTTTGCTCCTGGGTGCTCCCTAAGAAACGATGTTGCAAAAATAGTTTTCGAAGTGCTTTAGGGCTCCACCTCACAGGACTTCAAAATTACTTTTGGGCCTCCGCGGTTTAAATTTGAATCAGGCATTCCTCTTTGCTTATAGTTACTTACTAAGAAACGGTTTTGCAAATATCGTTTTTGAGTCTTTAGGGCTCTGACCCACAGGTCTTGAAAATTACTCTAGGGCCCATGTTCTGTTTGCTCTTAGGTGCTCACTAAGAAATAATTTTGCAAATTTTCTTTATTGCTCCACCCCATAGAACCTAAAAATTACCATAGATCCTATGGGGTACAAATTTTACTTGGATGTTCCGTTTTGCTGACGGGTGCTTACTACGAAATAGTTTTGTACGAATAGTTTTGAAGTTCATTAGGGCTCCACCCCACATGACTTCAAAGTTAATCCAGGGTCAACGGTTTTAAAATTTTAAATGTACGTTCCTCTTTGCTCATATGTGATAAATAAGAAACAATTTTGCACATTTCCTTTAGGGCTCCTCCCCACAAATTCTCCAAACCACCATAGATCCCATGGTTGAAATTAAAACTTAAACGTTCCGTTTTGCTAATAGGTGTTCACTAAGAAAAGGTTTTGCAAATATATTTTTTTGTGTTCTTTAGGGCTCCCACATGACTTAAAAATGACTGTAGGGCCTATGGGGTTGAAATTTGACATGGTCGTTCCTATTTGTTCTAGGTTCTCAGAGCCTTTTCTATTTAAGAAACATTTTCTCACTAAGAACAGGTTTTGCGAAATTCCTTTATAGCTCCATTTACACTACTTCATTGTTTCAATTTTATTTTCTTAAGGAAGTAAATTTCGTTGCTCTTTAAAAGATTTCATTACCTATAAAATAAATTTAATCACGGGCGAAGCCGTGACGGGCAACAGCTAGTTATTTATAAGACACAAAATTAACGAAAAGCTAACATCCGGTTCGACGTTTATAGAGACCAGTTTAGGAATTTAATAATTTCCACCTATGCATTTTTCAGATAAAAAAATGGTTATTCACATATATGAATTCACTATATTCACTATATAATTTGTCATTAGAGATGACTGAACATTCCGAATAAAAAACTGAACCCATTGTTAATATTAATGAGGCATACATAGAACGAAATAGTAGTAATCTTGTTTTTCAAATGGTGAGTTATTGCACGAAAAAATGTAATAATGACACTACCTATTCTAATAAGAGATGAAGCAAATTACACTCATAATCAGTTAACTTTGGCCTTATTTAAAGGTTGTTCCAGTTACCAATAGGCCTATGCAAATAAGAAAAAAAGCTTAGTTATATTACATTATTACCAAAGAAAAATCCAATGATAATGCATATTTAAGTAAAAAATCTAAGCCTTAGTTTTACTATGGTATAACTATTTTTTCCTTTTTTCATATTTTTAAAGTATTTTAAATTAAACCGAATTGACCCATCGCCGAATTGACCCAATAGGAGAATTAAAAATGAATTATCAGTTTATGGGATCTGTCCACCCCACTACTGTTGGTTTATTTATTTTAGTGTTATAATTTAGTTCGTACCATATATTAAAAGTATATAATGAAATAAAAATAAACATGTACGTTGTTTATAACAACGTTGATACTGTAGGCTATTCTATCATAAAAATTTCTTTTGAAGTTTCATAAATTTTGGTAAAACCGAATCCAACCTTGATTTTAGTACTTTAAACAGTTAATTATTTAGTTAAAACAACAGGAACATCTGATTTAAGAGGTATTAAATTATATATTTAAAAATGTAATTTACGATTTTTAAATTAAGAACTATGGATTAACGTCGGCACTGTTGGTGATGTTGAGGAAAAGTTGCGGATTGTCGATGCCAGCGCTCTCCGACAGATTTTCTTGGAACCTTCTGCAGGGGATATAAACAAGAAAAGAGGCGTCTCAAGAAAGCGTTAAGACGCCGCGGCGCTATGATGGAGGGGGGGGGGGGGGGAGCGGATGGCGGGGGGGAGTCAGTTGCCGTTCTTGTCGCTTTTCTTTCACTCGACTTCTAAGAGATGGCGTTGGTGCCCTCTTTCTTAGACGGCGAAACAAGGTTAAAAGTTGGAAAGACAGTTAGGGCGGGAAAACGTGAAGTTTGAAACTTTCCGGGGCTCAATTCGGTCCTCAATTTCGCGCCCGGTAAACCACAGTGGAAGATTTCACAAACAAAATTGTTGTTACAATTTATTAAGTTTCTTATTTTATGATTAATTAAAAGGAGATAGGCCTACACAGTGATATCCAACCAACAATAATTTTTATTGATTAATTCAGTACAGTTTGTGGCAAACCGGCAAGATGAGTTTATAATTTTATATAGGCTAAAATTATATTTTACGTATTGAAATGTATTAACAATAAAATTATTCACAGAAAGTTAAATTGGTTCACTTATAGTTGATCTGTATTAATTAAAAAATAAAACGGGTTTTAATCAAGTATTGTTCTTTACAACTTTTAACTTATGATAGTCATTGGATTAGTTTTGCGTGTATTGTAGGGCTATTCGGTTTTTCTGTGTCAGAGTAAATGTCCGTGTGTTTTTGTGTTATTTCAAAATTTGACAAGGCTCAAGAATTCGCCGTATCTCCTCAAAACATCGCCATAAAATTGAAGGTTGGTAGTGCCTAATAATAACATTTCAATACTCGTTACCCCACCTAAAACGTGTATTTTAAAGAAAGCGCATCTATATGATTATTTAAATAACATTGAATGGATAAAATAATCTAAATTATTGTAATCTTGTATTGGATAAATTATATAAAGCTAATAGGAGAAACTGAATAAAAATTTAAAAACATATAATGAATTCCCGAATAAGATATCAGTTTTTGAAAAGTTGTAAATAATATAACAACTCTAGTGTATTTTTTGTGCAATATTGAATATTACCATATTTTGTTTTAAATATTTTAAAGAGTTGCTACATAAAAGCATAGAAAAGGATGGTTAACTAGTGGTAAACAGTAGTTAAATGTAAGAAAAAAACTATAACATGGATTAAACTTATCGTGCGAAACTTAGTAAATTATGTTTTATTATAATTTTTATGAGTTTTTTGAAGTTAAACATCTCAAAGCGCCATTTAGAATATTATCTTTTAAAACGCAGGCAATATTTGAATTGCATTCAATTTTAAACATCTCACAATGCATAACAAAGTAAGTTTTTACATCTTAAAATTTCACATTCAATCTAGGCCCTACATTTTTTAAATCAACATTTACATTTGTATAAAAGTTAACATTTTGTGACAATCTTGCATTTCATAATTGTATAATCTTAATTATAAAAGATATTACTTTTTTACCTAAGATTAGTTTCACTGTGCGATGATACGTATCTTTTATAAATTAACCAGGGAAACAACGCACGGTTTGAGACGTGTATAGTAGAAGACCAGTAAGTCACCAAGACATCCAGCAGGGAAGGTAATGTCCACCCGCTGTGGAGACGTCTATAGGAACAATGTAAACAAAATAATTAGCCCTTGACTGGACTAGTAGCATTTATTTTTCTATACATGATTGTTGTTACACTTTTTAGACTTGTTAAGATTTGACTGAACTTGTGGCAGTTAACTTTAAAATAACAGATTTTTATACAGTGTGCCTCAAAAGTCCCGCTAACCCTTTTTAATTTATAATTTGTGAAAATAATTGGATTAGCTTCTGGGAAAGTTTCAATGACCGAAGCACGAGTCTTTTAGATTTTCAAAAATATCAACCCTCCGCCCCCAAAATGGGGTTTTGGAGGGGGGGGGGCAACTCAAAAATTTAAATACGAACCCTAAATTTTTATGTTATTTTTGGATTGTTCACGTGATTTTGAGACTCTTTTATTCTTTGACATTTTTCTCTAAACTTAACGGTTAGGAACCAATTGAAGGTCATTTTTAGTCCCTTAAGAAGCACATTGGACAAACTTTCATTGCCTACATCTCCCAAACCATTAAGTTAAAAATATATACTCAAATATAAAAATATCTTAAAATTATATTTTAAGATATTTTTCATGATAGAAAAATCAAATTTCTACTAATTTATTTTTTTATCATATTGGAAATAATTTCATTTATGCGTAAATGAAAAAATAAAACATTTTTATACTTTATTATTTATTTATTTGTTTTTTTTTTGTACTAAATGCTTTAGGCAATTAAAGTTTGCCCCAAAGGACTAAAAAAGACTTTCAATTGGCTATAGCTCCCTAACCGTTAAGCATAGAAAAAAGGTCTAAGAATAAAAAAGTCTCAAAAACACGTGTACAATCCAAAAATAACATAAAAATTGGGGGATCGTATTTAAAATTTTCGAGTTGCCCCCCAAAACTCAACTTTGGTGGTGGGGGGTTGAATATTTTGAAATTCTAAAAGACTCGTCCTTTGGTCATTGAAACTTTCCCATAAGTTAGTCCAATTATTTGCACCCCTTAAAAATTAAAAGTGGGGGGGGGGGGGTTTGGAACACACGATATATATTCAATTAATCGGATCATCTCCATTTTACACATAGGTTACTACATTTCAAAAACAGTTTATAAGAAATATGAATACAAGTTAAGGTGTATTAATATTGGTTAACACGTCCCAGAAAAAAATTCTAATAAGAACTCACAATATTTTGACGGAAAAATATTGAATAGCAAAACTTGTATAAACAATAAAATTATATCAAAATCAAATCGATAATAATAATACAAATATAAAAACAACAGTTAGTAAAGTTAATATGCATGTGAGAGTTCTCTACAAAACTTCGCCATAAACCTGAAGGTGCCCAATAATAACATTTTGAAACATTAGTTACCCCCACCTAAAATCATATCTTTAAAAGAAAGGAAAAGTTTTAAAGACAAAATTCTGGAGATATCCATGTTTAACGGACATTGAATGCCTGCTGGCACTGCTCAAAATCGGCGATATGTACTTCGGTGATAAATTAATACCTAGATCGCTAATCACATTCGGTCTAAAAAAGTTCTTCACTATTATAGAATTCTAGAAATTCTATATAAAGAAATGCATGACAGTTTTCACAAAACATCTTTGTGAAAACTGTCATGCATTTCTTTATATAGAATTTCATCCCTTTTCATAACGCCAATACAGAGTTAGTTGAGATTAGGAATTCTGTTTGAGAAGACAATCGTCCTCCTCGCTGCTATCTAACGTGATAGGCCAAGAGATGGCAACTTACACAAAGAAAAAGAGGAAGGTCATTAATGAGCATATTGAACATGTATGGTTTTAGATGAGATCCCTAAGACACCTCTTTACTAGTGAAGAATTCGGTGGATGAAGTTAGCTAAATTTGACCACTAGCAATCCATTTCACAATATCATATGTCAGTGAAAACTGTCCAGTTTTTTTTGTTTTTGTTTTTTACAGAAGCAATTAGCCTTGCTGAAGTCTACGTATATAGCACCTAGCTGATTACTTCTACTAAATGCACCGAAAATTTGGCTCTTCAACTATACTGGGTTGAAACTGTAAGTTTCCCTGATAAGAATCCAAGCTAAAAAGAGTGAATGTAGCTTATAATGAAATTCTTAATTATGTCAAGCCAAGATATTAAAAAAAAACCTTAGCCAAATTCGAAATGAAGGAAAGAGGCCAGTAGTTTTTGGTATCCTAAGTTAACTCTGACTTGTGGATTGGGAGAGCGAAGGATCTTATAAAGGATTTTTAAAAGAGGCGATGACTTATTCAATTAATAACATTCCGCATTGCCTTAAAGGGAGTTTCATAAGTACCCAAACCTTAGCGGTTTACTTGTTTTTGATTCTCTTCAGTAAATGATGAAAAATGTGAATCGGCTAATGAGTTGTGATAAACAGTGGAAAACTCCTTGAACAACTTTCAAATGTCGTGTGGAGTTGTTGCAATTGATCCCCTGTAATGCAGGCGTTTGGGTAGAGATGATGACTTTCGAATGGAGTTGACATAGAAATAATACTAAGATTATGAATTGTATAATTTTTCCACCTGATTTATAAAATGAGTACTGCTGGTTTTACTTCTTCAACGCCTACTACTGAAAGAACGATAGTAGTTCACAATCGTCTTCTCAGTAGCAGTTCTGAAGAAGTAAAAAAAATTATTCGGGAATGAAATGCAACAAATTACAAAAATAGCCCCACATGAGCCATAAAGGGCCTGTGCATGCTTCTAACACTTTGTTTACACTGTTTGTGGCGTCGCCAAGCATTGTTACACGACACTTGTTTTGCCCTTCGGCTTACGCCTGAATTAGGGAATGATATTACTCTCAAAAAACGATACACAAAAAAGTATGAGCAAAGTACTATAAACGCTTCGCGATTTACGAATTGCAATTGCAAGAGAAAGATGCAAGTTAATATTAAAGAGAAAGATGCAAGTTAATATTAAAGAGAAAGATGCAAGTTAATACTAGGTATACAATGCAGTTGACTGCTTGCAATATTGAGCGGAGCAACTATTTTTTTAATCAATAATTTTGAGAAATGAATCGACCAATAGACTTTTCCATTGGGTAATATTAGTTTGCTACATTACCTTTTTCTCATAAGATAAACTAAATGATTTTAAAACAGTATAAGTTAATTCACTTTGATAAAACCCCCACTACGTTATAAACTTGTTATTGGCAATTGGCATAAGATGTAATTACAATACAATAATTCATGATTGAATCAGGGAACGTAGACGAGCAAGTTCTAGACGCTTTGTTGTCCAACCCGCATTGTTGTTGATCGCACTAAGAAGGTGATCTGGTGGAAATCGTGGTTCAAGTATTAGTCCTTCAATTGACCGGACCCGTGACACTGCTACATAAGTAAGACCCAGCGCAAACTCTGATGAACCAATATCAACTACAACTTTATCAACGGTAATTCTCTGAGCCTTGCGGATAGTTATGCCATAGGCAACTTGGAAAGGAAACTGCTTCCTTGTACATGATAAATTATGTTTGTGGTATCCAACAGTATGTGGTAAGACTGGGCATGAGCCATTGAACGTTGGTCCTTTGTATCCATCGAAATGTACCAAAATGCAGATGAGAAATTCATCCAGATAACTTATAACTTTTCCCGGGTTGTACGCTGATACGATAGCATCATAATAATCTTTATAAGCTGCTAAATCATCGATTGACGCTGAGTCGACATCTGGAGCATTTTCAAGCCAAAAAACAGCATTGAAAGTGGGGACCTCCATGGTGTCACGGTGTTGGTATTTAAAACGCCACAAATATCAGAAATTTTAAACTTTTCCTTCAATATGTTCATGAACATGCAAACACACTTTGGAAAAGTACTCGTCTGCAATAAGTGGGTTTCCGCTAGTTTTTCTTGCATCAGTTGGCTTGCTCCTATCACAATAAGTAAATTTAATTCCTTGGCAGATAAACCTATATGTCTTACCAAACAATTCCACCAGAGGTCTGCACCACTTAACGTAAGAAACAACGTTGGAACGCCCAGCTGATTTATCAAATATCATTGACTTTAGCTCTAAACGCCCTAGGTACCAGAATGATGACGTACCACGGATTTTGGATCCCCATGTAAGCAAACGTTTTATTATGGACGGGTCTCGCTTAACTTCGTCCTCTATTTGTTGGTCATTACCGGAGAAGTCATTTTTCTTAGATAAGATAGCACTCTGTCGACAGGCATCATGTCTTTGCCTTGCATTTGGCAAAAAAAAAGAAAAAAAACTGAATCTAGGATCTTGAGAAAACCATTTTTCTTCATATCTCATGACAAACTCACACCACTCTCGAAATGATACCTTAATGCTCCGGGCTGGGTCTAGGAAGTCTGTGGCACCGTTTGGAAACAAAGGTGGGATGCTTGTGGAATATTGCCAGACTATGTAGACTCGTTGACTTGGTTTAGGCGAAGCTCTTGGCCAATTGGTTTGGTTTAGTATAGCAGACTCTTTAATTTGTCTCGGTGCTAGCGGAACTGCTGATATGATCTTCGTCGAACGATTCATCTGATAAACCTCCTTGTTCAATAAATCTTAATTGACCAGCTACATTGTCATCCAACGGAAGAGACTCAATAGCGTACATATCGATATAAACATCAGCATAATACTGATTATGCGTTTGGAGCCAGCAAAGAACTCGAAGGACTTTTTTCTTCCTCACGCAAAATCAGAATAGCCTTTGACACCAGCGCGGCGTACAATTACGATACCAAGAGATAAAGGCGCGATAGGATACGAATTTGCAATATCAGTTATGTCTTGTTCAATATTAATTACATGTCCTCTATAGTGATACTGGCCAAAAGAACCACTTGCTAAACTGATATACGCGCATGAAAGGATGGATTCGAGTGATTAGCGTTTCCTAAATCATTGAGAGATGCTTTAGTTCTTCGGGAATGATTGAATGTTTCTTATTGTTGACTGCAGAGAATTTTGAAGGATCTTTTACGCATGAGGTACAAAAATACAGTTGTCATCATTGCTGACTACGTCCAAGCGTCTGCAGACTCTGCATTTTTTATACGCGAGGGCTTCCAAATTTGCCTAAACCTTTCAGCATACTCTTCATCAATTTCATGTGCAGTCTCCTGTCGATGGTACCGGGATACATTAACAGTGCGTCGTCCAAGATTTACACCCCATCTCTAAAAACGTTGCATTTCATTCACGTACAAAAGTAAACAAACCACTAAAATAAACAAAACAAAAATTTTACAGAAAACTACTGTATTTACAAACAGCTGATAGTAACAGTCTGCAGTTAAATTTATTTGATCCTTATAACAGCTGTATAATCAACACACAGTAAACAAACCAAATAAAATATTTCTCCCATTGAAATAACATGGTAACTTTAAAAGGCCCTAGGGCAGAATCCTTATGTCCGATTTTTACCATTTCAGATTTATACCTTCCCATAGATGATTACTATGACCGAGCAAAATTTCGTGAGGATCACTCCAGCCGTTCAGGAGGAGTACTTGTAAATAAAAAGCCAGAGTGTAGTATAGGAGCTTCGCTCGCTTCGCTCGCTTCGCTCGCTCCGCTCAATTAAAGAGAAAGATGCAAGTTAATATTAAAACCGGCATTACTCATTGTATAAATAAGGTGGAAAAATTATACCTTTCATAATCTTAGATTTTTTTGTTATGTCAACTCCATTCGGAAGTCATCGTCTCTTCCCAACCGCCTGCATTACAGGGGATCAATTGAGACAGCTCCACACGACATTTTAAACTTTTTCAAGGAGTTTTCTACTGTTTATGATATTTTATCAACCGATTCACTTTACACCATCCACTTATTTACTTATTTACCATTTATTTATACCATTTACTGAAGAGAATCGAAAACAAGTAAACCACTAAGGTTTAAGAACCTGATGAAACTCCCTTTAGTTAAGACACTTCAGAATGTTATTAATTGAATAAGTAATCGTCACCTTCCAAAATCCTTTGTAAGATCCTTCTTTCTCCCAATCCACAAGTCAGAATTAACTGAGGATACCAAACACTACTGGCGTTTTTATATTATTTCATTGTCGCCAAGGTTTTTGAAGATATTGCCTTCACATAGCCTAATTAATAATTTTATTCACCATTATCAGCATGGATTCTTTTCAGGAAAACTTAAGTTCCAACCTAGTTTATTTTAAGAGTAAAATATTTAATGCATTTAGTAGAAGTAATCAAATAGAAGCCAAATACTTAGACCTCTTCAAGGCGATTGATTCTATAAAATAAAACTGGATAATTTTTCACTGGCAGATGAGATTGTGAAATGGATTGCTTCCTACATCTGTACTGATACTCGTGCTCAAATTTGGCTCTCGTTACTCCGCCGAGTTTTTTTACTAGTAAAGAGGTGTCCCAAGGATCGCATCTAGAACCATATCCTTTCAATGTGTTCATTGATGACCTTCCTCTTTTTCTTTGTTACGAATGCTTCCAGTATCACTGACGGAAATCGTGGCAATTGCCTTTGGGCTGACAATTTTAACATTGAATCTTATCGATATAACCGGTACGGAATTTGGATTTCCTTATTTTTAGACCATATGGGAAGAGAATTTTTGTAAGCATAGATATTTTAGTAATGCATAATTTATAATAAACGCGTAGATCTTGATGGTAGACTAAAGTGGCTCGAAGTCTATTTCGTTTAGGAGCACTGCAGTGTCGATTCTTGAAGTTAGCAACTTTTTTAGAAGACAATGTGCCTCACATTAGGTGGCGTCTCACATGAAGTTAAGGTAGATTCATTTAGGTTTTTCCAAATCTCTGACTGAGTAGGATATATATTGATGTTGGTAGACAAGTCTCAAACCCAATAGATCTAGTTTGTATACAGTTTAATTTGTTTTTCTGTCAGATTTTATTTAGATACCATTCTGTATTCCATAATCAAGTATAGGTCGGACAAGCTGGATGCAACTTTTTGGTGAAATAGCAGTTATTTTCATGGGAGGTATAATAAATAACCTTATATGTATACACCATGCATTAATTAATGTTTTGCATACCGTACACTATAAAAATATGGAAACAATGTGCGAGTTAATGTGTGTATGGATACGAGATCTAAATGCAACAGCGTTTTTCTTTTAACAAGGCTTCTTCCTTATTTATTTATTAGGATTGTATACAATTATGTCATTCAAAATAATGAGTTAAATAGGTGCGTAACTGTTTATTTAAAAGACATTTTGAAATAATTTACAAGAATGGCATCACAGCACATATTTTACGAACTATACCCAAACTTAACAGAAGCTTGCTTTGGAAGCCAGGGACGACACTTTGTCCCAGAAGCGGCAAGTTGCAGCAAGTTCAAGAGCCCGTTATCCCCGCTGAGCACCGGCTCACATGCATACTGTTTTATCCGGGATTAATTATTAAAGCGAAAATACTGGAGTAATACTAACAGAGATGTGAATAATAGAAGAGCGGCTCACAGCCGCCGTTATGAGCTGCGGAAGATGAATTATAATTAAGAACATTGTCTTGAGATGGAATATGGGATGAAGCAAAGTTTGCGATGCGAACCACAAAACTGGTCCCGGGAGGGTGGTTTGCCCCCTCTGCCCCTCCCCAGCCGTGTTCGATGCCTTTAATTGAATCTTTTCAGAATTCCAGAGCTGCTGCTTACAAAGTTCATCTGCCTCAGTTTGTATAATTAAAAGCGCCTGTTACTCTTGCCGGGATTCCTTCTCTATGTAAATACTGCGTGATAACCTTACACCATCTTGTATTTGTATTTTTCCTTCGTTTGAGGGATTTTAATTTATTTTTATGCAGAAAAAAGGGTTTGTTCTGCGTGTACCTTCAACATACAAATGAAAAGAGCTACTGTTTTTCTTTTCTATTAACCGGTAATTATTTCAGCAATATCTTAAATCAGGCAAAATCTTTGAGCCTTAATGTTTCCGGTGTGAAGTTTCTTGCACAGTTGAAATATTTATATAAGACTTATAAGCTTTGAACGGATATCCATCAAAATATGGCTATGTTACGATGATAGTCCAACATTTTACAAGAACTTCTACTTAAAATAATAATAATAATAATAAATAAAAAATAAAAAAACTGAACTAAATTTCCTATGTTGATATTTATAATGGCAATGGGTTGCTTAAGGTAGAGTATTAGCAATTTGAATCAGAGGCTAACCACGAAGTCTTTCGCCTTTCAAACAATCCAGTAAAGATCGTATAATTTTATAAAAATATTTTATTCCAGCTTTAATCAAAACCTTTTATTCAGCTCATTATTTTTTTGTAACTGTGCATTCCATAAAGTATGTTAGAAATATCTTCATATATGAAACCCTTTTAACGTGAAAACAGAAAAAATTATTCTTTTGTTGTTTCCGATCGTAACCTGTCAATCAAATTTATTGTCTTTGTTTATGTATCAAAATAGTGATATGACTTCTTGTTGTACAGGATATGTTTTGAGTTCAATTGTAAACTTTATTTGAACGCAAACAAAAAATTAAAAACTCTTATACGGCCTACGTGTCTATATCGGGATTAAGCTTAACGAAAGTTGTCGTATATTTCTATTTAATTTAAGGAAAGGTATTTATTGAAAAATACTACTATCACAGGGAAAGTATTTGAAGAGAGATCATGTTGAACTAAACTTAATTCAATACATTCATATAAAAAAATTATAATTTATATAACAAATCCTATTTTATCCTATTCTAATTGACTGGTGGTGTTGAAATATTTTCGATGAATGCTAAAGATCTTTATCATTTATTTTGATTTGGGTGTTATACCTGAAGACAAAGTGAAAATACAAAAGTTTACATGGGAGTAAATAAGGTATCGTTTCGAAAGCTATGCAATTATATCGGGTCCATTTTAAGTAGTCTTTTAAACCTCTTTTAGTTTATAAGCAATACCTCTGTAAAAACTAAAAAAGGAAAAAATCAACTGTTGTTTAAAAGGATATAACAAAGCAAAACATAATAATTCCAATGGACCGTATATTTATTCTGTAAATTTATTCACTCCACCTTGAAACTGTATCTTGAAGCTGTACTTTGTTCTCGTGTGGGCTAAACGTCTACAAGCGTTCTTCGGGGCGGCGAGTCCACCATTGGAAACGGGGTCGTGAGGGGATGTTCAATCTAAGGCAGTGTTTCTCAACCAGTGGTACGCGTACCACTGGTGGTACGCAAGAGACGATGGAAGAAGAAAAAAAAACAATAATACACAACAAATTAAAAAGACGTGTTTTTGATCGAGGTGACGCCGACGACTGTTATGGTCAGCTCGGTTCTGTATTACACCACATTTCCACTTAGTTTGAGATTCCAATCTAGCAGCACCTTTTCTTAACTAAAAAACTTTCGCACTGTACCAACTTAGTAAAGTAAACTATTTTATGACTCTTGTTTTCTTAGCACGTTTTTAATTACATATAGCCATTTTGTGTCCAGCGCTCGTCTAAACTTTAATTATTTTCATTTCAAAATTTACCATATGAAGGATTTACCTTTCGTCAAATCAGCTCTAAATGGTAGGCCTACCTTGGTGTTACGGCAGTATTTTTAATGTATGACGAGGCTGCTTCAGCTGAATTTATTTGTGTCTGAGGATGGCATTGTAATGCCGAAACCGCCGTAACACCAAGTTACACCATTTTGAGTTGATTTGACAAAAGACAAATCCTTATTTAGTTATATTACGACTCCGGGGCTATACAACATGGATTTTTATAAAAATTTACCTTGCAATACAATATCCTATACAGTGTGTTCATTTTTTATGCTCACCATTGGGATCTCGCAAACTATAAAAGTTACAGGAAAGGTCAAAATAGCAAAGTAGTGCGGGATTATAAGCTGAACAAAATGATGTGTAAAAATCACAGATATTTTAACTGATTCGTTCGCTGTGCTCGAAAAACTGTTTTTTGCTCAAAACTTCTTTTGCCCATAACTTTGTTATTTGTTGAAATACAAAAAAACTTTTTGGATAAAACTTTACTGAAATTTTACGTAGATTCTGAATATTAAAATTAAATTTTTTTACTTCAAACGGTTTTTGATATATTTTAGACAAGTTGATTATTTTTAATGCAAGTATGAATTCTTTTCATCATCATAAAAAAAGAAATAATTTTTCTCATCACAAAAATACCAAATATGGCGTTTTTATTTATCATAATAATTATTTAATTATAAAAAATGTGAAAAATAAGCAAACCTGAAATGCTAATAATGAGGATGCTTCTAGCATGTGGTGCAACAATGGTGTAAATCAGCTGTTTTTCATTTTGTGTTTCATATTTTGTTGCTTACATTGTTGATCAGCTGTTTACCAGCTTCCGCGGTTCTCATAAATCAAAAGTGTAAATCAGCTGTTACATGGGAACCGCGGATGCAGGTAAACAGCTGACCAACAATGTAAGCAACAAAATATGAAACACAAAATTAAAAACAGCTGATTTACACCATTGTTGCACCGCATGCTACAAGCATCCTCATTATTAGCATTTCAGGGTTTCTTATTAATCACATTTTTTATAATTAAGTAATCATTATGATAAATAAATACTCCATATTTGGTATTTTCGTGATCAGAAAAATTATTTCTTTTTTATGATGATGAAAAAAATACATACTTGCGTTACAAATAATCAACTTGTCTAAAATATCTCAAAAACAGTTTGAATCAAAAAATTTTAATTTTAATATTCAGAATCTACGTAAAATTTCAGTAAAGTTTTATCCAAAAAGTTTTTTTGTGTTTCAACAAATAACAAAGTTATAGGCAAAAAAAGTTTTGAGCAAAAAACAGTTTTTCGAGCACAGCGACCAAACCAGTAGAAATGACTGGGATTATTACACATCATTTTGTTCAGCTTATAATTCCGCACTACTTTGCTAATTTGACCTTTCCTGTAACTTTTATAGTTTGCGAGATCCCAATGGTGATGAGCATAAAAAATGAACACACTGTATAGGCTCTCTCTGACTGTCTATAAGGGTGGGGGTGTCACTGTAGGTATGAGTTACGGTGGTAGACAAAATAGTATGTTTAAAATCATCAGGTGGTACATGGGCACAAAAAGGTTGGGAAACACTGATCTAAGGTGTAACTCCCCAAGGCATAACGACAATGCTAGATTAAATAATTTGTTTAAATGTTTTTAATTACGGTATATTCGAATTTATTTTGTTATCCATAGTGTGCATATAATTTACTGTAGGCTATTGGTAACAATATGTGTTAATGGTAAATTTAAATTATTATTGTAATAGTGTATTTAATAAATATTAAGAATAAAATCAATTTACACTAAAGTTTAAATTTTCTTCTCATACAAGTGTTCTTATAGTTATTTTAAACCCTTAGGAAAGTATTCACTCGTTTTCTTTCAAAGAATAACCAACGAAATTGCATCTTTGAGAATATATTGAAACCGCACAATGTTCACAGCTGAAGAAGTTTCGTAATATTTACAGCGTTTATTAAAATAATAACGAATACTTGGTAAAAGACGGACAGTGGTAGTGGGAGGAGGGGGTAGCGGTCAGTGGAGAATAACTACACAGAGCTTCCTTCTTGCATACTTGCCTGTAGCTTTGAGGGCGGACATATTTGCTTTGCGAATTAAAAGGCAGGAATCTGATATACAAACGTAGCCGTCCGTCTTTGATTGACCGCGGGGGCACGGCATTCCCCGATAACTTTACTTTTGATAAACCGACGCTCGCGAGCAAGTCCTGCGAGAATGTGTTCAATGACAGAAGAACCCGCTTTGTAAACGGAGCGCTAAGTAGTGCTTTGTGAACCCCCTCCCTCCTTGCAGCCTAGCTACAAGCGCAGTCATCAACATATTCGCCAAAATCTTACGAACACGACTCGAGGAAATTTAGACTGAGGGAGGGACATGTTTGTGTTGAAATGTTCATAAAGCGACTTGTAGAGTTCATGTAAAACTACATTCAAACATATAGTATTGATAAATGTAGGCCTATGTTCTTTATATTTTGAATTTTTAGTAATTTTGGTGTTATGTTAACTGATGAAAACATCGATACCTACTGTAAATTAAATAGGTATGTTAAATATAATAAACTAAAAACGTTATTCTGAAAACTGTCCAGCGGAGTAGCGGAGTAGGCTACTATGCAAAATTAAGTTTTTAGTATACAACATTACTATTACTTGATGCTTAAACATGTATAATAACATTTGTATTTGTTTAATGAATCTTAGTCTATTGAACTGCACGAGTTTGGGACAATGATCTCTCAATGATGCGTTTAATGCGCACGGACCACAACGACATATTCGCACACAAAAATGTGTACAAAGCTTTTAAGTTTAATGCTTAGTTTTTGGAAATTTACCCAAACATTAAGGGCCGGTTCCTCTTTTACTTTAAACTTAGTTTAATTCAATGTTAAACATGTTAACAATTTTTATTTAAACATGAGTTTAGGTTGAGCCTAAACTTGCTTCGAGAAACCGGCCCTAAATATTAAAACCATCCAATGAGGGGAAAAGCAATAAAATTAAGTAATAAATATATGAAAAAATGCTGAAATATACACTATTTTAACTCTACAATATTTCATTGTCTATGAAAAGCTCTTCAAAATTCTAAATTGAAATAGACATTATTTTCATTCACCACCCACTCCATTTGAAACATTTAATGCCATTTATGCCTGAATTTGATCATGCAGTACAAACTCATACTACCGTCATTTATTAGTATTTATTATAATTTATAAAGTACAATATACTGTATTACTTTTTTGTCAAACGAAGTTACTTCTTGACTTTTGTTTAAATTAAATTCTACATAATGATCATCTGAAATAATTCTTATACATTTTTTGTCATTTAAAATCAGAACTATCAAAAGAATGCTGATTTACATAATTTTTAAATTATCATCAACCAATGTGTCCGTTCAAGCTAATGCATTAAAATTCATTAATTTAGTTTTTTAGTTAAAAAATTATTTTATTTCGAAGATTGTGTAGTTAGTTATGTGACATTGCATTTATGCCAATCATTATAAAATCGTATATTAATTATAACAACTATAACAGAGCAAACACAATTTTTAATAAAACGAGCCAACATTTGTATTCAAATACTCTTGAAGTATATTTTCATTTGGTTAGGTCGACAAATCTCCCAATTCTGACAAAACCAACCATAGTTAAATATTAATATGGGGCATGTAAAAAAAATTGATAAATAATTTTAATTGTAAACATAATTTATTCTCACTTTTATACATTATTCTTACACATTGCGTATTGCACATAGTTTTAATACTTGCAGAAAGCAATAAAAATACAACAAATAAATATCAACAAAACAAACATAACAATTATTAATCAATTACAATAACAAAAGATAAATTAAAATAATTATCTACAAAGGTGTATTGATTTTCATACTTCCCATTTTTTCAGATTGATTGTTGATTTTTGATGGATGTAAATTTCGCAATTAAATGAGCTTACCGGAGAAAATAATTTTACATTCGTTTTAACAGTTCTAACAACAAATTTAATAAAATAAAAAAATAATAACCAAAACCTCAATATGATCGTTAAGGGCAAAATAAAATAAAACTAGTATTAGTAATAAAACTGCAAGTAAACAAATAAAATAAAACAATAAAAAATATGAGAGGCCGATAACTAGTCAAGTTCATATTAGCCTTGTATGATTTTTTTCTGTTAAAAATGAAAAAACCTTAAACTTATAAAATTATATATACTATTAAAAATGACAATAAACTGATGAATTAATGTTGAGTAAGGGAAACCATTTAACATTCCAGACGGAGGTGTAAAATGACGAAAAGATGGGGCTGTAACACCGATAGTTCCAAACTTATCTATGGTCATATAATTTTATACAAGCAGTTAAATTATTATTTATTTTTCAAAACTTAAAACACTTTAAAAAATTATTCTCCAGGACAATAATGTTTCTGGAAACAACGCGTTTGGTAACAATAATAATAACTATTCACATGGAGTATACCGAAATCATCACCATGAACAATCATGTAGGCCTATAACAATTTTTCTCTTTCGAAAAGAGCAAAATTGTTTGAATACTATTTTAAATATTTTTTAAGTATTATAATTTAATGTGGGTGGTATATTTTACTTTGTTCTTTTCTATTTCAAATTCCTCATAATTGTTTTAAATCCATACTTAAATGAATACAGATAAATTATTATTATATATAATATAAAAATATCCCTCTTGATTTGCAAAAGCTTCTATCTGGTTGCTGGTAAAGTTATGAAAATTTTTAAACTCCATTTCCATTTTAAAATTGATATTTTCTGGCCTTATTATCCTCTTCATCAATTCGGTTCAAAAGGTTACTTACTGGCACTTCTACTGTGAAGCTTTACTTAAAAATGGGAATTTACTATCAATGGTATTTACTATCATGGCGTTATTACTTATTGATTAACTATCATTCATAAACAAAAAATATGCGCAAAAAATTCAAAAGGCCTGTGTAATAAATATGTTTTAGGATACACTTTCTTGTACCATTGTTATGAGAACAGTGAAATGTGTTAGAAATATATTGCTTCTCAGAGAAAGCTTATGTAAAATATGAATAAATGTAAAAATTAAAATGAATTATAAAATAAATTAATACAAACACTCGAACCTTACTCATATATATATATATAAATATAAGAATAGTCTTTAGATGATTTTTTTAAGAGATAAAAATTTTCTTTTAGATATTATGAGTTACTCCCATTTTGTGAAGTTTTTCCTTGTTTAAATAACAAGTTTTAGTTTGAGGGCTTCAACCTAACAACCGATATAGTTTTACAGTACTATATTTTACCACATGCACATAAAGTTATTAAGATAACAAAACATTTGCTATACAGTTTCATGTTATGGTGATGATATCAGGTTTGACTCAACAGTTTGACACATAGTCCAGACCCCCCGACACTGTCACTGTACACTTAGATGGCCAACGGGTCAGCCATGGAGTCCTGCGGTCAGTAGGGTCTCCAGACGTCCTGGCCGCGGGCGGAGGCCGGAGGGTCGTCCACCCTGGCCGGCAGCTGCGAGGAGGTGAGGAGGTCCGAGCCGGGCAGGGAGTGGTGCAGCTGGGAGTAGAAGAGGGAGGGCAGCACGGGGTAGTGTGAGGGATAGGTGGTGGCGGGGTTGTGGTGGTGGATGTGGTGGTGGTGGAAGGTGGTGCCCCCGTGACCGTTGGTCTGCAGCTCGTCGTTGCCCACGGGGGACTCCGCCGTCGAGGAGTCGCTGAGTGACCGAGGGCCGCTGAGGAAGTCCGAGGCCAAGTAGCGAGGCAGCGCCGAGGCCGCCGTGTTGAGGTTGTTGTGTAGCTGCTGCTGAGGCCCCAGGAGATGTTGGTCGAGGTCGCCCACCGGCGCGGCGTCTCCCATCACTGCAAATTCACTATCGGTTACATTCCACTTTAAACATTAATTTTGCTGTAGAAGAATAATTTTAAATGGTAGAAATCAATAAAACGTTTGAGTGTCCCTTCTAAAATTGTTAGCGGCAACCTCTTAAATCCATGGTAGCAAGACATAAACGCAAAAAAATATCATATTTCCAATAGTAATATCTGTTTCACAAAAAGAATTTTTTGTATTTGTTATTTTATATAATTCACTCGCATATATGCTTCTCTAGGACTCGTGAAAGGGTCAAAAGACACATAAACACACACCAAACACGGTCCCGAATTCATAGCATACCTTTCTCGGGACCAGAAAAATGAACGTCCCACTCCCGCCGGGTTTATAAGTAATGACAACACTTTGCCGAGCTTCAAGAAGCACACAAGGTGAGTGAGGCTCATAAAATAACGTAAAATGAATAAACTTCGCCTAAATAATGTTGTTGGCTAAATGATTTATTGTTTGAGAAGTATCACAGTTTATAAAACCTTCTAAAGCAAAAGATTCTCAAATCTGTCGCTGTCATTATTTGAATATGCCAAATAGGTGGTTAAACTATACATCTTTGCCTAAAGCGTTGTTTATCAGGTTCGCTGTATAAAGTTTCTATACTACCAAGTCCCTTTTTTGAACAATCTGTGGTTTTTAAACGCTCGTTGGTCTCTCTTTAACTCTGACATTCTTTAATAACTAACCAAAGTTGAGTCGGTAAGTATTTTCTTGTTTTGTTACTGGTGGATAAGGAAACTCCGGTCCAACCGCAAAGCACCCTCTAATGCTTCCAATGAACGTACTGTACAAGTCCCCGGAGGACATTATATTGAAGGAAAGGATACGGTAAGAAATGGGACAATAGAATTCCAATTGACCACTCAGAGGACCAACTTCAATGCTACTGTGATTTTCATGCTCAAACAAACGGAACACTCTGCCGTCTAACTGGTCAACCAACCTGCTGACGATTCACGTTGCTCCTCAACTAATTGTTTTCCATGCCATAGGTTGACATCAATCCCCTGGAGTCCTGAACATGATTGGATCAACAGAGTAGGAGGTTCTTCCGAAAGACTTACCACATGCCATGACCACTTCGCCTGTGGTCTGACCATGACCGAACCAGTTTTAAGGCTGTCCCGGGATGAGGTTGAGCTATCTATAGCCAATGGTAATTTCTACTCACTAGACGAGGTGGTGGAGGCGGTGTGGAAGGTGGTGTTGGTGTCGTGGTTGTTGTTCTCAGTGTGCTGGGTCGCCGCGAACCCGATGGCAGGGGTGTTGAAGCCCCCCGTCGCCGCGCAGCTGCTCAGCGTGCCCGCCCCCAGGTACGACGAGTACGGCGTTGTCGCCCCGTACCCGAAACTCGAGTAGTGGTGCGAGTTGTTCAGTCCGAACTGGCTCATGTCTGAAACAACAGTAGGGGTCAGGAAAGTCTTCAAGGTTAGCCTGTGTAATTTTGAGTGAATGGTATGCCGAAATGTAGAATGCCAATTTTGTTAAAATACAATACTAGTGAAAATGTATTCCGTAATATTTCATTCGCAACAACATTTTAAAAAGCAAGTTACGAAAAGATCTTAAAAAATCTTTGTCAATCCAGCGCAACTAATTTAAAATGAGAGCATTTAAAACTTTAAACTAAAATAAGCTTCATGGTTGTCAAAAACGATATAAAAAATACAAACATTATTTACAAATAAAACTTATAAAAAACTCATACAGTACATCTTCTAAACACATAAAAGGGAAAGCACTCACTCACTCACTCATTCATCACTAGTTCTCCAAATTACCGACCAGCTAGAGTGCTGAAATTTGGTATACCGTACTCATTCTTTAGGCTTAAAATACGGACGTCTGAGCAAAGGGCTATGCCCTAGACGTCCTCAAAGTTACCATGTTAATCATATGGAATCAACATTTTTGTATTCTAGCATACGATTACCGAAAGGACCATTAGCTTAAGGGCAAGAAATTTCTCAAGTTGGAATAGCGAAGCATGCCATGTCAGCTAGTGATATATAAATACTTTAATTCATTAAACCATTTTTAATTTTAGAACATAATTCTATTTACATGGGTAAGAATAAGGTTTGATCTTTATATATTGTATAGTCTACTGTAAATTATATTGTACATTGCATTGTATTGTATTGACTCGCCTACGGCTCGATGGGGGCTCCGCCCCCATGCCCCCATTTTGGGTTGCCCCGAATTCGTTAGTTGTTCTAAGTCTTAAGAACTGAACAGGCTAATTGAGGCCTCCACCCAAAACTCTATCCTTATCTTCGCTGACTTAGTTTAATAGTTCAGGAAGTCTAAAACTTTTAAGATATTATCTTGATATTTAAAGCTTAAATTGATAATTTTTTTATATTTTATATTTAATGCTCATGGTATGTGTGTGTAGCTAAATTTTAGGCATCTAATTGTCATAACAGTAAATAAAAAATAACTCAATTTTTGTGAAAGAATTTTGAAAATACACCCCTTTTTTGGTGAAGAGAGTGAAATGCTACAAAATCTTAAGGGCCGAGCTTATAGAGAATCTAAAAATAATAAAATGCTGACAAAAAGTACATCGGTATGGCAGTACCTTTACCGGGTTTAACAAAATCACCAAAAACTATACATAAAACAGGTTAATAATTTAGTATTTTCACAGTTTTTTTACTAACCTTGGATTGAAATCGGCCTTTGGCTGCTTCTATAGTAAGAACTAGATATATTCAGAGTGTAGGCCTACACAAAATTTGAGGCATGTATGTGTCATAAAAGTAAACGATAAATATTGAAATAGAGTAATTTTGGTGAAAGAATTTCGATATTGTGAAAGTACGCCCCTCTTTACAGGTGAAGGGGGTGAGATACGGCAAAATTGCATAGGACCGAACTTGTAGAGCGTCTAAAATAGAATATTAAACTGGCAAAACAAATATCAATATTGCAGTATATTTGGCAGAATAAAGTAATTTACAAACACTTAACACGAAAAAATTGTAAGAATTTTGTGTTTTTTTTCAATTTTTTTAGACTTAATTATAATTGAGATTGGTCAATGGCTACCCCTGTGGTAAGATCTAGTTGAGACCATAATATGTACTAAAGTTCAAGCATCCGTGTGCCATGTTAGTAAATAAAAAATATTAAAATAACGAGATTTTTGTGAAAAAATTTGTAAATTTTGAAAGTATGCAATTTTTAAGTAAAATTAGGATTTTTAGTCTGGAGATTTACGCAATTGGTGCGATGTACGACAAAAAGTCACAGGACCAAAATCGTAGTTCATCCAATTCAGTAAAATCTATGAAAGGCCTAACCGTTTAGCCGCTAGAGCTGAAATATACTAAAATAACGATTTCTCTAGTTGACCAAAAGCCACTACATATTTATCACAAAACTGAGAAAAAGTAAAAAATGTATTTTGAGAGTAAACGGAAAGAGATACGGCAAAGTATGTCAGAATCAAAATCGTAGATATTAAAAAGACCTATAAAAGTTGTCATTTAAACATTTTTGTAGGACAAACCATTTAGTCGCTAGGGCCCTAAATCTAAATATAAATTTCACAAAAATCAGTTTGGAGCGTTAACGGTGCGATGTACGACAAAAAGTCAAAGGACCAAAATTGTAGATCATCCAATTCCCTATCGTAATATGCTCTCAGATTTAAGATTAGACTAACCGTTAGGCCACTAGAGCTGAAATACTAAAATTACGATTTCTCTAGTGGACCAGAACCGGTATTTTCCCACTACTTACGTTCACAAAATCCGGAAAAAGAATAAAATGTATTTTTTAAGTAAACGAGAAGAGATACATTTGGCAGCTAAAGCTGAAATACTAAAATTACGATTTCTCTAGTGTCCCAGAACCGATATTTTCCCACTACTTATGTTCACAAAATCCAAAAAAAGTGAAAAATGACTTTTGTGAGTAAACGAGTAGAGATACGGCAAAATATATAAGGAGAAGATTTATAGATATTAAAAATATCTATCGAAATAAACCTTAAAAATTTTTTACGACCATCGGTTTAGTCACTAGAACCCGAAAACCGAAAACGGCATTTCATTAAAAACGCTCTGGAGGCTTAACGGTGCGAGATACAATAAAAAGTCAAAGGACCAAAATTGTAGAAAATTAAATTCCCTATCGTAGTATTGTTCTCAGATTTTAGATAGGACGAAGCGTTTGGCCGCTAGAGCCAAAAAAGTAAAATTACAATTTCAGAAATCCGCCATTTTGAATTTTTTTTAGTAGGTTAAAACTAAAAATTTGCAAGTTTAAGATTTTATACTTAGCCTTGACTATTCAGGCTAGATGTATGCCAAATTTCAAGTCTCTAGCTTAAATAGATACGTCAGAAATTCGTATCCCATATAAGTGAGTGAGTGAGTTACACATGGGGCTGTATATATTATAGACTCGCCTACGGCTCGATGGGGGCTCCGCCCCCATGCCCCCTTAGGGGTTGCCCTGAATTTGTAGAGTAATTAAAAGTAAAGTCTGAAATAGGTTTGTTCCACGGAAGAACTTGTCAGCTATGACAGCTGCAAAACCACAATTAATACACAAAATTCACAATCAATAGTAAAAAAGTTTTGGAAATCTCCCATGAATCGGTTTTAATACCCCTTCGTAGTTAAAATTCGTTAAAAAGTTTTGAGTCTGTGAAATTATAATTATTTATGTAAATATTATATGTGTTATGCTGGATGGATGGTCCACCCTCGAATTGGTTACCCCAATTCCGTAGTTACTGTAAAAACCATACAATGAACAGGCTAGTTAGGGGCTCCAATCTCTTACCCCCTCGTTGTGTTCGCAGAATTAGATTGTAGTTTACTAAGTCCAAAACATTTAAGATTTTCATGACCCCCTAAGGGGATGCCCCGAAATAATAAATTTAAAAAAGTCAAGTATTAAACAGGTTGGTTTTACTGAAGAACTGAAAAACCAAGACAGTAACAAAACTGGCTAATACACACTCCTCACTATCAATAATAACGGAAAGCTTTTATAATCGCCGACGGCTCTTTTTTAAAAAGTACCCTTCTAAGTTTCCCTCATTTCGTTAAAAAATTGAGAGTTGTGAAATAATACTTTTATCATTATAGGTAGGACGCTCAATATTGGTTGTGTTAAAATTTTGGAGATATGATAATGATAACTAATACTTGAAGTAATTGGTGTATTCCTGGAAGAAAGGAAGTGGAAAAAATATCACTTTCGATTACAGTAGGTTGTACAACCAAACAGGAATGCTAAAGAAAGTTATTTGTAGTTTTAAAAATGTTTAATTGACCTTAAGATGATTGTATATAAGTTTTAGTGTTAGATGAAAAGAAGTTTCGATTTAGGTTATTTTTATATATGTAGTTAGATAGGGTTTGAATAATTATAGCCAATATAGCCGTGTAGTGAATTAGTTTTTCTGCAACATAAAAATAAAAAACTACTAATTGTGTAAAAAATTGAAGTGTTACGATTTAAAATGCGCCACACAACAGCCCTGCCGTGTTGGACACTGCAACTGTCACACTGGCTAGGACCAATGTAGCCGTATTGTGAATTCAAGAAGAGGTTTTATACTGTGTAAAGAAATACCGTGTTACGGTTTGAATGTCAACAATTTGTTTAAGTTGTCTCTTATGCTTGGTTGAAAATATATTCAGAAAATTCATTTGATGCCAAATTCGGCCGGAAGTATAATCTATGGTGAATTTGATTAAGTAAACTAAAAGTAATTAAAAATGAAACGAGAACAAAAACACACAAAAAGTGAAAAGTCCAAAGTTTGAATCCCACTAATTTACTAACAATATAATATAGCATTATGTTCGACGGATAAATCCATTCATAATCAACAGGTTAAAGAAAAATACATATTATTATCTGGCATAAAAGTATCATTTCTTTTTTATTAAGATGTTTAACTTCTAAATTTAGATAGTTTCCTTTTAAAATCAGAAGAAAGGTGTCAAGCAAAATGTACAAAAAAACAGTCGGAAATATATTTATTTGAAGTAAATATGGTAGGGGGTTTGACTTAAAATTAGTGACTTCTACTCTGGAAAGGTGACTTCCGGTACACCCTGTCCATTGATTTCACTGTAACCGGTTTATCTATGATGGATCACTTGGTTTTTGTTAAAATAAGTTCTGTACATTTTGATATGGGTGCACAGGTGATCTGGGTCCACTCAGTATAATAGAGATTTAGTTAAAACCAAGGTACTACTAATGTAACTTTAATCGAGTTGCATGTAAAGTTAAAAACAAAATGCTAAATTAAATTATTATGTTCAAATTTGACAGATAGGAAAATCGAACTTTACTTGAACACTATCTGGTAAATATGGTGTGGTATTGCGAAATGTCAATAACATGAGAATTCTATGGAGAGCACTTAACCTTTTCTAATAGTCTCGTCTCATGCTTGCACGCAGTTTCGACCAGAATAAAAATTAACTGAGTGTAAGTAAATATGTTCAACAAAATAAGTACGAGAACCAAACCTGGTAAGTGTCGTGATTAACAGTGTAATTACAACAGATCACATACCTATGTACGAGAACTGAGTCGCAAGTCAGCCGAAAACACGCTAACGGACATCTCAGGGTGTAATTGCGACAGTTCAAATAAATAAAGACGAGAACTAAGTCGCAACTAAGCAGCGCTTCGGTGGCCAAGTTTGGAACTACATAGTTTAGGTTACTACTAACCATGGCGAGAAACTAAGCTTATAATGTAAAATTTGTTATACTTAAACAAATAAATGTTCAACTTTAGTATTATTCCCTTATTTTGTACATTTAATCCTATCAGTATACCAAATTTTGGTTTACCATCTGAATTGGAAGTTGATAAATTATTAATATCGCATATAAGTGAGTCAGTCAGTCAGTCAGTTACACATAGGGCTGTATAGTTTATTAGACTCGCCTACGGCTCGATGGGGGCTCCGCCCCCATGCCCCCTTAGGGGGTTGCCCTGAATTCGTTAATTTTTCTAAGTCTTAAGAACTGAACAGGCTAGTTGAGGCCTCCACCCCAACTCTATACTTATCTTCTCTGACTTAGTTTAATAGTTCAGGAAATCTAAAGCATTTAAGATATTCTCTTGATATTTAAAGTTCAAATTGATACTTTTGTTTTATATTTTATATTTAATGCTCAGGGTATGTGTGTGTAGCTAAATTACATTCATCTAAGTGTCATAACAATAAATAAAAAAATATTAAAATAACTCCATTTTTGTGAAAGAATATTGAAAATACGCCCCTTTTTGGGGCGAAGAGAGTGAAATGCTACAAAATCTTAAGGCCCACCTTATAGAGATATCTAAAAAGAATATAATGCTGAAAAAAATATATCGGTATGGCCATATCTTTACCGGGTTCAACAAAATCACCAAAAACTGTACATATAAAGGTTAATAATTTAGTTTTTTTCAGTTTGTTTACTAATCTTGGATTGAAATCGGCAAATGGCTGCTACCATAGTAAGAAATAGTGTGTATAGTAGTGTATATTCATAGTATACACAAAATTTGAGGCATGCATGTGTCATAAAAGTAAACGATAAATATTGAAATAGAGCAATTTTGGTGAAAGAATTACGATATTGTGAAAGTACGCCCCTCTTTACGAGTGAAGAAGGTGAGATACGGCAAAATTGCATAGGACCGAACTTGTAGAGCGGCAAAAATAGAATATAATACTAACAAAACAAATATCAATATTGAAGTATATTTGGCAGAATAAATTAATTTACAACACTTTACACGAAAAAATGTTAAGAATTTTGTGTTTTATCCACTTACGTGGACAAAAAGTCAAAGGACCAAAATTGTTGATCGACCAATTCCCTATCGTAATATTGCTCTCATATTTCAGATAAGACTAACCGTTAGGCCGCTAGAGCTGAAATACTAAAATTACGATTTCTCTAGTGGACCAGGACCGGTATTTTCCTACTACTTACGTTCACAAAATCCGGAAAAAGTGAAAAATGTATTTTTTAAGTAAACGAGAAGATATGCATTTGGCAGCTAAAGCTGAAATACTAAAATTACGATTTCTCTAGTGTCCCAGAACCGGTATTTTCCCACTACTTACGTTTGCAAAATCCGGAAAGAGTGAAAAATGAATTTTGTGAGTAAACGAGTAGAGATACGGCAAAATATATGAGGGGCAAAATTGTAGATATTAAAAAGATCTATCGAAATAAACCTTAAAACAATTTTTACGACCATCCGTTTAGTCACTAGAGCACGAAAACCGAAAACGGCATTTCATTAAAAACGCTCTAGAGGCTTAACGGTGCGAGATACGATAAAAAGTCAAAGGACCGAAATTGTAGAAAATTAAATTCCCTATCGTAGTATTTTTATCAAATTTTAGATAGGACCAAGCGTTTGGCCGCTAGAGCCAAAAAAGTAAAATTACAATTTCGGAAATCCGCCATTTTGAATTTTTTTTAGTTGGTTAAAACTAAAAATTTGCAAGTTTAAGATTTTACACATAGCATTGACCGGTCAGGCTAGACGTATGCCAAATTTCAAGTCTCTAGCTTAAATGATTACGTCAGAAATTCGTATCCCATATAAGTGAGTGAGTGAGTTACACATGGGGCTGTATATATTATAGACTCGCCTACGGCTCGATGGGGCTCCGCCCCATTCCCCCTTAGGGGTTGCCCTAAATTCGTAAATTAATAAGAAGTAATTGCTCTAAGTCTCAAGTACCGAACAGGCTAGTTTGGGCCTCTATGCCCCCCTAGGGGTTGCCCTAAGTACGTAAATTAATAAAATGTCAAGTTTAAAATACGTTTGTTCTACGAAAGAACTGCACAGTCTAGACAGTAACAAAACCGTCAATTACACAAAATTCACAATCAATAGTAAACAAAGCTTTAAAAAATCATATGAATCTGTTTTAATACCCCTTCGTAATTAGAATTCGTTTAAGAGTTTTGAGCTGTGAAATTATAATTATTTATGTAAATATTTTAGGTGTTATGCTGGTAAAATATATACTTTAGGTTAGACGATTGTTGCTGTGTTAGATGAAAAGAAATTTCAATTAAAAGAGTAATAGTTATTGTTGCTATCATTATATTTAATAGTAGTAGTTATAGTAACAAATATTTCTCTGTTAGGTAGCTAAATATAATTTTTTTAATTTATATAAATTTTATATATAAATAGAGATACAATTATGGGAAAATTGACATAATCCCCTGCCTCACCCAACTCAAATAAAAACTTGTAAATTTCAGGAGATAGATGAAAAACGTTTAAATCACTGAAATAGCGAATAACATTCAAATCAATGAGCGAAAGCAAGAATTAAATAACATGAAAACAAAATAATAGGAAAGAATAAAAACGGGGTAGATCCGCCAAAAAACCCCACACTATTAAAACGAGACCTGTGAAATAATAATTTATTCATAAAAATCTGTTAGTTTTGTTCAATAGTCATTTAAAAATTCTCAAAAACATATTTTAAGTGTATATTATATATAACATAAAACACTGAATATAAATAAAACAGAAAGATAATAATTAACTGTCTATTAAGTATTGTTCAAAGTAATCGAAGTATATTACGTTAAGATCACGGCACAAGCTACACATTAATTTAATGCGAAATTAGGCCAAGAGCATAATTGGGAGTGAATTTGAATAAGTAATCGAAAATAAATTGAAAATGAAACTAGAACCTAACATTTAAGTCTGTTAGTTTCGTTCAGAAGTTATTTAAAAATTATCAAAAACATATTCTAAGTGTGTAAAAATATAATATAAAACAATGAACATAAATAAAACAGAAAGATAATAATTAACTATCTATTAAATATTGTACAAAGTAATCGAAGTCATGGCACAAGCTACACAGTAAATTCATTAAGTGCGAAATGCGGCCGAATGGGTGACCCGGGATGAATTTGAATAAGTAATCTAAAATAAATTAAAAATTAAACGAGAACCTAACATTTAAATCTCTTGGTTTTTTGTTCAATAATAATAAAAAATTTCTCAAAAACTCAACCGTTTTTGCCGCTAGAGCATGAAAACTGAAAAAAAAAAAACAACTGTAAATATCTAACACATAACATTACAATAGTATGACTTGAAAATTGACGGAAGGAAATACGGCAATTTGTCGAAATATTGGTTTTCAAATTTTTATAATATGATTAAAATTATGTTCCTACGGGAAAATTGCCTTGAAAAAGCTACGCAAGAATCGTTACGTAGTTGAAAAATCATCTTAATTCATGCAAAATAGTGTAAAACTTACTGGAGTGTAGTTAAATTTGTTCAATAATATAAGTACGAGAACTAAACCTGTTATCTAAACATCACTAAGACGGTAAATGAAAATGTATGTGTAAACTTTCACCCGCCACGGAAATTTCGTCCATTTGAACCAAACACGGGTGTAGTTGAAAAAGATCATTTAAACACGAGCGAGAACTAAACCTGCTAAGTGATCTACGATACCACGCGGCGATATACGCTGATCCGGCTGAACTACGTTACCGACAAATCTTTATTTTTTTTACCTTTTTTATAGTTTAAAAGTAAAAAAATCGTAGTTTTATGATTTTCCCTAAATTGAAACATCTCAAAGAATGTCCATGCCAAATTTCAAGTCTCTATCTTAAACGGTCGCTTCAGGAATTTAATATCATCAGTGAGTGAGTCAGTCAGTTACACATAGGGCTGTATATATTATAGAAGTAAACTTCATTTTCAATAATAACACAGCAATCAGAAGTAAAACATACGCAAACAACTTTGTGCCCAATTGAGAATATTGATCGGGAAGAGGTGTAGTTAAAAGACATCATTTAAATACAAGCGAGAACTAAGCGACTATAATAGCGCTCCGAGCGACATCTTAAAAACCAACGTACTTCCTTACTGACACCTCGTCTTTTTAGAATTTTTTTTATAATATAAAAGTTGAAATTTGTAGTTTTTGGGCATTGATACTGTATAAATCAAAGCGAGGTTTACCTTGGTGAGATAAGTTCGAAATCCAAATGAGCAGCGACAGACGGCTCATTGGCTAATCGACGAAAATCTTGGACGAATGGATTAGAAGAATCTAGGAAACTGGTAATCTCATCGATCACTTCGCCATCGAGAGACCTGCCCATAGCAATATTTCTACGTTTATCACCGTCATCTATGTACAGTCGAGAACGATTAACTAACTGGATATGCCGAGACTTAGTAACGAACTTCTGACCCGGAGCGGACAAATTGTATACATGATGGTACATACGACCTTCAATTTTGAAGAAAGCGAGACCACTTGGATGCCGGTATCCACCGGGCACCTCAAGAGCACAGAAAGCGAAAAGGTCGTTGTAAGCCCTTGCCCGTTCAAGAAATCGACGGTTAGAATAGAATGCTGCTTGAAGGGGAGGCAATCGAAGGACATTGTAAGCTCCATCTCCACAGCACCATTTTTTTCTATCACGTTCTTCATCAAACAACCTAGCTCCACATAGAGGACATTTGTAGATATCTTCCGCCCAAAGACTAACTTTGTTTAATTTATAAGCGATAATGTGATCGCATAAATTTCCATTCCAGGTGGCCATTGGACCATGTTTGTTGATGAGATGACTAAGTGAAACAGGCAAATGTCTAAGCTCTTTGACTATTGGATTTTTCAATCGAAAAACCTGAACTCTCTGACGTGAAGCTTCGGGATGAAGCTGGTCATATCGCTTCACAGAATTCCGATGTACTTCAGGATGCTGTTGAGTGTATTGACTAACAGCAGCCCTGTGTACATCGGGATTCCGTTGGGAATACCGTTCAACAGCAGCCCTGTTAACTTCAGGGTGTTGTTGACTGTATTTCTTGACCGCATCCCTACGCTTCTCATGATTTTTCTCGACATATCTTTTCTTTGCCTGCTGCAATTGTTCTTCACGGGTGGTCGAGAGAACTTTAGGCCGCCCACGCTTAGTTTTCTTAGGTCGCCCTGGTCCCCTTTTAACGACTGGGTGGTCAACTGGAATATCTTCCGATTGAAGAACTGCATGTGCTGTTGAATCAGTCCGCTCTATAGATCTTTGGAATGTAAGTTTAGTAATATTATACTGACTTTCAATTCCACCGAGTGCAGAATTAGCAAGAAGAAGAGAAGCGAGTGATAAATAACTGTCGCAGACAAAGAGGCGTGCACGGTTTTCACCATCAATTGAGCTGTGACGACGCTCCTCGTCTACTCCATGAGAGTCAAAAACAAACAACATTCCATCATCACGCCAAAAGGCTACTGTATTCATCTGTCCCGTAAACAGAAAACCGCCAATCGAATCAGTAGATAAAATGTCTTCCAAAATATTTGACAAATGACGGGCCGAGTTAGACAACTCATTCGCAGATAGTGGATAAAGACCATTGCATACGTACGATATGTCAGCAATGTGGATTTTTTCGCCCATGATAATAACATCTCTAACTAGGTCTTCGGGAAACAGATACCTATTACTGATGCAATTCACACGACGAGACTGTCTGTATAAACTGTCACCCGCCATGAGAATTCCATCAATAATAGGTGAAGAGAATTCCCCGTGTAAATAATTCCAAGCAAGCGCACAAGCTGCATTGGCAACACACTGTGCGTTGTTGCTATAGGAATCAAAGCGGACATCACCTTGGTGAAAGGAACCACTTTCAATGCAATAAAATTTCATTGCCATTACAATACGAAGGAAAACAAAACAAACAATTAAAGGAAAACGATTTGCAAAATACTCAAATATTAGAGAGAACAATCGGACTCATCATCAGTGAGAGGTGTAGTTAAAAGACATAATTTAAATACAAGCGAGAACTAAATAGCGCTCCAAGCGACATCTTTAAGAACTAACGTACTTCCTTACCGACACCTCGTCTTTTTAGCATTTTTTATAATTTGAAAGTTGAAAATTTGTAGTTTGATGATTTTCCCTAAATTGAAACATCTCAAAGAATGTTCGTTCCAAATTTCAAGTCTCTAGCTTAAACGGTCGCTTTAGGACTTTAAGATCATCAGTGAGTCAGTCAGTTACACATAGGGCTGTATATATTATAGACTCGCCTACGGCTCGATGGGGGCTCCGCCCCCATGCCCCCTTAGGGGGTTGCCCTGAATTCGTTAATTTTTCTAAGTCTTAAGAACTGAACAGGCTAGTTGAGGCCTCCACCCCAACTCTATACTTATCTTCTCTGACTTAGTTTAATAGTTCAGGAAATCTAAAGCATTTAAGATATTCTCTTGATATTTAAAGTTCAAATTGATACTTTTGTTTTATATTTTATATTTAATGCTCAGGGTATGTGTGTGTAGCTAAATTACATTCATCTAAGTGTCATAACAATAAATAAAAAAATATTAAAATAACTCCATTTTTGTGAAAGAATATTGAAAATACGCCCCTTTTTGGGGCGAAGAGAGTGAAATGCTACAAAATCTTAAGGCCCACCTTATAGAGATATCTAAAAAGAATATAATGCTGAAAAAAATATATCGGTATGGCCATATCTTTACCGGGTTCAACAAAATCACCAAAAACTGTACATATAAAGGTTAATAATTTAGTTTTTTTCAGTTTGTTTACTAATCTTGGATTGAAATCGGCAAATGGCTGCTACCATAGTAAGAAATAGTGTGTATAGTAGTGTATATTCATAGTATACACAAAATTTGAGGCATGCATGTGTCATAAAAGTAAACGATAAATATTGAAATAGAGCAATTTTGGTGAAAGAATTACGATATTGTGAAAGTACGCCCCTCTTTACGAGTGAAGAAGGTGAGATACGGCAAAATTGCATAGGACCGAACTTGTAGAGCGGCAAAAATAGAATATAATACTAACAAAACAAATATCAATATTGAAGTATATTTGGCAGAATAAATTAATTTACAACACTTTACACGAAAAAATGTTAAGAATTTTGTGTTTTATCCACTTACGTGGACAAAAAGTCAAAGGACCAAAATTGTTGATCGACCAATTCCCTATCGTAATATTGCTCTCATATTTCAGATAAGACTAACCGTTAGGCCGCTAGAGCTGAAATACTAAAATTACGATTTCTCTAGTGGACCAGGACCGGTATTTTCCTACTACTTACGTTCACAAAATCCGGAAAAAGTGAAAAATGTATTTTTTAAGTAAACGAGAAGATATGCATTTGGCAGCTAAAGCTGAAATACTAAAATTACGATTTCTCTAGTGTCCCAGAACCGGTATTTTCCCACTACTTACGTTTGCAAAATCCGGAAAGAGTGAAAAATGAATTTTGTGAGTAAACGAGTAGAGATACGGCAAAATATATGAGGGGCAAAATTGTAGATATTAAAAAGATCTATCGAAATAAACCTTAAAACAATTTTTACGACCATCCGTTTAGTCACTAGAGCACGAAAACCGAAAACGGCATTTCATTAAAAACGCTCTAGAGGCTTAACGGTGCGAGATACGATAAAAAGTCAAAGGACCGAAATTGTAGAAAATTAAATTCCCTATCGTAGTATTTTTATCAAATTTTAGATAGGACCAAGCGTTTGGCCGCTAGAGCCAAAAAAGTAAAATTACAATTTCGGAAATCCGCCATTTTGAATTTTTTTTAGTTGGTTAAAACTAAAAATTTGCAAGTTTAAGATTTTACACATAGCATTGACCGGTCAGGCTAGACGTATGCCAAATTTCAAGTCTCTAGCTTAAATGATTACGTCAGAAATTCGTATCCCAAATAAGTGAGTGAGTGAGTTACACATGGGGCTGTATATATTATAGACTCGCCTACGGCTCAATGGGGGCTCCGCCCCCATGCCCCCATTTTGGGTTGCCCCGAATTCGTTAATTGTTCTAAGTCTTAAGAACTGAACAGGCTAATTGAGGCCTCCACCCAAAACTCTATCCTTATCTTCGCTGACTTGGTTTAATAGTTCAGGAAGTCTAAAACTTTTAAGATATTATCTTGATATTTAAAGCTTAAATTGATACTTTTCTTTTATATTTAATGCTCATGGTATGTGTGTGTAGCTAAATTTCAGGCATCTGAGAAAAAGTGAAAAATGTATTTTGAGAGTAAACGGAAAGAGATACGGCAAAGTATGTCAGAATCAAAATTGTAGATATTAAAAATACCTATAAAAGTTGTCATTTAAACATTTTGTAGGACAAACCATTTAGTCGCTAGGGCCCTAAAACTAAATATAAATTTCACAAAAATTTGTTTGGAGTGTTAACGGTGCGATGTACGACAAAAAGTCAAAGGACAAAAACTGTAGATCATCCAATTCCCTATCGTAATATTGCTCTCAGATTTAAGATTAGACTAACCGTTAGGCCACTAGAGCTGAAATACTAAAATTACGATTTCTCTAGTGGACCAGAACCGGTATTTTCCCACTACTTACGTTCACAAGATCCGAAAAAAGAAAAAAAAATTAAGTAAACGAGAAGAGATACATTTGGCAGCTAAAGCTGAAATACTAAAATTACGATTTCTCTAGTGTCCCAGAACCGGTGTTTTCCCACTACTTATGTTCACAAAATCCGGAAAAAGTGAAAAATGACTTTTGTGAGTAAACTAGTAGAGATACGGCAAAATATATAAGGGGAAGATTTGTAGATATTAAAAAGATCTATCGAAATAAACCTTAAAAAAAATTTTACAACCATCGGCTTAGTCACTAGAGCCCGAAAACCGAAAACGGCATTTCATTAAAAACGCTCTGGAGGCTTAACGGTGCGAGATACGATAAAAAGTTAAAGGACCAAAATTGTAGAAAATTAAATTCCCTATCATAGTATTGTTCTCAGATTTTAGATAGGACGAAGCGTTTGGGCGCTACAGCAAAAAAAGTAAAATTACAATTTCGGAAATCCGCCATTTTGAATTTTTTTAGTAGGTTAAAACTAAAAATTTGCAAGTTTAAGATTTTACACTTAGCATTAACCATTCAGGCTAGATGTATGCCAAATTTCAAATCTCTAGCTTAAATAGATACGTCAGAAATTCGTATCCCATATAAGTGAGTGAGTCAGTCAGTCAGTTACACATGGGGCTGTATATATTATAGACTCGCCTACGGCTCGATGGGGCTTCGCCCCATGCCCCTTAGGGGTTTCCCTAAATTGGTAAATTAATAAGAAGTCAAGTTGTTAAACAGGTTAGTTCCAACCGAAGAACGGGTCAGCCGAGACAGTAACAAAACTATCTAATACTCTAAATTCACAATCGATAGTAAAAAAAGCTTTAATAATCTCCTATTAGTAGGTTTTAATACTCCTCCTTAGTAAATAGTTTTAAAAAAAATTGAGCTGTGAGATAAATATTATTTATGTAAATTTTCTAGGTGTTATGCTTGATGGAGGGTCCAACCCAATAATTGGTTGCCCCAATTCCTTAAATTACTGTCAAAACCTCATACAATGAACAGGCTAGTTGAGGGCTCAACTCCAACGGCAGTAACAGAAGCCGCCAATACAAAGTACTCACAATAAATAATAATAAGCTTTGAAATTTGCTCACGGCTCATGGTATAATCCCACTCCCCCCTTAATTCGTAAAAAATATAATGGAGTTGTGAAATATTAATGAACTATGTAAATAGTCATGCTCAAAAGTTGTGTAAAAATTTGGAGATACGATTATGATTGCACATGATTGAGGTAATAATAGCTGTATTCTTAAAAGATAAAAGTGGAATAAAATTATAAGTTTATATAGAGGATCGTTGTATGTAATAGAAGAAAAACGGGACAAAATCAAGATATATGAAATTATAAAAAAAAGTGGTATAGGCTAAGATGCTTCAGTTCCGCCACGGGGTGGCCAAGAAACGCAGGAATCATATATGTACCATATAGAGAAACGATAACAATTTTATCATTCAAAATCAGAAATTATTAGTTTAACAATTTTAAATGTTATATATATATATATTAGTTCAGAAAATTAATAAAAATAGAGCCCTAGTAGTATGTAATAGATCACAGGGTATTAGGTACTATAATCATGAAGTCTTTAAGTCTTTATATAGTCTTAAAATAAAGAAAGTTGCAACTTAAGAACCATAAAATCGGCGTACATTATGCATTTTCAACCAATGGTAGTAAAAAAAACCAATTGTGAAATAATAGCCAAAAAAGGATTATCGGTTAAATTAAAATATACTGAAAGAGTTACAATAATTGATAAGTATAGAATAGTTTTAAATTACCATAATAATAGGGTTAATCGAGACTTTAGGTGAGAGCACTGCATTGAGGAAGTTTGACGGACAAAGTGGCAGCGAGAAAAATTACTATTGAGTTTAATTCAATTGGTTATTATAATATTTCTCAGCCCGATGGGTCATCAGATATGTAGATGGTTTAAAAAAAAACGTCGGAAGTAGGTAAACATTAGCCAAGGTAAGAATGGAAAGTTCAATCGTTCTATAACTTGATATGTTCGATCGTTTCCTAAACTAAAATCTAAGCCTGATTGGACGGCAGCAAATAGGTCAAAGACCGGATGTCAAACGTGTTGGGACACGTTCAACCTTCAAAGTAAAACTGCACCAGAACTATCAACTGAAGCGCTATATTCAATCTGGGGATTCATATAGAGAGACAGCATACAAATAGTAGAAAATTAAGAATAATTACTGTATTAGGGTTTTTTTTTGTGCGAAAACCTACAAGAAATTTTCCAGCATGAGAAGACTAAAGTCTAGAAAATGTAGTAAGACCTACAATATTTTTAGCAATTAATCATTTACTTTACGGGCGTTACTGCGGCAAAAAATATGCAGTACTAGAATAATATGTTTAAAGTATTCGCACAAGCTTCGTAGAGCTCACCATAGTAATGATAAAATTAATGATATAATATTGTAACAAAGTATTCCAGCACTACGCTCAATCGTCTCTCAAAAGACAAGAGTAATAGCAATAGCCAATATGAACAAATGAATTTAAATAAAACGAAACGAGAACCTCACATTTCAATCAACATTTTCGTATTACTTTAGAGTACGTGCATTAAATTTATTTCACCATCCTTAAAACAAATGCTATATTACAGTTACAGCTATATTACAATATACTGTAAACTGAAATTTACACTAACGTAGTTTATACAACGCTTAAGATCACTGCTCAGCAAAACTGTCACGAAAACTTCATCAGGAACAGGTGTGGTTAAAAGACATAATTTAAATACAACCGAGAATTAAGCGACCTTAATTTAAAGTTACTATAGAAATCATAGCGGACATCACCTAAATGTAAATATACGCTTTCGATTCAGTAAACTTCATTTTCAATAATAACACAACAATCAGAAGGAAAACCATACACAAACAACTATGCACCCAATTGAGAGTAATTATCAGGAAGAGGTGTAGTTAAAAGACATCATTTAAATACAAGCGAGAACTAAGCGACTATAATAGCGCTCCAAGCGATATCTTTAAGAACCAACCTACTTCCTTACCGACACCTCGGTATTTTTATAATTTGAAAGTTGAAAATTTGTAGTTTTTGGGCATAATAAAATCAAAGCTAGTATTACCCTGGTGAAATAACCCGCTCTCAATGCATCGAATCACCGTCGTGTACATGAAGATGTTCATGTTCGTATGAAATACAATATTTGTATCAAACACGGGTGTAGTTGTAAGAGATCAATTAAACACGAGCGAGAACTAAACCTGCAAGATCTACGTTACCCAAACGGTGATATATGCTCACACGGCTGAACTACGTTACCGACAAATCTATATTTTTTACCTTTTTTATAGTTTAAAAGTAAAAAAATCGTAGTTTTATGATTTTCCCTAAATTGAAACATCTCAAAGAATGTCCATGCCAAATTGCAAGTCTCTATCTTAAACGGTCGCTTCAGGACATTACTATCATCAGTGAGTCAGTCAGTTACACATAGGGCTGTATATATTATAGATTTTAGGGGGTTGACGTGATGTATGAAAATGAAAATAGTATTTTTTAACACAGAACCAAACTTACTATTATTAAAACACACAAAATATTACCTAGGCCTACTAAGAATGTAGTTTCAATTTCTCAAGACATATTTCTTTCACTTTTGCTACTCTACTTCATCTTAATATCAAGGTACGTAACCTATACTAACCTAAACGCACAGATTACGTGGAATAGCGTATAAAAATTGTGCACAAATAAAACTTTAACATCCTACTAATATTATAAATTTAATAAATTTACTGTATTCAGTAAATTTATTAAATAAATAAATTTCCATTTAAATTTGTTCCATTTAAAATCCATTTAAGTTGGTTTGTTACGATTTCACGCGAAAACTACTTAACCGATCACCATGAAACTTTGTACACATAGGTTCATATTTTTTTAGGTATTAAAAATATTTTTTACGAAACATAAAAACATTGTTTGTCGAGAAATCGCAAAATCTATCAGCTTGTATATTATAATTTAACAAACACATCCAGTGTTCTTGAAATAGTCATCCAAAATAAATCGATCGCAAGATCAATCTTTAATTATTAAAATGACCTGCGTATCCTTTTACCCTGGCCGGCGAGGATGCGAGGAGGTAGGAAGGCCCCGTCCCGTCCTGTACCGTCCCGAGGGCGCGGGGTGTCATTTTAATCAAGCCCTGCAGGCCGGACCCACTGCGATGCATTTTTACCACGTTAAAAGCGCCGACCGTAGTTTTTAATATCAGCAAGAAATGGAATTTTCATATTGCCGTTGATCAGAATTCCGTTGATAAAATATAAGTGAAATTTTTAATCAGCGTTGGTGACACGTCCATTCGACTCGTTCACATCGAATTTTTCGCGTTTTTCCGTAACAGTTTTAATGAAAATATTCGGCGCCAGTGCAGTAAAGGATTTGGTAATTAATTGTTGTTTTTACACCCGCCGGCGTTATCGACGCTGCAGTCCTTCTGCAACTTCTGACATCGATTCGTCCGCGGGTGTTCCGCTCGGTCGGCTTTGTTTATGTGCGGTCGCCATTGTTTCCATCCTGTTGTATATGTCCCAGTTTCAGATAAATCCCGGCCATTAGTTCCAAAATTAATCGCACGTATGTTGTAACGGCTTATTTTAACGGCGCGCTATCACTCCGTTTGCTAATTTTACAATCCATCTACAAAAGTGTAATTTAAATAACAAAATATC
>CM061533.1:223724067-223787017 GCA_030545055.2 Neoaliturus tenellus
AATATCTTCATATATGAAACCCTTTTAACGTGAAAACAGAAAAAATTATTCTTTTGTTGTTTCCGATCGTAACCTGTCAATCAAATTTATTGTCTTTGTTTATGTATCAAAATAGTGATATGACTTCTTGTTGTACAGGATATGTTTTGAGTTCAATTGTAAACTTTATTTGAACGCAAACAAAAAATTAACTAAAAATTAAAAACTCTTATACGGTCTACGTGTCTATATCGGGATTAAGCTTAACGAAAGTTGTCGTATATTTCTATTTAATTTAAGGAAAGGTATTTATTGAAAAATACTACTATCACAGGGAAAGTATTTGAAGAGAGATCATGTTGAACTAAACTTAATTCAATACATTCATATAAAAAAATTATAATTTATATAACAAATCCTATTTTATCCTATTCTAATTGACTGGTGGTGTTGAAATATTTTCGATGAATGCTAAAGATCTTTATCATTTATTTTGATTTGGGTGTTATACCTGAAGACAAAGTGAAAATACAAAAGTTTACATGGGAGTAAATAAGGTATCGTTTCGAAAGCTATGCAATTATATCGGGTCCATTTTAAGTAGTCTTTTAAACCTCTTTTAGTTTATAAGCAATACCTCTGTAAAAACTAAAAAAGGAAAAAATCAACTGTTGTTTAAAAGGAAATAACAAAGCGAAACATAATAATTCCAATGGACCGTATATTTATTCTGTAAATTTATTCACTCCACCTTGAAACTGTATCTTGAAGCTGTACTTTGTTCTCGTGTGGGCTAAACGTCTACAAGCGTTCTTCGGGGCGGCGAGTCCACCATTGGAAACGGGGTCGTGAGGGGATGTTCAATCTAAGGCAGTGTTTCTCAACCAGTGGTACGCGTACCACTGGTGGTACGCAAGAGACGATGGAAGAAGAAAAAAAAACAATAATACACAACAAATTAAAAAGACGTGTTTTTGATCGAGGTGACGCCGACGACTGTTATGGTCAGCTCGGTTCTGTATTACACCACATTTCCACTTAGTTTGAGATTCCAATCTAGCAGCACCTTTTCTTAACTAAAAAACTTTCGTACTGTACCAACTTAGTAAAGTAAACTATTTTATGACTCTTGTTTTCTTAGCACGTTTTTAATTACATATAGCCATTTTGTGTCCAGCGCTCGTCTAAACTTTAATTATTTTCATTTCAAAATTTACCATATGAAGATTTACCTTTCGTCAAATCAGCTCTAAATGGTAGGCCTACCTTGGTGTTACGGCAGTATTTTTAATGTATGACGAGGCTGCTTCAGCTGAATTTATTTGTGTCTGAGGATGGCATTGTAATGCCGAAACCGCCGTAACACCAAGTTACACCATTTGAGTTGATTTGACAAAAGACAAATCCTTATTAAGTTATATTACGACTCCGGGGCTATACAACATGGATTTTTATAAAAATTTACCTTGCAATACAATATCCTATACAGTGTGTTCATTTTTTATGCTCACCATTGGGATCTCGCAAACTATAAAAGTTACAGGAAAGGTCAAAATAGCAAAGTAGTGCGGGATTATAAGCTGAACAAAATGATGTGTAAAAATCACAGATATTTTAACTGATTCGTTCGCTGTGCTCGAAAAACTGTTTTTGCTCAAAACTTCTTTGCCCATAACTTTGTTATTTGTTGAAATACAAAAAACTTTTTGGATAAAACTTTACTGAAATTTACGTAGATTCTGAATATTAAAATTAATTTTTTTTTACTTCAAACGGTTTTTGATATATTTTAGACAAGTTGATTATTTTTAATGCAAGTATGAATTCTTTTCATCATCATAAAAAAGAAATAATTTTTCTCATCACAAAAATACCAAATATGGCGTTTTATTTATCATAATAATTATTTAATTATAAAAAATGTGAAAAATAAGCAAACCTGAAATGCTAATAATGAGGATGCTTCTAGCATGTGGTGCAACAATGGTGTAAATCAGCTGTTTTTCATTTTGTGTTTCATATTTTGTTGCTTACATTGTTGATCAGCTGTTTACCAGCTTCCGCGGTTCTCATAAATCAAAGTGTAAATCAGCTGTTACATGGGAACCGCGGATGCAGGTAAACAGCTGACCAACAATGTAAGCAACAAAATATGAAACACAAAATTAAAAACAGCTGATTTACACCATTGTTGCACCGCATGCTACAAGCATCCTCATTATTAGCATTTCAGGGTTTCTTATTAATCACATTTTTTATAATTAAGTAATCATTATGATAAATAAATACTCCATATTTGGTATTTTCGTGATCAGAAAATTATTTCTTTTTATGATGATGAAAAAAATACATACTTGCATTACAAATAATCAACTTGTCTAAAATATCTCAAAAACAGTTTGAATCAAAAAATTTTAATTTTAATATTCAGAATCTACGTAAAATTTCAGTAAAGTTTTATCCAAAAAGTTTTTTTGTGTTTCAACAAATAACAAAGTTATAGGCAAAAAAAAGTTTTGAGCAAAAAACAGTTTTTCGAGCACAGCGACCAAACCAGTAGAAATGTCTGGGATTCTTACACATCATTTTGTTCAGCTTATAATTCCGCACTACTTTGCTAATTTGACCTTTCCTGTAACTTTTATAGTTTGCGAGATCCCAATGGTGATGAGCATAAAAAATGAACACACTGTATAGGCTCTCTCTGACTGTCTATAAGGGTGGGGGTGTCACTGTAGGTATGAGTTACGGTGGTAGACAAAATAGTATGTTTAAAATCATCAGGTGGTACATGGGCACAAAAAGGTTGGGAAACACTGATCTAAGGTGTAACTCCCCAAGGCATAACGACAATGCTAGATTAAATAATTTGTTAAATGTTTTTAATTACGGTATATTCGAATTTATTTTGTTATCCATAGTGTGCATATAATTTACTGTAGGCTATTGGTAACAATATGTGTTAATGGTAAATTTAAATTATTATTGTAATAGTGTATTTAATAAATATTAAGAATAAAATCAATTTACACTAAAGTTTAAATTTTCTTCTCATACAAGTGTTCTTATAGTTATTTTAAACCCTTAGGAAAGTATTCACTCGTTTTCTTTCAAAGAATAACCAACGAAATGCATCTTTGAGAATATATTGAAACCGCACAATGTTCACAGCTGAAGAAGTTTCGTAATATTTACAGCGTTTATTAAAATAATAACGAATACTTGGTAAAAGACGGACAGTGGTAGTGGGAGGAGGGGGTAGCGGTCAGTGGAGAATAACTACACAGAGCTTCCTTCTTGCATACTTGCCTGTAGCTTGAGGGCGGACATATTTGCTTTGCGAATTAAAAGGCAGGAATCTGATATACAAACGTAGCCGTCCGTCTTGATTGACCGCGGGGGCACGGCATTCCCCGATAACTTTACTTTTGATAAACCGACGCTCGCGAGCAAGTCCTGCGAGAATGTGTTCAATGACAGAAGAACCCGCTTTGTAAACGGAGCGCTAAGTAGTGCTTTGTGAACCCCCTCCCTCCTTGCAGCCTAGCTACAAGCGCAGTCATCAACATATTCGCCAAAATGTTACGAACACGACTCGAGGAAATTTAGACTGAGGGAGGGACATGTTTGTGTTGAAATGTTCATAAAGCGACTTGTAGAGTTCATGTAAAACTACATTCAAACATATAGTATTAATAAATGTAGGCCTATGTTCTTTATATTTTGAATTTTTTAGTAATTTTGGTGTTATGTTAACTGATGAAAACATCGATACCTACTGTAAATTAAATAGGTATGTTAAATATAATAAACTAAAAACGTTATTCTGAAAACTGTCCAGCGGAGTAGCGGAGTAGGCTACTATGCAAAATTAAGTTTTCAGTATACAACATTACTATTACTTGATGCTTAAACATGTATAATAACATTTGTATTTGTTTAATGAATCTTAGTCTATTGAACTGCACGAGTTTGGGACAATGATCTCTCAATGATGCGTTTAATGCGCACGGACCACAACGACATATTCGCACACAAAAATGTGTACAAAGCTTTTAAGTTTAATGCTTAGTTTTTGGAAATTTACCCAAACATTAAGGGCCGGTTCCTCTTTTACTTTAAACTTAGTTTAATTCAATGTTAAACATGTTAACAATTTTTATTTAAACATGAGTTTAGGTTGAGCCTAAACTTGCTTCGAGAAACCGGCCCTAAATATTAAAACCATCCAATGAGGGGAAAAGCAATAAAATTAAGTAATAAATATATGAAAAAAATGCTGAAATATACACTATTTTAACTCTACAATATTTCATTGTCTATGAAAAGCTCTTCAAAATTCTAAATTGAAATAGACATTATTTTCATTCACCACCCACTCCATTTGACACATTTAATGCCATTTATGCCTGAATTTGATCATGCAGTACAAACTCATACTACCGTCATTTATTAGTATTTATTATAATTTATAAAGTACAATATACTGTATTACTTTTTTGTCAAATGAAGTTACTTCTTGACTTTTGTTTAAATTAAATTCTACATAATGATCATCTGAAATAATTCTTATACATTTTTTGTCATTTAAAATCAGAACTATCAAAAGAATGCTGATTTACATAATTTTTAAATTATCATCAACCAATGTGTCCGTTCAAGCTAATGCATTAAAATTCATTAATTTAGTTTTTTAGTTAAAAAATTATTTTATTTCGAAGATTGTGTAGTTAGTTATGTGACATTGCATTTATGCCAATCATTATAAAATCGTATATTAATTATAACAACTATAACAGAGCAAACACAATTTTTAATAAAACGAGCCAACATTTGTATTCAAATACTCTTGAAGTATATTTTCATTTGGTTAGGTCGACAAATCTCCCAATTCTGACAAAACCAACCATAGTTAAATATTAATATGGGGCATGTAAAAAAATTTGATAAATAATTTTAATTGTAAACATAATTTATTCTCACTTTTATACATTATTCTTACACATTGCGTATTGCACATAGTTTTAATACTTGCAGAAAGCAATAAAAATACAACAAATAAATATCAACAAAACAAACATAACAATTATTAATCAATTACAATAACAAAAGATAAATTAAAATAATTATCTACAAAGGTGTATTGATTTTCATACTTCCCATTTTTTCAGATTGATTGTTGATTTTTGATGGATGTAAATTTCACAATTAAATGAGCTTACCGGAGAAAATAATTTTACATTCGTTTTAACAGTTCTAACAACAAATTTAATAAAATAAAAAAAATAATAACCAAAACCTCAATATGATCGTTAAGGGCAAAATAAAATAAAACTAGTATTAGTAATAAAACTGCAAGTAAACAAATAAAATAAAACAATAAAAAATATGAGAGGCCGATAACTAGTCAAGTTCATATTAGCCTTGTATGATTTTTTTCTGTTAAAAAATGAAAAAACCTTAACTCATAAAATTATATATACTATTAAAAATGACAATAAACTGATGAATTAATCTTGAGTAAGGGAAACCATTTAACATTCCAGACGGAGGTGTAAAATGACGAAAAGATGGGGCTGTAACACCGATAGTTCCAAACTTATCTATGGTCATATAATTTTATACAAGCAGTTAAATTATTATTTATTTTTCAAAACTTAAAACACTTTACAAAATTATTCTCCAGGACAATAATGTTTCTGGAAACAACGCGTTTGGTAACAATAATAATAACTATTCACATGGAGTACACCGAAATCATCACCATGAACAATCATGTAGGCCTATAACAATTTTTCTCTTTTGAAAAGAGCAAAATTGTTTGAATACTATTTTAAATATTTTTTAAGTATTATAATTTAATGTGGGTGGTATATTTTACTTTGTTTTTTTCTATTTCGAATTCCTCATAATTTTTTTAAATCCATACTTAAATGAATACAGATAAATTATTATTATATATAATATAAAAATATCCCTCTTGATTTGCAAAAGCTTCTATCTGGTTGCTGGTAAAGTTATGAAAATTTTTAAACTCCATTTCCATTTTAAAATTGATATTTTCTGGCCTTATTATCCTCTTCATCAATTCGGTTCAAAAGGTTACTTACTGGCACTTCTACTGTGAAGCTTTACTTAAAAATGGGAATTTACTATCAATGGTATTTACTATCATGGCGTTATTACTTATTGATTAACTATCATTCATAAACAAAAAATATGCGCAAAAAATTCAAAAGGCCTGTGTAATAAATATGTTTTAGGATACACTTTCTTGTACCATTGTTATGAGAACAGTGAAATGTGTTAGAAATATATTGCTTCTCAGAGAAAGCTTATGTAAAACATGAATAAATGTAAAAATTAAAATGAATTATAATTAATACAAACACTCGAACCTTACTCATATATATATAAATATAAGAATAGTCTTTAGATGATTTTTTTAAGAGATAAAAATTTTCTTTTAGATATTATGAGTTACTCCCATTTTGTGAAGTTTTTCCTTGTTTAAATAACAAGTTTTAGTTTGAGGGCTTCAACCTAACAACCGATATAGTTTTACAGTACTATATTTTACCACATGCACATAAAGTTATTAAGATAACAAAACATTTGCTATACAGTTTCATGTTATGGTGATGATATCAGGTTTGACTCAACAGTTTGACACATAGTCCAGACCCCCCGACACTGTCACTGTACACTTAGATGGCCAACGGGTCAGCCATGGAGTCCTGCGGTCAGTAGGGTCTCCAGACGTCCTGGCCGCGGGCGGAGGCCGGAGGGTCGTCCACCCTGGCCGGCAGCTGCGAGGAGGTGAGGAGGTCCGAGCCGGGCAGGGAGTGGTGCAGCTGGGAGTAGAAGAGGGAGGGCAGCACGGGGTAGTGTGAGGGATAGGTGGTGGCGGGGTTGTGGTGGTGGATGTGGTGGTGGTGGAAGGTGGTGCCCCCGTGACCGTTGGTCTGCAGCTCGTCGTTGCCCACGGGGGACTCCGCCGTCGAGGAGTCGCTGAGTGACCGAGGGCCGCTGAGGAAGTCCGAGGCCGAGTAGCGAGGCAGCGCCGAGGCCGCCGTGTTGAGGTTGTTGTGCAGCTGCTGCTGAGGCCCCAGGAGATGTTGGTCGAGGTCGCCCACCGGCGCGGCGTCTCCCATCACTGCAAATTCACTATCGGTTACATTCCACTTTAAACATTAATTTTGCTGTAGAAGAATAATTTTAAATGGTAGAAATCAATAAAACGTTTGAGTGTCCCTTCTAAAATTGTTAGCGGCAACCTCTTAAATCCATGGTAGCAAGACATAAACGCAAAAAAATATTAAATTTGTCGAGAACTTTTCTTCTTTAAACCCGTACTGGACCATGTTAGTGAAACAAAAAGGGGCATTCTTAAATTGTAAGATTTTTTAGTAAGAGTATGGATACTACTCGGTATATGCGGACTTGTATAATTTTCAGCTTTTTCACTCATATTTCCAATAGTAATATCTGTTTTCACAAAAAGAATTTTTGTATTTGTTATTTTATATAATTCACTCGCATATATGCTTCTATAGGACTCGTGAAAGGGTCAAAAGACACATAAACACACACCAAACACGGTCCCGAATTCATAGCATACCTTTCTCGGGACCAGAAAAATGAACGTCCCACTCCCGCCGGGTTTATAAGTAATGACAACACTTTGACGAGCTTAAAGAAGCACACAAGGTGAGTGAGGCTCATAAAATAACGTAAAATGAATAAACTTCGCCTAAATAATGTTGTTGGCTAAATGATTTATTGTTTGAGAAGTATCACAGTTTATAAAACCTTCTAAAGCAAAAGATTCTCAAATCTGTCGCTGTCATTATTTGAATATGCCAAATAAGTGGTTAAACTATACATCTTTGCCTAAAGCGTTGTTTATCAGGTTCGCTGTATAAAGTTTCTATACTACCAAGTCCCTTTTTTGAACAATCTGTGGTTTTTAAACGCTCGTTGGTCTCTCTTTAACTCTGACATTCTTTAATAACTAACCAAAGTTGAGTCGGTAAGTATTTTCTTGTTTTGTTACTGGTGGATAAGGAAACTCCGGTCCAACCGCAAAGCACCCTCTAATGCTTCCAATGAACGTACTGTACAAGTCCCCGGAGGACATTATATTGAGGGAAAGGATACGGTAAGAAATGGGACAATAGAATTCCAATTGACCACTCAGAGGACCAACTTCAATGCTACTGTGATTTTCATGCTCAAACAAACGGAACACTCTGCCGTCTAACTGGTCAACCAACCTGCTGACGATTCACGTTGCTCCTCAACTAATTGTTTTCCATGCCATAGGTTGACATCAATCCCCTGGAGTCCTGAACATGATTGGATCAACAGAGTAGGAGGTTCTTCCGAAAGACTTACCACATGCCATGACCACTTCGCCTGTGGTCTGACCATGACCGAACCAGTTTTAAGGCTGTCCCGGGATGAGGTTGAGCTATCTATAGCCAATGGTAATTTCTACTCACTGGACGAGGTGGTGGAGGCGGTGTGGAAGGTGGTGTTGGTGTCGTGGTTGTTGTTCTCAGTGTGCTGGGTCGCCGCGAACCCGATGGCAGGGGTGTTGAAGCCCCCCGTCGCCGCGCAGCTGCTCAGCGTGCCCGCCCCCAGGTACGACGAGTACGGCGTTGTCGCCCCGTACCCGAAACTCGAGTAGTGGTGCGAGTTGTTCAGTCCGAACTGGCTCATGTCTGAAACAACAGTAGGGGTCAGGAAAGTCTTCAAGGTTAGCCTGTGTAATTTTGAGTGAATGGTATGCCGAAATGTAGAATGCCAATTTTGTTAAAATACAATACTAGTGAAAATGTATTCCGTAATATTTCATTCGCAACAACATTTTAAAAAGCAAGTTACGAAAAGATCTTAAAAAATCTTTATCAATCCAGCGCAACTAATTTAAAATGAGAGCATTTAAAACTTTAAACTAAAATAAGCTTCATGGTTGTCAAAAACGATATAAAAAATACAAACATTATTTACAAATAAAACTTATAAAAAACTCATACAGTACATCTTCTAAACACATAAAAGGGAAAGCACTCACTCACTCACTCATTCATCACTAGTTCTCCAAATTACCGACCAGCTAGAGTGCTGAAATTTGGTATACCGTACTCATTCTTTAGGCTTAAAATACGGACGTCTGAGCAAAGGGCTATGCCCTAGACGTCCTCAAAGTTACCATGTTAATCATATGGAATCAACATTTTTGTATTCTAGCATACGATTACCGAAAGGACCATTAGCTTAAGGGCAAGAAATTTCTCAAGTTGGAATAGCGAAGCATGCCATGTCAGCTAGTGATATATAAATACTTTAATTCATTAAACCATTTTTAATTTTAGATCATAATCCTATTTACATGGGTAAGAATAAGGTTTGATCTTTATATATTGTATAGTCTACTGTAAATTATATTGTACATTGCATTGTATTGTATTGATTTTAGGGGGTTGACGTGATGTATGAAAATGAAAATAGTATTTTTTAACACAGAACCAAACTTACTATTATTAAAACACACAAAATATTACCTAGGCCTACTAAGAATGTAGTTTCAATTTCTCAAGACATATTTCTTTCACTTTTGCTACTCTACTTCATCTTAATATCAAGGTACGTAACCTATACTAACCTAAACGCACAGATTACGTGGAATAGCGTATAAAAATTGTGCACAAATAAAACTTTAACATCCTACTAATATTATAAATTTAATAAATTTACTGTATTCAGTAAATTTATTAAATAAATAAATTTCCATTTAAATTTGTTCCATTTAAAATCCATTTAAGTTGGTTTGTTACGATTTCACGCGAAAACTACTTAACCGATCACCATGAAACTTTGTACACATAGGTTCATATTTTTTTAGGTATTAAAAATATTTTTTACGAAACATAAAAACATTGTTTGTCGAGAAATCGCAAAATCTATCAGCTTGTATATTATAATTTAACAAACACATCCAGTGTTCTTGAAATAGTCATCCAAAATAAATCGATCGCAAGATCAATCTTTAATTATTAAAATGACCTGCGTATCCTTTTACCCTGGCCGGCGAGGATGCGAGGAGGTAGGAAGGCCCCGTCCCGTCCTGTACCGTCCCGGGGGCGCGGGGTGTCATTTTAATCAAGCCCTGCAGGCCGGACCCACTGCGATGCATTTTTACCACGTTAAAAGCGCCGACCGTAGTTTTTAATATCAGCAAGAAATGGAATTTTCATATTGCCGTTGATCAGAATTCCGTTGATAAAATATAAGTGAAATTTTTAATCAGCGTTGGTGACACGTCCATTCGACTCGTTCACATCGAATTTTTCGCGTTTTTCCGTAACAGTTTTAATGAAAATATTCGGCGCCAGTGCAGTAAAGGATTTGGTAATTAATTGTTGTTTTTTACACCCGCCGGCGTTATCGACGCTGCAGTCCTTCTGCAACTTCTGACATCGATTCGTCCGCGGGTGTTCCGCTCGGTCGCCTTTGTTTATGTGCGGTCGCCATTGTTTCCATCCTGTTGTATATGTCCCAGTTTCGGATAAATCCCGGCCATTAGTTCCAAAATTAATCGCACGTATGTTGTAACGGCTTATTTTAACGGCGCGCTATCACTCCGTTTGCTAATTTTACAATCCATCTACAAAAGTGTAATTTAAATAACAAAATATCGATTGCATGTACTTCTGAATGAAAGGACTGCGTTATATTTTCATTGTTTTGAAGTGTAAAAAAAAAAACATTGGCATAATATATTTTGAAAGTTAGATTTTTTCGTGTACTTCATAAAAAATCAAAATATACAAATAAATCCCAAAACAGTACTGTAGAAATTTTTGTTTCGTCTAGAAAATATAAATTTAAATAACATGAACCCTTTACTCTGGTATATTGTAAAAGTATCATAAAAAGTAGATGTATGTAACCTATATGTGAACAAAAGGAATGTGGTGTCTTTACTAATTGTTTTATAGTGGATATTGTAGTGTGATGTTGAATACTCACTCTGGCAGCTGGACATGGTGGGCATGCGGAAGGCGAGGGAGTCGGTGGTCCTCTGGAGTGGGTCCAGCGCGCTGCCGAAGTGACCGGAGAGGAACGGTCGCTGGCCAAACGCGAAGTGGAACTGCTGCTGTTGTCCTAGAACAGATAGCACTGCATCAGCCCTGCCACCTGTCCCGGGGTCACGTCATCAAGGTTAGCGGGGAAGCTATGACAAACCAACGCGAAGAAGAGCTACTAGTGTCTTGGAAAGAAATAACATTCTCAATGTCGATAACTATGACATGATACTCTAAAGGAAATAAGCTGGTTGTGTCTTATATTTGCGGACAGTCCAGATTGCGGGCAAGGGCAAAACCTTCCAGATTGCGGACAACCCAAAAATGTATTGGAATGCACTAATTAGATTTGTCCAGTTTGCGGACACATATTTTAATCCTGTCATAAAAACCATTTACCCAAGGAAGCAGGTAGTAAACGCACGCTGTAGGTGTTTGTGTTGTTATAATTTTTATTTCATGTTGTTTACATGACGTATATTTAAAAAATTAACAAAAAGGAAAAAGAAAAAAATTAAAGAAATATAATAATTGTTACTAGTACCGTGCTAAGGTTACTTAAATGTATACACAATCTTTAATTTTCTTAGTTCCTCTTTATCAAGAAAATTCCTAACCTAACCTAACCTAACCTAACCTGACCTAACCTAACCTAACCTAACCTATTAAAAATATGTAAGTGGCTTGTCAATCTCAGAAGGGAAAAATTTACATCATGCACCGAGACCTGTCCGCAAACTGGAATCCTCCCACCCCAAGGGCCTTGTTTACCCCCCTCGTAAAACCAGACATGTCCGCAAACTGGACTGTCCGCAAATAGGACTGTCCGCAAATAGGAGGACACCAATAAGCTTTGGAATCCAAGTCACAACATACTTATTAGGCCTGCCATTTATTTCCATATAAACAGTAACTGCCTCTGTATAATTTATTGGGTCTGAAGGAATGAGTAACTGTGTGGCTACAGGTCACCAGAATGACTTCCGGCGGAGATCGACTCTGCTCCTCCGAGAGACAATGGTAATCCGCTGTGGAATGTCTTGACCATTGGAGGAGCTCGACCCTGCCTGCCCCTTGAGTGTTACTACCGATCCTACACAATAATAAAAAATACCATCCCCAATTTCGACTCAACAGGAAGTTCTCTGACAGTCGAGTTTCCTCCACGGTCAGCAGGGTGGTTTAAGCAAATAACGGACCTATAATGGTGTAAAGGACTTTTGTCAGTTCTTTTAAATATTTATTTTTATGAGTTTAGTTTTCATTCAATGTTGAAAGAATAAATGTTATATAAATTGAACGCTTCATAATAATAAAAAATAAATAATAAAAAAAATATTCGAGCACTTTTGGTATTGCATTTTGACTCAACTATAAAATACAGCGCCATAAAAAATGTTTTAACAATCTTTTTAATTGAAAGCATTGTTCTTTTAAAATATAGCATACTTTAAAGTGGCATAGCAAACATTCTGATAATAATATAATGACGTGGCACTTAATAAACAAGTTTAAATGACATACCTAACTGGTTATGGCGTTCATTTTAATTGGATATATTGTATTTATACTATAAATAATAAAACTTATACGTCAAATCTAAGAAATAAAAATCTTTATAAACAATCATAATATAGGCCTAATTATTTTATAATTGGCCATTTTTATTAATTTAAGTACCATTTCACTATACAGTCTGATTATTGTAAAATTACAGTTAAGTAGACGTAGTGAGCTGTGCAGGTGGCATTGAGCGTATAATCCGTACACTCATACTCATACCCGTATCAATCAATAACCGACAGCTCGAGGTAAGAGTGGCTGCCACTTACCCCTACTGAGTACGGCAAACACTTGTGCTGTCATCAGTAGCCTACCTTCTCTCGACAACTGTAGGCCTACATCCCTTCCTGTTACATGATATTATCTAATCGGGATCTCGTTTATAGTTGATCTCATTATTTGGTTTATATTTTACCAAAATAATTTCGTGATAAGAACTATACGTTTCTTGTACTTACTTAGCATGTAATTTAATATTACCAAACTGTAAAACATAGATAAGTTAGAACTGATACCTTTCGATTAGGTAAATTTATCGTCGGTTTTATCTTATAATTTTATGTTCAGGAAATTCAATACTTAAATGTTGTTACTTCTTTGTTCACTTCAAAGCAGCTAGTACTGTATTAGTTCATTCCCACTCAAAGATCAATGTTATAATTTTTTACGAATTAATTCATATTATAAATTTGTATTTACACTGTAATGTTTACTTTCCGTAAAGTATAAATAATTTTTAATTTAATTTGAACATGGGTATACATGGATCGGTAGAAGAGTGAAATCTCACCGAACAGTGTATAAGTAGAGTAGTTAAAGCTTGTTTGTTTTTGTTAATTATTTGTGTGTATTTGTTACTTGACTACACATTAAAGGTCTTTTGAGCTTAATGGTGAATTTATTTTACAAATTTTATACGGATTTCGTAAATTTGTTTTTATCAACGCATGGTAGCCAAAAACGACAATTAATTGAATGTTGATGATATTGCTATTTTTAACAACAGATTATTATATCAGGTTTTTACTATGAAATACTTTTTGAGATTATTAGTTTCCAAGTAACCATAAGTGACTCTTAGCATGGCCACATAAATCGTCACCCCTTCAGAGCTTGCCTCTCACAATATCCCCGGTGGCAGTCAGGTATTCAGCAGGGAGACGCACGGGCGGCGCTCAGTAAGCATCAGCTATAACTCACTCTCTCTGCCGCATCATCTCGCCGTAAGCCAAGATCATCTTACAAATGAACCGTCGCTAGTGACGGGGATTACCGTGTCTAAGACTCGGCACGCCGCCCCCGACACGCGCCCCCCCCCCACCCCTCATCGGTACCGCAGCCGCCGCGCCGCCGAAGACTGGAGGCTAACCCTTAACCGGAGTCCGTCTAACCCTAACCCACTAAACTGTCTGATCTATAACATGTACATTGCGTATGTAAAATACGTATTAATGTCAATATATCTATAAGTTTTTCAAATAAATATGAAATAGGCTAAGATTTTGTTGTAACTGCCTCCTTCATCCACTGGACTCAATCGTTAAAAGAACATTAAACATATTTTTGTAGTCATGAGAATTTCGTCTTAGTTAAGCTCACGTACTCCTTTGCATGTGTATTAAGATTGTGAAACTTTTCTGAAATTTATTTTTTACCGGCCATTAAAATAAAAACAATATCAATAAATTTCTATCTTTCAATATGTGCTTTGTGAAAAATCCATTTTACAATGCAGTAGCAAACAAGGTTGATTGCTAACAAGGTTGATCCAATATTTATGAATTTAAAATAATAATGAAAAGGGGCAATTCTAAAATGCAGTTGACATTGGCAGAGGCTACTGTAGGCTACTGTAGGACTACTGTAGTTCTCGAAGTGTTCTTTCTTGAAGTAAACTTAAGTGAACCTTTGATGGATATATTAGATTTTACAATTTCTTTTTTTAACCAGTGCAATAATTTTATGAAAAAACAACTTTGATTGGAGTATTTAAATATAAAAATATTTGACATAAAACAATACAATTTTATTTTCGTTTTGATGTGCTGGTTCTCTTAGAAGCCATACCAGCTAACTAATCCTATGTAAACTTGAAAGAAAATTTAATATGACTTACTGTAAATAGCTTATTATTATTGTGACATTTAAAATAACAAGTCGGAATTAAAGGCGTGCTAAATGTTCATTACAGTGTTAGAATTGCTGCTAAAATTAAGTTACACTATTTTGTGTTTGTTGCTGTACAAAAAATCTTAAATGCGTGAAATTTGAAGAAACACAAATTTAAATTTAAGGATCATAAAAAACTCGATCAACATTTGCTGAAAAAAATTAAAAGCCTTAAAAAACCGCTTCATATTTTCAAAAATGGTTTCATCGTATATGCTAAGAATAACAATGATGGTTACATCGTATATGCAGCTCTTTGCAAGTTAGCCGGCAAAACATCAGGCATCTCGACACTGAACACTGAAATGATAGGTATTGGATTAACTTGCGTTTTGGAAACAAATGGTTAAGTTGGACCATATCGTTAACCACTAGTAACCAGCAAAAGTCCTGATCAAAAGTTATTCCTTTTTAAAAAGATTTGTTCAAAGAAGTCCACATGACCAAACCTAGAAATTTTAACGTACTTACTAGAGGAAACACAGTGGACTTAGTGTTAACAAACATTCCTACTTTAATTGCATTAACGTTTGAGTAAAAATTAACGTTGATGCCATAAGTAGCAGATGCACAATGCTGTCTGAGATTTGCTGAAAATACTAGCTTGCATTTAGAGTAATACTTATATTCATCCAGCACATTTTTGAAGCCCTTATTAAATTGGTTTTAAATTTTGTTCATTGTATTTCTTTTATTCCATTGGCCACAAGTGCTATAGAAAAAATGGTGTATTTATATATCAAACATTCTCAGTTCGTTGCGATGTTTTGAAGATTATTTCATTTGTTGTTGAATATCTAAAGAAATCTTTATCCCTGCACCTCCTGTCAACCGTAATCGTATTTATGAACCGATCGATAAAAACTCTTTCCGTTTAGGTGTAATCGCTGCAACAGCTGTTAAATTATCGGCAAGGGCGAAGCTGGGGAGGTTCTCACAGAAGGGAGGCGATTTCATTAGAAAGTTGTAGGCTTCAGAAAGTTGTGACGGGCCACCGCAGAGACCAGCTGTTACTTCGCACCGCCTCACTCTGTCCATCCCTCTCTCTCTCTCTCTCCCTCTAGAACTCCTGTCCCAGCAAACTGATAACAATCGATATCGATCCCCGTGTCGTCCTGGTACTGGAATGGGCTCCAGACTTCTAACGAGGTTCTCTTATAACATGGAGGAGAGAGACATTTGAAGTTGCATTGAAGAAATCTGTTTCCTTTCCAAGACTGATATTTATGATTCTGAATTGCAATAAAGTTATAATCATTCTCTAATACATTATCTGAATATTCCAAAATTTATCCTACAGAGAGTTTTTCACTATAAGCTAATAATGTCTAAATGCCACTAAAATGCGCTTCTTATGTTTAGGTAACAATTTGCTAGATAATTTGATGGTAATCAAAGATCTCTGTTATCATCTAGTGCTTAAAGGTATTTTTTCCACTGTCTAGCAACGAATTATGTTTCCTGACTTCTTTCTTGCTACACTGTGTTCATTTTCTAATGGAGTATTTTATGCGATTAGAAACGTGTTTTTTCATCCAACTAAAACAGCTAAGTGTATATTAGCCTGCAGTTATAAAAATATATTTGACTCTATTTGTGTTGTTTGTGTCTGCATGTTCTTCCCTTTGTATTTTTAGCACAGTAATGGATTATGTAGCATAGTATGATAAATATGTATGTACCAAACGGAAATGCTGTTAGCTCTATTTTTCTATTCATTTGATGGATTTTATAGGCGTAATAAAACATTCATACCTCTTATCAATTATACAATAATAATAAAACTGGCTCTTTGAAAGCAATTAACCAACTCGTGGAAAAACCATTGTGGCTACACAAACATCTTCCATTCCATTGAAAAGAAATAAATTTACACACAACCAAACATGGTGTCGATAAAAAACATTATTTAAAAATACAATCTCATTCCTAGACTGTGAAATATTACACCTAGCATGTTATATTTAGCATGCTCGTGTAGCATGTTATACATAACTCATGGCAGCTTCACAACATAAATACATACCTTACTTAAATGCCCAAAATTAGGGAACGACTGTATAGATAAAAATACTCACAAAAGCAATAGTTTGATTAAGTATTTATTTATTTATTTTCCTTATTTAGAAATTGTTATTTTTAGACACATACAGTTTAAAATTTCGCTTTTAATATAAACCATTGAAAGAAAATGATAAATGTATAATTATGAACACCATATCTAGTAGATTTAGACATTTAAAAACTACCTCTGATTAGCTTTACTCTAAAACAGTTTCTAGTATAATAGGCAAAATTAATATGGTAAATTGCACCTAGAAAAGTAGATTTTAGGACTCAAAGTGCTGCAAAATCATCATGCAATGCTCCTTTGCAGACAGAACGTCTCTAATCTCACCTAATGCAGATCAAATCCGCCCTAAGTCCGAGTGCTTTCTGCCGCCATTAATATTTAGCGTAAATCAGTCCCACACTAAGACGGCTACTTTGCATGCGCTTCAGACGGAAGGTCCGGCCTAATTAATTAAACAAGCGATTCATTAGCGATTCACCCTTCACTCCGAGAGAACCTCGCTTGATTCCTCCCTGCCCCCTGCCCCTTGCCCCTGCCCCGCTGCTCCCACATACAACCTTAACAGGGGCAACTGCTCCCTTCAATTTGCTTACATTTCCTGAGCAAAGAGCCTCGAATCACCTTACGGCTTTGATAAGGAATTAGTCTGCCCTTTACCGGTGCCTTGACTTGGTAAAAAGAAACAGTTAACTGGTTTCAATTTATCGTATTGAAAAGGTAAATTTCAATAAAATGAATATACTCTTGCTGTGCTTGTTTAACAATTCCTGCTGTTCCTTACTTTTTAAAGACGTTTGAGTGAGGATATAATATTTTATTACTCTTCTAATAAAAAAATAAATAAATAATCGTAAAGTTTATATCTTTACATTATAGTATTATAAATATATTTTTATTTTTTATCAATGTTCCAAATCAGTACAACAATTACATAGCTTTACCACTTGATATATAGGTACATAAAAGTAATTATCTTATTTAAATGCGTAAAGTATAGAATATTAAATCTCAATCACAGTTCCAATACTTTAAGGTCCATATTCAGCCTCGGCTTGTACAGAAGAGGATAAAGAGGATGATTTGTAGTTGGTTTGAAAAACATCCCATCAATAAAGGAAAGTATCCGTTACATTTTGGGTGCAACAACCAATAATAAAACAAAACTTAGTCAGAAAATAAATAGAAGGCCTATAATTCCAAATCTATGGGCACAACATTACAAACAATACGTGAAAAAAACTTTATTTCACATTTAAAATGAAAAATAAAGAACGGTTCGCTAAAGTGTAAGCAGCACTGTAACTTCATGTTATACATTTACATATCTTTAAAAACAATCACTATAATTTGTGTTTTACAGATGAATTAAATATGCCCAGTTATAGATCAGGCAGTTTAGTGGGTTAGGGTTTACCCCGACTCCGGTAAGGGTTAGCCTCCAGTCGGTGGCGGCGGCGGCTGCGGTACCATGGCGGTGGAGGGGGAGGGGAGGGGGCGCGTGTCGGGGGCGGCGTGCTGAGTCTTAGACACGGTAATCCCCGTCACTAGCGACGGCTCATTTGTAAGATGGGCTCGGCTTACGGCGAGATGATGCGGCAGAGAGAGTGAGTTATAGCTGATGCTTACTGAGCGCCGCCCGTGCGTCTCCCTGCTGAATACCTGACTGCCACCGGGGATATTGTGAGAGGCAAGCTCTGAAGGGGTGACGATTTATGTGGCCATGCTAAGAGTCACTTATGGTTACTTGGAAACTAATAATCTCACAAAGAATGTCATAGTAAAAACCGGATATAATTTTCTGTTGTTAAAAATAGTAGACCTAATAGTATCAACATTCATTATTGTTTATGGCAACAATGATTTGACAAAAACAAATTCATAAGACCTTTAATGTGAAGTGAAATAACGAATATACATAAATAAGTAACAAACACATGGAATAAAAAAATATAAATTTCTCCGAAAATTTTATTTTCGTTGTATGTTTGTGCCAAGAAAATTTCAGAGATTGTTTACACGGCAGGCTTCAGACAACGTCAATTATAACGTCAGGTGATATGAGGACATATCTTCAAAGACCTCAGTTGTTTACTAATTGGATCGCAGACCTTGTGTGTCGTGTCTCGGTGTTCGTGTGTGTGTATGTGCGTGTATGTGTGAGTGTGTCTGTGTGTCGGCAACTCTCAAAGCGCCCTGTTTACCGACGGTCTATTAATGTCTCTTTATTGCCCCTAGCCACTGCCGACAAGTGCGTTTCATTATGGGCCACCCATCTCCACCCTGTATAGTGTATACGGCTCGTTGTGTGACCGGGTGCTTTGGGCAACGCCATGGGAAACGTTGGTTTTGAATATATTTAACAAAACATATTTGTATGATAAAAAATCCTGTGGACATAAAATGTCTGATAAAGGAATTTAAGAGTTTTACCTAATTAATAATTGAAAACCAACAACATTGCAACGTTATGCAATACTGAAATTATTAGTACCTCCTCTGCTCTGATAATCTACGTTACTAAATTTCGAGGCAATACGAAATCAACTTGTTTTTAGACTGTTCAAAAATAAATTTTAAATTATGATAGTTCTAGTAATATGGATGGAGTTGCAAAAAGGTGCTCAAATTAAAAAGCAAACAGTTACCTAATATACTATTAATTCTCATATATCCTTACCATCTCTTTACTCTAATTGTAGTCTATTTGGACGTAGACACAGTGGTAAAATATAATTTTCCTTCGCATTCAGAGCTTAAATCCAATTCATGGATGTACGCAAGATCTGTGCTTGATTATGTTTTGGGTTAAATTTAGTTAGAAAACGATGGGCATATCTCGCATCTTTGTACTTCCCTTTTCGAGAACTTGGACACAGCAACCTTTCTTTACTCTCATGTAGTTTTAAACGTCCCTTCTATATTCATTCTGCAGCAGCATTGTTTTGATCACTTTAAAGTAAAATCAGGATGGTACTGCAATTTAAAACCATAATTGAATACAATTTATCAGGAAATATAATTAATCTTAAAAAGAATTGTATAAATGAAGCAGTTAGAAAACACAGCTAATCTAATAATTCGCTAAGTGAATTGAAAAAATGTGACTGACATAATATCATAACCTAATATTAAAACTTTGTTCCCATAATAGAAATAAAATAAAAAATTTAATAAAAAGTACTGCAGTAGTCCTATATGGAATAAAACATCAGTCTTTGGTAAATAGTGCGTATTCTTGTTTGTTTCAGTTTTATTTTGAAATTCCACTCAAGAATTATTTACAATAATAAAAATCCAGATACATGGAACACGTGAGCATTGTGCGTGTGTATTGTAGGGGCGGCGAGCGGCGCGGCGTCAGAACCCTTGGGACATGTTTAGAAACAAGCTGCAAGATTTACAAACATTCTTCCATACAAGAATGCGCTGCTGCCCTCCCCCCCTGCAGTGTGTAATGAATTTCCTCGGTTATTTTAGTGGACTGTGGATGCTAATGTTTTATTGTTGAGTTTAGTACACATTTCATCAGAAGAAATCGCTTCTTTCAGGGATTCAGCACTTTTCTGGGACTATCAAAACGATAGTTTTAACCCTTCAACACTCAGTATATTTATGTACTTAGTTAAGTACAAATTTATTGAAAATTTGGCACATTTAAAGTTGTAATACAACTTAACGTTTCTGTAATGTAATTGAATGTTTATTTTGGACAGTTTCATAAATAAGGGAAACTTGTATTATATGCACAGTGGTAAAGTTATGACTTATTAACTGTAAACATTGCTTGGTTGGAAAATATCCATCGTTCTCTGTCTTGTACAATTTTAATTCATCTCACGGTAAATTTGGCCGTCATAGTATAAGCATCACGCACTCGATCATGCCTTGCACGAGAACTGTTTCACATGTAAAGCAATACCGGCCTTGTATTGGATTAGGTACTATTTTAGAAAAAGGATTATAAATGTGGTGCACTTCACTAATAATCAACTTCAATTTAAATTTTCATAAAACCAGCAAATTTCAATTTGAATAAAAGCAACAAATTTCAATTTGAATAAAAGCAACATACTAAGGGGTACCCTATTTCTTTAGTTTTGTAATTTGTTATCTATCTACATATATTTTTAAGTTGTATTCAACTAAATATTTTAAAGGGACATGCTACTAATTTACAGTGGAGTCATAACATTAAGATGTTTCAAATAATTAAGTGACTAAACTAACATCACTGATAAACTGATTTAAAATATTGCAATAGTATTGCATATGCCCATAAAGAATATTTATCTTATACGGTACTATAATACGAGGAGTGAGTCTGTGGCGATCTATTTTCTATAGATTTCGAAATCAAGCGGATATATGTTTGCTTAAACTTTGCAATTGAGAGTGTTTCAGTCCCAAAATAAATTTAAAAACATCATCTACTCCAGGAAAATCTAGTAACTAAACTGAAAACATTGCAATTTTTTAACATTGTTCTTATGGGGTTTCCCTCGAGGCAACAAAATAATAACAAAACGTAAATAAAAATATAAAAAAAATACTTTTAAGCATTGGTTTTCAAACAGCTGCCAACAGTGAAAAGATATAGATGGTGAAAACTTCTAAGTATGATTATCATAATATTACAACATAGCCTAACAAAACCAACGGGCGAGGCTCGGTTGACCTGGCACTCCTATACAATAATACAAGGAGTCTGTAACGATGTGGTTGAATTCAATTTTATAATCTAGCTGATAAATTTTGTTTACAATTTGGATTGAACCTTATTTTAGCCCAACAATAAACTTAGAAACCGCCTCAACCCCATATCCGTATTTAGTTTAAAAAAGCCATTTTGAAGGGGGGCCATTTTGACAACAAAAGAAAGAAAAAACACTAATTTCAAGCATTGGTTTTGTAACAGCTGTTAACTGTGAAAAGGTAAATTTATTTGGCTGTTGTTAGAAACTTAATAACAAGTTTACAAGCAGTAATTAATTATAAAACGCGACTTAAAACCAACGAGCAAGGCTCGTTCAAAACGGCACTAACTATATAATACAGAGATTAATAAAAAAAGGAATATGACGTAATCCTTTAAATATATTAGGACTATAGTGTTTTTGTAAAAGTAAAAAACATTATAATAATTAATGTTATGGGCAAACATTAAACCATTGAACGCCTTTACATTAAATCATTATATTGCTTTTCCATTGTCTATTTTTCTGTAATTACTTAGGTAATCATTAATTATTTAACATCTTTTGTTTTGACAAGAAAATAGTAATAACATTGGAGACATAAACTCATCGGCCATGCCATTATGGGAGCCTATAGAGCGTGTACAATGTGTTTATACTGTAGAGCGGCCAGACGGCGAGCCAAACGCTGCATCACAGCGGCTGGTTGACGATGCAATTCTATTTTAAATGACACGATGACACGGCCAGTGGCTGGGGGCAATTTCAGATGCGGCGGGATTATTTGTGCGCTGATTGTGTTGCAATTGGGTTCCACCGGCAACTCATCAACTTCTTTGCTCCCGACCTCTAATTTCCGGCAGCGAAGAACCCGCAAACCTGTTTATTACCGATCGTTTGTGACGTGCGAAAGATTTAATGTAAACGCGGTTTCCGCAACCGACGAGCCTCTAGCCACAATGGGATGAAGATAAAAATATCGGAACGCCATGCTTTGATTTTACATTGGCGAGGTACAAAAGTTCCGGCATGGTTTACTAAGTATCTTACTAAAAAGAATAAGATATATAATATAGTACATAAATAGTTTTTAATACAACTTTTTTATCACGTACAATTGTACAAGCACTAATATCATTAAGTAAGACTACATGTTATATAGCTTCAGAGAAAGAAATCAGGACCTGTCAAACCTAGTGATCGGACTGCGAACGTATAACCTTATTTACTGCTAAAAAACACCAAAAATAAAATATTCAAAAGCAATATTGTTATGTGGTAGGCCTAAGACTTGATTTCCATTCATTAATTTGGATTAATGTTAAAATCGACTTTTTTGTAAATACTTTTTTGATGATTTTTAAAAACGGGCAGTTTCATTGATTCACTCTGTATAATATTCAGACTTGAGTTTCAATATATCGGTACTAGCTGTTGCCCGTCACGGCTTCGCCCGTGATTGAATTTATTTTATAGGTAATAAAATCTTTTTAAAGAGCAACGAAATCTACTTCCTTAAGAATGACATTGAAACAATGAAGTACCGTAGTGTGAGTGGAGCTCTGAAAGTATTTCGCAAAACCTGTTCTTAGTGAGTAAAGGTTTCTTAAATAGAAAAGGTTCTGGGAACCTATGAGCCAATAGGAATGACCATGTCAAATTTCAACCCCCGTAGGCCCAACAGTCATTCTGAAGTCATGGGGGGCGGGGCCCTAAAGAACATCAAAAACTATATTTGCAAAACTGTTTTTTAGTGAACACCTATGAGTAAAGAGGAACGTCATGTCAAATTAAAACCCGCTGGCCCTTGATTAATTTTGAAGTCAGGTGGGGGTGGAGCCCTAAATAACTTCAAAAACTATATTTACAAAACCATTTCGTAGTGAGCACCTGTTAGCAAAACGGAACATCCACGTTAAATTTATACTGGTAATTTGAGGTTCTATGGGGCAGAGCCCTAAAGGACATTTAAATATGATTTTTTAGTGAACACCTATGACAAAGAGGAGCGTCCACGTCAAATTTCAACCCCGTGGGCCCTAGAATAATTTTCAAAAGCTGTGGGGCGAAGCCCTAAAGAATTTAAAAAACAATATTTGCAAAACCGTTTTTTAGTCAGTAACTATGAGCAGAGGAACGTCCGATTCATATTTTAACCCCGGATTCCCAAAAGTAATTATAACAACACAACAACAACCCCCTAGGATCTATGGTAACATTGAGGTTCTATAGGGTGGAGCCCTAAAGGTAATTTGCATAATTATTTCTTAGTCAGTAACTATGAGCAAAGAGGAACGTCTGATTCAAATTTAAACCCCGGTGCCCAAAAGTAATTTTGAAGTCCTGTGAGGTGGAGCCCTAAAGACCTTTGAAAACAATATTTGCAAAACCGTTTCTTAGGGAGCACCCATGAGCAAAAAGAAACGTCCGTGTCAAATTTCAACCCAGAGTCCCTAAAGTAATTCTGAAGTCCAGTGGGGCGGAGCCCTAAAGTCCTTCAAAAACTATATTAGCAAAACAGTTTCTTAATAAGTATCTATAAGCAAAGAGAATCGTCCATGTCAAATTTCAACACGTAGGCTATACAGTAATTGTGAGCTTCTGTGGGGCGGAGCCCTAAAGGGGATGTTTAAAGCACTTTTTTTTATAATCTAAGAAAAAAGAGATCACTCCAAATTTCAACTGTGCAGGTTTCCTAATTTGTATTTAAATTTGGCCTGTGGGGTGGAGACCTGAAGGAATTTTCTAAGATTGTTTCTTAGTGAGCACCCAAGAGGCAAGACGAACCTGTGTTTGAAGTTTCAAGTAGGCCTAAATACGTTTGGTACTTGCTGAGATTTCATCCTGAGATTTCAGTCAGTCAGTAATCACTCCCCGTCAGGTTTAGCTTTGTTGCTAAGCTCACTCGCCGCAATTATTCTCTAGATTTTTATTACCAATCTTCCCTCAATAATTTGTATGATAACAGCTGTTTACAAAATTAATATTATATTTTAATGTAATCATGTGTTCCAATACAAAAATGTTGCTTCCATAAGAATAACATGGTAACTTTGAAGACGTGTGGGGCGGAGCCCTGAAGAAATTTTGCAAAATCGTTTCTTAGTGAGCACCTAGGAGGCAAGACTAACCTATGTTCAATGTTTCAAGTAAATCCGCTTGGTAGTTCCCGAGATTTCGTGATGAGTCAGTGAGTGGGATTTCGCTTATATATATATATATATATATATAGATAAATGAAATGGCTGTCAAATTATGTTATCCATGTGTTTTCTAAAAAGAAGAAAAATAGTGTACACTAATTACGAAGCCAATAAAATCGGCACTAAGAATTATGTTTCCATTTTAAATAATTTAATTTGAAATACATTAATTTGTAATATGTATTCCATTACTATTGCAGGAACATGATGTATTTTATTCTTTACAACCGCAAACGTGGACATTGTTCCAGCATTCTAATTATCACCCGATCACTATATCAGAATAAACAATAATCTTAACTTGCAATGAATGTAGACTCACTGGTCTTGGACCTGGGCTCCCGTGGTCCATCCACGGTTACCTTGATGGCCTTGTTGTAGGTGGTCACCTGGGGCGGGTTGGACGATATCGTGATGGTTAGCGTGAAGCTCTTCCCTGCAACACAATAAAATATCGATCATCACTACATATCAGCTTGAATATTCTATGCTAACAACTAATTCTTCTTGTAACTTAATGATAATCTAGTAAGAGCAATTCTGGAACATGACACATAGACCTATCCCCTGACTTCTATAAATCTCATTACTGATTTGTTCGGTAAAAAATTACGTGGTGCTCATTTTACACAATTATAAGAATATGTACCGTAGCTTGATGTGAGTGATGTATCATTCCGGTTTTGCGAATCCCAGTCAGGATATACTCAATCGATTTCGCTTAGTTGTAGATCACTCTAAAGCCAAACACCAGCTAATAATCCACCAGTTATGTGCTAAAGAGCAAAACAGAAATAGAAAGGAGGCATGTAAAATGCTGATGAAAGCAGGGGTTTTTTCTGTGGGAAGGAGGTCAAAATGCATTTACGCACACTGAGAGGCTCACTTGTCCTCTCAGTAGTGCCGGACTCCCGTAGGCTCGTTGTCCTACGAACTACCGGCTAAAATACCCCCTTTCTCCGAGGACACTAACCTGGAACTGTTTTGCACATTACTTCGGGCTAGGCCTTGATGTTACGCCACTAGGGCTTTCCTCGTCGGGGTAATCAAAATATTAAGGCCGATCGAGGTCGACCTTTTTACCCGCAGTAGCGCTTCAACGAAACGCTGCACACAGTTCCAGGTACCCTCACCCTGGAGCATAGCTCCGACGATGTTGTCCGGAGAGATCTGCAGCCCGAGATCAGTGGAAAGAGCTGCTCGGCCCACCTGCCACCTGCCGCACTCGAAGAACGTATGTTCGGCCGTGTCTGCGATGCCGGGACAATACAGACACTCCGAACTTGCGGCCTTCCCCATCTTATGGAGGTAAGATGAAAGCAGGGGTGGCACAAACTCAACCGGCAATAATGTGAAAAACCGAATCTCTAAATAAAACCAATCTTCTAAATTCGTAGGAAAGTAGATTATTTAAGACCTCTTTTGAAGCGACACTTTCTTTTCTACAATTTCACTAGCAATCAACATTCCATTGTCTTTTTGATAGCTTCCCCTGTTTTTTGACACTCAGTTTAAGAGTGTTAATTCGTAGACAACGATTGCCTCACGCCTCAGCTGGGTAAAACTCTACTGTATAACGTGTTTGGTTATATTCACTATACAAATACAAGTTAGCACGTTAGCAGGGATCTGATTTAGTCATTGCACGAGATTTGCACTTCCTAATTTTATAGTTTTTACTTTAAATTGCTAATATCAACGTTAAGTTTAATGAGATTCAATAAGCTTTAATGAGCCATTAAACAATACAAAAGTTGCAATAGTCATTATTCATATAGTACACCTAATTACACATTCACATTTAACTAATCAAACTACGCTGATGAAAACACACAATTGCGAATAAAAATCTGAAAAAGATGTGATACAATTCATAAACTCTTTTTAATAAAATTCTATCAGTTTTGAAAATTCACGATTTTCCTTAAGAATGTAGTTCTTCCCGATATAGGCAATTTACTATAAAAAAGAAAACTTAAAGTACATGTTCGATTTCAAACATTTTGAAAGACTAATTTGAGACGTTTCAAGGTTACTTTTGTGTCTGGTATTGTAAAAATATGACTGACAAAAATAATTTTGAAAATTGTTTTTAATGTTAACTAAATTGCATAAAATGTACATGGATGGCATTGTTAAAATTTGAAGTGTTAAAAATATCCTCTACATGATTTGTGCTCCTGTAAACCCAAGATGGCCCTCAGGGCCTTTTTATGCCAAAAAACGCTTTTCGTGAAAAATGAGGACCGCCCCAAAAAAAACTCAAACCATATTTAGCTGTGAATGAAAATTTCCATAACAGTTTAGTAACAGAACTTCAAAACTAACACAAAGACTTAATTTCCTTAAAATATAGGTGATTATTGCTAGTTTTGAGCACAGATGAGTGATGTGGGTTTCCCAACTTAACTTTTGTGTTTGTTCTTGTGTCTATCTACGCCAGTCACATTTTGTAACAATTCGACGGGGAACGGTCCACACCCCAGTCTTGTTCATCTAACATCGACCAAATATTAAAAAGCATCATTAATGACAACTGGGTTCGGAATCGATCCTATAAAAAGCTACAAACTTTCCTCAGGATCGAACCGGCAACCTTTATATCCAAAGGCGAGCACTATAACCACTCAGCAACTTAATGTCTATATGTATGAACAATAATTTAACTTATAAATTACATTATTAAAATGTTTTCTCCATTTTAAGTGAGGAATGAATAAAATCGGTTTTTATTATCATTCACTAGTAAATTGTTAGCTGTGTACCGAATCCGAGCACACTCGAGAGCCTGAGTTGAGGTTTAGCGATTAAGTAAATTGAATATTCACAGACACATGTGATATCATCAGCGTAGAGTACTGAATGAGAAGGAACATTGGAACTTAAGTCATTAATAAAAACCCAAAAAAAGAAAAGGGCCTTAAACTGAACCTTGTTGAATCCCTGCTTCAATGTCCAATAAAGTTTTTAAGGACTTTCAATTTGAGAACTTAATAAAATTACATCGTCAACATCATAAAAAAATTAAATTATATATTGAAAAAATATCAAAGCACTGAAAGAAAATGTCAAGCAATATAAGAAAAAGTATGTTAATGGGAAAAGTTATTCAAAATTGAAAGCCATCCAGTTAAAACCATTTCAAGAATCAAACGAATTTGAAATGATCACGCAGAATGAAAGAACACTTGTTTTGCCCTCCGTTTTAAAAATAACGCGGGCTGATGAATGGCCCGCATTTTGAGCCTCATCGCGCCCACAATAAACGGTTGGGTGTCATGTATTTATTTAAAAAGGCCTTTTGGGATTTTTTAACTCCTCCTCTTTGTGACTAATTTACTAGTTAGTTTCGTGTTACAAAATTGTCCTATTGATCCGTTCATATGCCAGGATGCTGAGTAAAAATTTCAAACTTTAAAGTTTTTTTTTTTTTTTAAAGTTCCTGTGTTCGTTTCTATGGACCAATAAGTCTGTATCTTGATCTAAATACAGCTAGGTACGGTATTTAAAAACATAGTGTGGCAAGTTGTTTCAACGTCGTTGTCGCTCGAGATCTACGCGCCTGGAACCGCTTGTTGTGGGATCAGAATTTTACCACTGAGCTACCCCGTCCGGTAATCATAATTATTAACTAAAAAAGTAAATTAAACAAGGCATATCACACACTAACCAATTACAGTATGTTATAGCTTAAATTTAATACCCCCTAAATTTAAAGTTTGGACTCAGCACTACCAGAAGATGAACAATTCAAACTAATGAACGAATGCTAAGGGAGATAAAATAAATAAATGTTATTCATTCTTTTAATGGCTAAAAATATATGAATCATGATTTTTTCACATAATTTTTACTAAGTTCATATTAGTATATAAATTTGTCATCGAACAACTACAGTACAGTTCACATGGAAGTTCACGCTATGGTGTACCATGGTGTAGGTGGTCAACGAGCCATTTAGGGTTTTCTTTACATAATTAATATATTGAATGCCTTGATATATTCTATTTCATTTTGTAAGTGAATTTGGGAACACTCTGCAAGATTTTATTGTAAAAGAGAGTAATGCCTATAATGTTTTGGCAAAATTTACTTTCACTTTAAGTATGGAATGCATCCGTCCTCATACATTATACATAATTAATATTATAAGTATGGAAGACAACCTACGGTATGGGAGCAGCTTTCAAGATGGAACATCTAATGTTAACCACTGAGTGACCCTGAAATTGTTGGATTGAATCGTGACAGGAATCAAAGTTCATAATTTGATCACCTTTTATGTCAAATGAGAATCCTTTGGATAATTCTTTTTCAACAAGCTTAGCAAACATAGCTTACTTTCAGATACTTTATTCTTGGTCACTCTTGTTTTCTCAAACCTCAATCCAATAAAGCCTTTATACGGATTTTTCTTTTACTTTTTTATTAATTTTTTGTTTTCTCTTTTGATTTTTAGTCAACAAAACAACTTTAAAACAATTCTAAAAAACAGCATTAAATGCTAAGATATTGTAATAACATTACAGATAAAGACAAAATAAGGTTTAATAGGAAAAAAACGTTAAAATAAAAAATTATTTATTACTATAGGTAAAAAATATTTAATAACTGTACAAAACGTCAGTGAAAAACCTCAAATAAAGTGCAATGATGGCTGGCGATCAGTGCAGTCGGAGTTATTAAAAGAGTTAATCAATGGCGGGCGTTTTTCCATTAAAAGCCATTCGGCTCAATAAAAGTGTTTAGTGTTTTGTGTGAGCGAGTGCGGTCAGAATTCAGTGTTGTGTGGAGGCGACGCTACGCTTCACATCACTATGGCAACTATCCACCCCCCCCCCCCTCCACGACCATCGCACCCCCCTCGGTGCCCCCTCGGCCCCCCGGGACATCACGGATGACACGATACTTCGCACGTCCCGTCGTCGAGTTTAATGACGTCACCGCTCATCACGGTACTGTTGAGCTACAGAAACAATGTACAGTTTTATCATATTTTCATAGGCAGGCGATCCACCTTGGATGATTAGTTGTATAAATTTGTTATTGTTTTATTCCAACGATGCTTTTCTAGAGAAAAGGAAAGTTTTGGGTACATTGTAGCTATATCCTGTTTCCATCATTCATTTACCTCGGACCACTTCACGTAATAGGTTTCTTTCACTTAATAACCTTCTCGGGGTTAAACAATAGACTAGTTAATTTTGTTTTTAAGACTTATAAAACCTTGTTAAAAACCTCAAAGTCTGGCTAAATTTTGTTTATAAATTATTTAAAAAGCTGTAGATTGTTTAAAGTTGGCAAGATAGCACAGCAACTCGTTATGGCTCTGGGGGGTCTCCTGTATTTTCTTGTGACATTTCTTGCAGTTCTTGCTGCTAGACAGTAAGGTATAGAATAAATGAGTTTCATTAGATTCTTGCTTCAAGGTTGGAAAGTTATACTTTAGCAAATACAATTAATAAATCCATTCAATGGATTGAAATAATTCCCAGTTACAGTACCTGTAATAAGATAAAAGTATTATATAAAGTAAATTAATGACAAAAGTACTACTGTATTTCAAAAGCAGCTAATTTTATTAAAAATCTTTACGTAAAAGGTTATGAAAGTAGGCCTACAGAATGTTTTTCTAAAACTTCAAGTACAATTATTCTTAATCATTACAAATTCCAAAACATGGAACGTTAGGCCCTTACACGTTGGTAATCTTATCTTATACTCTAAAACAAGCACTGTTTGCAAAGGCAAAATTCCCTCCAAGGGGCTTTTTTAATAAGGGGGTTTTGGCCACCAGGAATCGATTGCTGGAGTTGGTCCCATGGATTGGAAAAATTCGGTTTTCGTCCTAGAGCCCTTCAAAGTTTCCATGTTATCCTTATAGAGATTTTCAAATTTAACAAAAATCAGCTGATAACTGTATATAAACTAGGTATACAATGCAGATGTCTGCATGCAATATTGAGCCGAGCGACTATTTTTTAAATCAATGAAAGGAAATGTTTTATAGGTAATTCAAATGAGCTCGTTCGCTACGCTCACTCGCCGTCAGGGTTTAGCTTGTTCGCTGCGCTCACTCACCATTTGGGCCAGCTCGTTCGCTACGCTCACAAATTAAGTTCGTTCGCTGCGCTCACTCACCTTTTGGGTTGGCTCATTCGCTGCACACACTCGTCGCAAGATTTAGGCCTGTTCATCTGCTACGCGGTGGCACGCTGCACGTGACATGCGACTTGGTCTGCTAGCGGGAGGAGGGAGCTTACACACTTCAGTGGCGCCACGCGTCCACGATAATGTTTATTTATCAAAATATTATTATTGAGGTTAAAGATGGCAACCGTTGAAGATGAACTGTTTCTTTTGATGGCTGTTGTTGCGAAAAGGAGTTGCAAAAAACGAATAGACATTTAAAGGCTACATTGGATTGAGCTCTGGATTTAGCTCTATAGAGATTTAATTTTTATTTTAGTGTTCAGTTTTTACATAGACTGCCTCAAATACTCTGCTACGCAGAATTTTTTTTTAATCTTAACATTTGGTTCCCGGCTAAATGAGCCATACGATAAAACTACCTGTCATGATTTATTATATTCACTGTGTGCAATCATAAAGTCACAGTTGAAAATCACGTTTTCCGTTATTACTATATCCCGAAGTTGTTGTTGAATATAATACCGTAACAAATTAAAGCTATAATATTTGGTTTTTCCACTGTTGATTATTTCGCTAACAGCCTAAACAAACATAAGATAATATTTATTTTTGTTTTTTTTTAACTCCGAATTGTTTGAAATAAAACATAATAAATTTCATGTGATATAATAAAGTGCATTTTGCTTGGCCGGTCCCCTTACTTGAGCTCTTGGTTATCACCACCGATCACATTGATAATTTAAACAATGTTTCCAATTTCCAGCAATATTTTGATTTTCCTTTCGAGGTGCGTACAGTATCTTTCAAGTTATATTTTTAATTTACATAATATTTAATTTATTTTAAATTATACACATTAATATTTAATATTTATCTATGTATTGTACTTCGTATCTGCATTCTGCACATGTGTTGACTCGAGTCTCGAGATGCAGGTGGCGTGTGTCATCTCAACACCGACCGAGCGAGTGCGGGGCCTACTTCGTAGGCCCCGGCGAGTGACGCAGCGTGTATCGCGCCACCCGCGCCACGCCTCTGCTACTGCAGTGTGTAAGCTCCCATTTAAAAGCGTTGGTTGGTTTTCGCGTGGTGTAGCAGTCACGTGCAGCATCCCGCCGGGTAGCAGATGCGCCACTTAAGTGTGTAACAGGCCTTAGGTTGTTCGCTGCGCTTACTCGCCACAAGTCTGCAATACTCTAAGGCCCGGTTCACACGAGCGTCAAAATACACTGCGTGCACGCTGCGTCGACGCGGCGTCCCCGGTGCACAAGAGCGTTTACGTGTGTACTGCTCCATTTGAGTACATGCACTGCTCAAACGCCGCTGCAAAATAAAGCTGCATCAACGCAAACGCAAAACGCTCGTGTGCACCGGGCCTAATAATTTTTGATTACGCAGGTTTGCTACGACGGGGTATTATATGTTTACAATATATTAAATGGTGTGTCGTCCAAGATTTGCACCTCCTCTCGGTAAATGTGGCATTTCATTCACGTACCAAGGTAAATAAACCACTAAAATAAACAAAACAACAATTTCACATAAAGCTAATGTATTCACAAACAGCTGATAGTAACAGTCTGCAGTTAAATTTGGTCCTAATAACAGCTGTATAATCAACACACAGTAAACAAACCAAATAAAATATTTCTCCTATTCAAATAACACGGTAATTTTAAAGGGCCGTAGGGCAGAACCCTTATGTCCGATTTGGACCATTTCAGATTTATACCTCCCCATAGATGGTTACTATGACCGAGCAAAATTTCGTGAGGATCACTCTAGCCGTTCAGGAGGAGTACGTGTAAATAAAAAGCCAGAGTGTAGTATAGGAGCTTCGCTCGCTTTTCTCGCTCCGCTCAATAATAAACCAGTGTATTAAATCTTTAACCTGTGGTTTAGGAAAATTATACCAAAGTGCAGCACTTTTCGGTTTGGCGAGTGAGCGAAGCGAACGATCTCTTTTTTTTTAAAAAAAAGAGGGCGAGTAAGTGGAACGAACGAGCTTTGCTTTGTGTGAGAAACGAAAGTAATAATTTTACAGAGCAACAGCTCGGTCCCCCTAGTACGCACTTTAAAAACAAATAACCAATGATATATTGGCAATTGATTAAAACAGGTGATCGAGGTGAGTTTATCACACCTTATCGCGCCACCTGAGGCCGGTTGACGGTGATATTAGACAGGCGGCAGTGCAATATGTAGCCGCCGACAAAGGTGGGTGACACCGTGTCACACGGCCCGACATGCCCACTCGTTATCAGCGTTCACTCGTTATCACCCCCCCCCCCATCCCACCCCCAGCTCACCTCCACCGTGATTAACCAGAAGTGTAACTTTAAAACCGTCCGTCACTCGGCGGGCTGAACGCGAGTAATTCCCCGGCCTCAATGTAATCCCGGTTTTTACGCGGGCAAACAGGCTGTTGAGTACACAGCGGTGCTTGTGCGCCAGTCGACGCTGTGACATTTTACTTTTGTTGCGACTCGACCAGCTACAACACCGCGCCGTGGTCACAATGGTGGCTTGCTTAATCTAGTTTAAGAGTTTTCCCATTATAAATTCATTTTATTACACATTTTAAACAGCATCTTACATACATTTTTTACAATTGATTGATTTTAAAAAAATGTTCAAATATTTATCGTTGTATTTCGAACTAAAAAATATTAATACGATTTAATATTTTTATTTACAGCATATTATTGCAGAGCAGTATACTACTTCACATCTAAAAAGTGCTTTATTTTATATATGTACAATTTATTTAAAACTGAAACCCCTTTTTGTAAACAGAGAAAAAAAATGATTATTTCGAAACTAATTTTTTTTATTAAAAGGGTTTTGAAGTAAACGAATCGATTATTTCTTATTGTACATTATAATATGGGGGTTGTGAATGTTTTAGTGTTTAAAGTCTTAGAATATCTCACTATTTTTTATTAGACATATTTGCGCATATTTCTTTCAATATAATAAATAAGAATTTAAATATAAAAAATGAACATATAGATTGATTAAATATCTCATTCTAGTTGTTAATCTTATTCTTCTGTTTTTTTTTTTTTTCAACTCCTTGTGAAAAAAGCTGGCAAAAGAAACTTATTAATAAAACTCATGATACTCGTAGTTTTCACATTAAAATCAGTTTCTATAAAGTTAAAGTATAATTACACAAAAATACTTTTTGTACGACAAGGGGTTGATTCCCATCGGGATCGGGACCGGATGGGACCCATACAGTAGTGTTGACGCGTTGGGAGACGTGTCTAGTGTTTATGTTGCAATGTTGATGTTGATCCGGCGATGATGATCATGTTTGTCGTGTCTGGACACATGTAGATAGCTCATTATCATTGCAAGGTTAATTGTGTTCATACGGCTGATCCACTCCTGTCACAGATTTCTAAGTCATCTATGTATTTCAGTGTCCATGTTACAATGTTGATTATGAACCGACAACGATTATGATCAGGTATGTCATGTCTCGACTCGAAAAAAGTAGAAAGCTCATTATCGTTGAAATTTTCACTGAACCAATCCATACTGTCACAGAGTCCGTTAGCGTCCATGTATAACAGTTTTTATGTTGCAATGATAATGCAATGTTCGATGATGTTGGTCATGTTTGTCATGTCTGCGGGACACAAATAGATAATTAATTTATCATAATCGCTAAATAAATTGTGTTCATAAGGCTAATCTACTCCCAAAGATCGCAGATTCCCGAGTCGTCTATGTATTACATTGTATACGAATATATTATACTATTTATGTTGATGTGACGACGATGATGAGGATCATGTTTGTAATGTGTGGACACATATACAGTTGAATCGTTTAATTAGAAGCGGTCAAGATTGGGTTGACCTTCTTTGACGCCGTAGGGGAGTTTAATTATATCTTTTGGTGATTGAACAAAGATATTATATGATTGGCATGACACACATGATTAATGATTATCCTATGAATAATTTAAGTTCAGTGCCAAAGATAGGCCACCCAATCTTGACCGCTTCTAGTAAAAAAATCAACCGCACACAACTCATTATGTTTACAAGGTTAATTGTGTTTATTCGTTTTATCCACTTACCACTTTCACAGATGCTATAATTTCTCTTTACATGTATTACAGTTCCTATCTGCAATGTTGAAGTCGATCGATGCTAATAGTGTTTGTCATGTTAAGACACGCGTATATAACTCATTATATTTGCAAAGTTACAGTAATTCTGTTTATATGGGTCATCCACTCCTGATTGTTCCAGATTCCGGAGTCGTCCAAGTATAACAGTGTCTATGTTGCAATGTTCATGTTGATCCAATGATGATGGTCATGTTTGTCATGTCTGGACACATGTTGATAGCTCATTATCATTGCAAGCTTAATTCTGTTTATACGATTGATCCATTCTCTATTATCGCAGAGTCCGCAATCTTAATGTGCTACTCACAATTTTCGAGATTTGACAAGTCATGTGAATCGTTGTTTTTATCTACACTAATGATATGTTATTAATGAAACTTATCAAATATCTACCAATCGAAGAATGAGTATTTTATCATTTCTTACGTTTTTATGTTTTTACTATGATTGTTTTTTTATTCGACTCAAACAAACGGTTAGATAAAAACTACAGTGTCAACAACTTGCATATCATAAACTATGAGGTTTAGAGAAAACCTTAATGGGGGCCATCACCAATTTTGTAAGGCAACAAAAATATGAATTTAATTCCTTTGTATTGAACGCCCTTTTCCAATATGGTAGTCAGCTTTAAAATTTCTTAGGCAATACCCTAGTATATCTTATAATGTTTTTGGAATTGCCATGTAATTTTAAGACTTTAATATACGAATATCTTTTCCTAATTCTTAGAATTACTCAGAGATCCCAAAAACACCATAAAATATAAGATGTTCCATCGGAATTATTTTATTTGGCCGCTAGGCCGCTATATTGGGCGACAATTGGGTATTGGCGGCCATTTACTAAAAATTGAATACATCTTTACTGTATTAAAATAATAATAATTAAGTAGATGAAGTTCCCCAAATATTTTTTTTCTATAAACCTCATAATCTATAATATGCTAATGGTGGCACAGTTAGGTATTGTCCCTGTAGATCAAGCCTTGACTGTAATATGTAATATAATGTAATATGCAGTTTTATGCACAAAAATGGAAAAATCGAACGTAGCGAATCTATTATGATTGGAATCATAAACAGCATAATTTTCTCCATCAATTATTTATTTATTATTTATTCTCTATTCATTTGCCTTTATTACTTTTAGAAGTGTGAAAAGCATGGTATTTGGTAAAAAACTGCTGAGAAGAAAATGTTCACGAATTTAAATCACAACACTGAAATAGGAGCAAAACTATAAAATATGACGCCATTATCTGTCAGGCATTTAGCGCTGGCCTACTCGTTAAATTTAATGTCACACTGAACAATTACAGAGGGAAAACTAATACATTCAGTTGTTCAGGGGCCATTGAGTTATAGAGCGTATAACCAAATGTCACGCATGGGTTATTAAAATAGTATAGTTCTAATTTTTTCAATTTTAAATTTCCTATCATGGGTTTTGATGTTTTCATGTTAAGCACACGTATACATATGTTAAGGAGAAATTAATTAATCGGTCGTTATAAAAAAAAACCAAGTTTGCTGGCCAAAGTGATTGATCAATCACTTTAACTGGTCTCTAGTCATAATGTCTATCGCAGTTGGTTAAACTTATGATTTGCTTTAATATCAATCACTTTGATAGGTTGTACACAATAGCTAACCGGATATTTTTATATAATGAATAATAGCCGACTACTGGTAGGCAAATTTAATAAATTTCGCTCAGTGTTTTACGCAGGTGGGGTGAAAGCGCGGGAAGGGTTAAGTTGTTTCCTTGTATATTTCGTTAACAGGTAGTCAACTTTTTAATTTCATTACATTCACTAGTAGATAAAATAAATAAAAAAAAACATATTATAAAAATTACTGAATAAAGTGATAAATAATTCTACGTTGCCCAAATTAACCAAATTCCAGTTGGATATTATGTATAACTGCCGGTTAAAGTGATAAATATACATGATTAGATAAATTACTTTGACTTAAAAAATGTTTATTTTATTGACTTTTGCAAAAAAAATCCTTTATTTTACAAACATAATTCATTCCTGATCACCTAGATAATCAAATCTATGTATGCCTATAATTTCAATATTAGCCTACAAATTTCTCTGTATTATGGAAAGAAAAAACTTTTTTCCAAACATTTTGCCAATAATACATCTATTTGATCTGAAACCGTTTTTACAATGACAATATTCTATTTATTTATTTATTTTATTTACTGGTGTTTTAGATTTTATTACTCCTACTGAAAGTCCAATACAAAATTAGTTTAATTTATTTCCTATTATAATAAATTATGATACAAAAATTTGAACCAATAGATCTACCTCATTACATTTTATAATTGATTTAATCAACCGATTGATATGTATATGTCACTTACAACGTTTGCGACATATTCTCCGATTCCACGGCTCACGTGATCGCTCGGTTTTCCCGCCGGCCGACAAAGCGGCGCAAATCTGCAAATTATCGCGCCATCAGCCGTAACTATATTTTAATGCGCCACTAATCATTACCAGGTACGCCACTGATTGTATTTCACTTTGGACTCACTCTGTTAACAACTGTACACTGTACACGCGATTGCGGTTCCTGTTTTATTCCTAAACGTTGATTACCGTACCAATAGCAACGTTAGTATTTCCAAAATTTTGATTTGTATGAAAAACTTAAGCTCTCATTTATTCCTAAACTGAACTACTTTTTAATAATGCCAACGTAAAACAAAAACGAAAAAATATAATTTTTTTAGAATGTAGCTGTTACAATAAACAATTTATGTCACTGTAAACTCTAAATTTTATTCTCTTTGCAAAATGTTAGTGCCAAATAGTGTATATTTTAGCTGCTATTAAGGAACTCATATTAGAATTAAAATGAATTGTTTGTATTTTGTATGCCGAATTTCTTTAGTTGAGTAATTCCCATAACAAAAATTAGTAAAGGGTGATTCTTTAATAAAACTGTGTAAAAAAAGGTACAAAAGGTCTTAAAATACTGTATATGGTTTTGAAAATTATGTTAAAATTTAATAGGCAATATAGTACCAAACCTGACATTCACTAAATAAAAATAAACCGTCAAATTGACAATTAACATGAAAAAAGCTCATACAGATAATAATAATAAGCAGTGACAAAGTAATGGAATTTAAGCCTAGAGGAGATCTTTGCAAACATGGTTCATATCAGACATCATTATAAGGTATTCTCGATTTTTCTTGATTTTCCAGCAGACTCTACTTCAAAAAGTTTAACTATTAAGAATTTGCAGTAGCTTATATTAGGCCTACATATGTACATATCGAAATCATAAGCTTTGCCATTGTTCTTATAAAGATTAATGGGCTGCTCGTTTTAATTTGGCTAAGGAAGATCGGTCACGTGACGTTGTTTTCTATTGTAACTCAGGTTATGAACTGATATACATATTACCCTATCTATACATTTAAAATTTACTTCTTACTTCTTTTAAGCCACCCGCTGAAGAGATAAAAAAGTCAAGCATATTTAAAAAGTAGATTTTTTTACAAAGCTTCATTAATAAGACTAATTTGGAAAACGAACCACCAAAACATTCCTGAACTTTTGAATTGTAGGCTACTGTTTGTATAAGATTTAATATTTGAATATTTGAATCGGCTGGTAAAGCCGAACTAATACAAGTTTTGGCAAACGTAAGGACTTTAACTCATTTCCTTACGAAAAATAAACTAATTGTATCTACGAATCTCTCCTCACAATCGTAAATATATCTTATATCTTAAATACATTGAATATATCTTTAATACGTGATATTAAATCAAATCAACTTAATGGGGTGCTCAGCAAGCAGTCAGGACATTTTCTAATTTTGGCCCTATGAGGAAATGTGAAGAATTTCTGCTGTGGACAGTTTTTAATCGAACTACCTTCAATACCACAAGTTTTCGTACAACAATTAACAAATATGAAATAAATATAATTGGCTTTATAAAAAGGGTTTATGGTAAATTTGCAAATTATTCAAACATTTTCCAAACATAATGCATGCAACGTACATCATCATCAAAACAGATGAAATGACATTGAAAAATCACAATGGAAAATAATGATGAAATATTTTAACAATATAGTTTCAAAGGTCTATACAATTTGCTATAACATTTCTGGCATTGCCTGTCCAACGACTATACACGACCTGTAGCCTACTTCCACTTCAGGAGAAATTCGTTAGAAATCTGTTGGTTCTATTTCCATTAGCTTTAGCTGAAAATTAATTGTAATGCAACTGATGTTCAAGAAATGATCATTTTTATGTACAAGAATAACAAGGTTTTATCAAAAAGTAAAAATTATATATACTACCTTAAAATTGTTCACTCTTAATACTTCAACACTTTTGGAATTTCCTAATATAAATAGACTGTATTTTAAGTTCTTGATTAAAACTATTTTATTTATTCAAAACAATGCCTATTTAGGTGTAATGACGACGAATTGTTTTGCAATTTCACAACGCTTACTCTTCCATAAAAACCTCACCGCACACCGATCCGTAAATACGGAGAGCTAATTTGCAGTCATAAAATATTCAAACAAATTACCAGGATTGAATTAGTGAAATATACATGAAAATAACAAACGCGCGGAAAATATGTGGACTTTTAGTTAACAATGTGGTTTCATTTATTATTCATATCGCGATGGAACTGTACTCCCAGTTGGGAGTTATTTCAGCAAAACTATAATCTTATATCGTTAAAATATTGTTTAAAATAATATTTTTAATAATGTTTGTGATATTATTCTTTAGATTAATTTTAAAAATAAGAATTCTTCGCATAGATGTTGCATAATTTAGGAAAAGTTTAGATAAGTTTTAATGTATTAATTTGTTATATTGATTCCTTGACTGCTTAAATATTTAAAAAATGCATGTCTATGTTTAAATCCTTTAAAAAGAGATTTTTACTATTAAAAATTACAAATAGCCGAGTACTTTAGATTATAAATGCACTAAAAGATAATAAATTAATAACTTACTGATATTTGGTGGGGTGATAGTAACTTAAATGCAAAGTATTTTCTGAAAGTTCCCCACATTTCACTCGCTTGCTTTGCTCGGTACAGCGTTCCAAATGTTTTATAGTTTTGTTTTGTTATACAGAATTGTTTTTTGTAGCTACATACACGACTTGTTTTACTTTACTTCCCCTTAAATGTGAATAATGAAGTAAAAGTATCAATATAACACTTGAAACAGTAAATTAGTGTGATATAGTTACACGCACCTGCCATTTTTCAAAAGCTGTTAATTATTTTTATTATTTCTGCCTAAAGACAAATATAACTTCGTGACCCTAGCCGCCCCTATAAAAACAGCGTAACACACCTATCAAATCACACATCAGATATTGGATAATCTTCTAAGGCCTTCTGCCACGGGAGAGCTTCCGGGACGTCTTCACTGACGAACACTGACAATTTCTATAGTGGTCTGCATTTACTTTATGTAAGGTTATAAAGTCTTCTCGTGTATCCAAAATCTGCAGAGGAATGATAACTTCAACTCCAAAGTACCTATGCACAATTTTACTTTTATGTACCGTCGAACATTACTTCCGGTTTACTTTTCAGCATCAGATAAGTATTGCACTCTGTATGGACTCCCAGACGTTCATTCTATTCTATTTATTACTGTTTTGTCCGAGGATATTTATTTACCGACTAAACTGGAAGCTGCTGAAAACAGAGTCGAGTCGTAGTCTGTTTTGCGAGTGGAGGCGTCCGTCTGTTTGTCTGTAAGTCTGACTGCATCGTCAAACTTCAGCTAACAATAACAACCATTTACATTTGGAGTTATTACTGCCCGCTAGTGTCTCCATTGCAGACAGGACCACCCGAGGTGGTTCTAAATGAAGTTAAATCAACTAAAGCTGTTAAATATTTTCCAAATTTATTATCAAATAAAGAAAGCAGTTGTATGTAAAGATTTTCAATAGGCTAATTAGAGAGTTTTAACAGTACTGAGTGTTGCATTTTTTTATGTGATGAAATACCATGAGGATTTAAAACTTGTCTAGGTTTTCAGTTGTCAGTGGGCTTCTTACTACTTCAAAGAATGTGAAGACAAGAATAGTAAATACCCTTTTACTATTAAGGGTAAGACGGGGTGTTTTCATAAATACTCTGAAATGGATTCTACAGAAAACACAGAATCTCAACTCGTGTTCTAATTTCTCTAAAAGTGAGTTAATAAACTTTTTTAAAATTGACATCAAACGGATTAAAGCTAGGTCCACTGTCTTTGCTATGGCGCCATCTTATGTAATGCTACATTTTTGTCATTTCCTCTTAAAATATTGACAGAGTATTCTCTTTTAAAATATATAATGCTATCACAGACATAAAGACTAGAGATTGGAATTTAATTATTTTATGGTTGATCATTCAGGTACTAGTAATATTATAAACGTGTTGAAAGGAAATCGAATATACCCCCACGAGGGATTAACTTATACTTCCATAAACCCCTGAATAATCAGGAGAATGTTTCACAATCTCTATACTATGATTAAAACTATGGTTGAAAACAGGCGTAATTGTAAGAGTTTGGTAAATACAACAAACTATTTGGTATATCTCTAAAAGATTTTGATATAACCTTCCTGTATATAATAATAAGTTGTGGCAGTCTTTTGAGTTTCAAATAAAACCGGTTTTATAAAACAAAGTAGGCCTACTATTGAAGTCACATTAGTAGTGGAAAAATTTATTTCTGCAATTAATTTTAACCTTAATAAAATAATAATGACTACTATAAAATGTGAGAAGAATAAATTTAGCCAACACTATTAGTCTTAAGCCCCTAAGCAATAAGTGACTTAGCCTTGGGGCATCGTTACCATGTAGGCCTACTCGACGTGACGTAGAATGAATACAAGCGGAATTGAAAAAGTTTGATTGCCATCTTGGAGTACAATATGGTTATCTTCCATACTACAAATCCTTAGTGGCACACAAGTAAAAAGTAGCAAAACCAGTGTTTACCAATGTGCAACTCATAAAAAATCAGCCGATTTCGTAACTTATTCCCAAGCCTACCACCGTTAATTTCCCATCCGACGCTAATTATCCCATAGTGTATACACTGATGATTTTGCCATTTGTGTGCGTTACTGGTATGTTAACGCTTATAATTGGGCAAGCCCTCGAGAAAATTAACTATGATCTTAGGAGTACAGGTAAACTGTCACTGAGACCTTTTTTGAATCGAACCTGTGCTGTCGTAGACATCCTGGATAACGTGCTTATGCCTTAGCTATCTCAGCTATCAACCCTCTCAGATGCAGTAGTATTTATAAATCGCTCTATGTTGCTTATTTATAACAGATTTCCTTAATTGTTTTATCGTTGGATTTGAAATTAAAAACGATTTACATAATTTTTCTACTCAGTTGTATTGTTTTATTTATTCGTAGTAATCCTCATTTCACCTTTAACCAGAGTCATTAGAATACTTACACTAAATGGTTGTCTGTTTGCGAAATACGATTATTCTGTCTACTACTTCGAAGTACCATATTGATTTACCTCTCACTATTTCATATTTGTTTCTCTTGTCTTTATGAGTTTTATGAGTTCAATTTGCCAAATAATTTTTAAATCGTCTATTTCCTTAAAATCTAAAAATCATTTTTAATCAATCAAATTTAAAATAAAATATGTTTTTTGTAAGGCAGTGTGTCTCAGGCAGCTGAAATATTTTATTTTTACTTTTACAAAACAACGGCAAACTGAAATGTAAGCAGTATTTGTCGCATTATGGTTGTCTTTTTAGTTTATTCAAAAGAAGGAAAAAAATAAATATCACATTTTTATTGAGATTTTTTATATTATTACCACATATCCTATCTTAAAATAAGTTTGCACTTATTTTTCTTACAAAGTGGTCTAGGAATATAATAGACAAGCATTTAAAAGACAAGTCATGGTTATGAGGTAGTGGCCAGTGGTTGTATTTCAGCGTGGGTTGAATGACGGCGGGCCGGTGCAACATGCAGGGAGCTCCCCCTGTTGTTGATTGCAACAATGCAGTTGGGCGCATCGGTGGAGTGCATCCCCTATCAGATAAGGGAGGGCTCCCTCGCACAACAATAAAACCCATTACCCTTTCAAAGCAGTCATTATACTATTTTCAATTATTCCCACCAGCTACTTTTTTTTACAAAATGTGAAAAGTTTGAAATGCGTAGAATAGTTGGAGTAGTGGCTTCAATTTTAACTCTTACCTTCTAATAATACTTATGACATAATGAAGAAATAATTAAAACATTATATAAAACACTTCTGCATTTAACATATAGCCCTGTTGAATTGCTTTGTTTCTCAGAATAAATATAAATATATTCATATTAGAGTAACCCTGAATAAAAAAAAAAATAAATAAAAAACACTTTTAAACACTCTAATTGTTAGTCAATAATCAATAAGTGTGCAACTAGCCACAGTGATTGTGGCTAATTGCACACTAATAGAATAAGTGTGATTGTGGTCACGGTGAATTTTATACTGTAATTAATTTTAGCGAATTTCCCATAGGGAATAAGCTATTACCGTAGGTCTCATGGTAAGACCTAAGCCCGGGACCATGTTACTTTTTCGTTTTAAGGTGCCCAGAGACCAAAAATAATAGTCATTAAAAATTTTATATATATATATATATATATATGTATATATTTATATATATATGTATATATATATATATATGTATATATATATATATATATATATGTATATATATATATATATATATATATATATATATATATATATATATATATATATATGTATGTGTCCCTAGGCACGATAACTCTCGTAAAAAAGGTCCGATCGACACCAAATTTGGTAGAGATGTGTAATCCTACGTTTATTCGGATGAGTTCGTAAACCAGACATATCAACCTACCGGAAGGGGTAGTTTTGGGGGGTTTTGTACCCCAAAAATGGGTTTTTTGCATTTTTCATATGTAATTTAAAGAATTTTTTAATTTTTGTTTTGGCCATTGGATTTAGCTCAAAAAAACACACAATTTAGTATTTTGAAGCTTTGCTCTATCTCCATTGGTTACCGAGATATTAAAAAGTCCAAAGACAGTACATTGTATTTTGAAGCTCCAATGTTAATCTTATGGAGAATAAGGATGTGTTAATATTTCACTTATTAACCAATATTTATGGATGAAACTTGGTATTTAGCATCATTTAGTTGAGATTCATCCTTTATGGTAAAAAATCTTGGTTTTTATGCTTATCATGGCAGCAAACCTGCATACTCTTTTCCCATGTTAATCATATGGAGAATAGGCAAAATCCTTTAGCAATAGACAGATATTGATGAAACTTAGTATATGGCTTTATATGGTTGAGATAAATTGTTTTTATGCTAAAAACCTACTTTTGGTGTTCCCCATGGCAGCATACCTGCATACTCTTTTCTATTTATCATAAGGAGAACAGACATTTATTTCCCTATTTATGAGCATGTGATGACATTTGGTTTACAGGTTTATCTGGTCAAAATTAATATTACTAATTAGGAAATTCGCTGAGTACGCAGGTCTGCTGCGACGGGGTGTATTTTAACCTAATGTACATTTATTTGTCAAATACCACTAATCGACGCATAAGAGAATCTTTAAAACTTTTGAGCCTAAAGTTTTGACTGTTGGAATGACCTTTCCTCTTTGCTCGTAATGCTCACTGAGAAACGGTTGTGTGAAATGATAACCTCCCTCAGAGCCACACCCTATAGCAAATGTTTTGGGAGTTAAGTAAGGATATATCCGTTTCTACCTGTGAGTGATGTGGCCGGTGTTACCACGGGACTCAACGCGAAACAATCTTGCGACATTAAGGGCATTTCCGTATGGTTGCTTAAACGTTGACATTAATTTGACACCATTAATAAAATTATCAAATCTTCTTTCCACGCGGGAGATTTTTCCATCCTAAATCAAGATGTCAAAAGTGATAGCAGTTTGAAAAAAAAAGACAACCCTTCTCTTTCAAGGAACAATCGACCAATTAGAATCCTACCCAACCCACCTTCAGTAAGGGTTTTGAAAAACGAATAAAAATCCTCCAACAATTAAAAACTCTCCCACCAAACTAAACTAATTTTTGTTTACAAAAAACAACTCAACAATTGATGCGACAGCAAATCAAGTTGAAATGGTTGTCGATGGCCTTAAGAGGGAGAATATGTACTCAGCTTATTTCACGACCTCTCAAAGGTATTTGGAAGTGTGCATTATGAGACACTCTTGAATCACTTGGAAACCTTAGATATTTGTGGAAAAGTTTGCAAAGTTTCCATATCCCGAATTCAGTCACCCCAAAAGTACAAATGGAACATAGTGGCCCTAAAGGATCAATTATTCTAGGAAAAATTTTTGTTTCTGCTGTTCGTAAACAGTACGTAAATAACCTAAATTCATCGATCCAGCCTCGGAACATAATCAGTAAGCAGATGACACCATCATCTGTATAGAATTAAAAAAATTGAAGGATTGTGAGATTAATTCATTCAGTGATCCAAACTTATGCATTCATATTTTCTCAGAAATCAACCTCCAAAACAAACAAATACAATGTCAACGAATTATGTCTGTGGCAGCACATATAACGACGCAACTAAACCACCACCTGACAACTGATTGTCATGACGGGTAAATTACCGACCAAATGTGATTAAAGGAAACAGATTCCACAAGATTATTAGGAAGGCTTTTTGATAAAATAGGCTGACCTGGTAAACGCAATAAACATATTTGTGGCAATATCACGTCAAGAATTTCCACACTGCACCATCATGCAAATTTTATTCGCAAAAAGTACTGCTCATGGCCTACTATGGCCAAATCTACCTCCATATTTCATACGGAATAACACTTTGGGGTAGCTGGGGTATATACAGATTCGAAAGAGTGTTTAGATTGCAGAAAAACAGTAAGAATTATCAGCAAATTGAATTCAAGGGAATTTTTCTTGGATGCTTTCAGTGGTCTCAACTTGCTCACATTCTCGTATCTCTTAATTGAGATGACACTGTACTGCAGATATAAATGCGCACTCAAACAAGTCATTCAAATTTACGAAAATGATACCAGAAGCAAAGGTTTATCCCTTGCAACAACACAGAACAATCCGTTCGAGCATTTACGTCACAGTCCGGTGTAAAAAGTTTTAATAAACTTTCCTAAAGGTATCAAGCAGTTTGAAATCAAAATCTTTAGAAATCCCGATTGCAAAACCTTTTACCGTGCAAAGTCCTGTACTCCATTGACGAGCTTATGACGAGCCGTTGAGAAATTTATATTTTAGGAATTTTCGTGACTACACTTCGAATTCGTAGCGAAAATCTCTAACTTGAGTGTGAGTGTGTAGTTGCAAAATGAAAATATGCACAGTTAGAAAGGACAAATATTATAATGATGTAACTGTTTGAAATTTATTATGTACTTTGACATTTGCAATTCAATTGTAATTATCGGCTGCAATAAATAAATTATTATTATTAATTTACCTATCATTCTCTAAGCTCACCAAAGATAAGCAATCTTGTGCAGAAACAAAAAACTAATATTGGCTAGAAACATTTTAGAATAACAAGCCTAACTGAACGACTATTCATTCCAAACCTAAAAAATCTCGAATTGCCACACCCCAAAAATCACTCATATTAAAATCCCCAAATCACCAGTCTATATTAGTGCGTTCGCGCGGGTGTTTGTGACAGAATGGAAATTAAATATTAAAAAGCAATCGTGCGCTAGGGGTGCACCGGCCAGCATGCACCGGCGATGGGCTGCAAAAGTTATGCCCCGGCATCCGGCCCCTGATTGGCGACGCTAGTAGTTATTGTGATTGTGATTACACGCGCTGCGCCGCGCCGCGTGTACGCGTGTTTGTGTATGTGTAGGTGTGTGTTTTATTGATTGCGAGCCACACAAACGCCCTATTGTTCACACCAACTAATGCCCAGTTCTCACAGCGTGTCCGTGGCGCGTCCCACACGCCCGGCTGTCACGTACACTCCACAAACATCATCATTACCATCTGTTGGACGACTAACAATCTAGTGCAACGTGCGACATCCAAGGTTTTGGATAGTTGTGTCGAGAGTTTTATAAAAAGAATTTTTTTTATTAGTTTGAATTAAAATCTTTTAGTGATTTATATGTTTGATGGTGTGATACTTCCCAAACATTTGATTAAGGAAACGTAAAAACTTATGGAAAGGTTTCATATATCTCTATATGCGGTACAGCAAAAAAAATTAAACTATTGTAATCGAGTTTAGAACAGATATAAATAATTAGGCCAGTTGAAATATCTTTCAAATGTTTACCTCAGGGTTTACTAGTACGCCTTATAGAGAATCAGCTTTTTACTGGAAGTCTGTTTAAACAAAATTTATGCCTATAAATGTGTAGTATGACTATTTGACCTATCCAAACTAGGCTACTGTAGAAATAGATGGTAAGAGTAGACATGTTCATGAAATTTGGGCTCACCAATTATTGGCCTTCATCTCAGTAACAAGCTTCACAACAGTTTATCTAAAAGTTTCATAAAGCTTTCTTACCCATCCGCTGACAGCTTCTTACCATCTTAGAAGCTTCTTACCATCTTATTACCCATCCACCACATTGTGTAATACACTCTGCAGATCAAGGATAATTAAAAAAATACTCTACGTAAGCAATATCATCAGTAATAATCATCACTACCATTCTAAAGTGATTCTAATGAAAGAAAGCAGACATTTGACGAAAGACAGGTACAATGAAAGATTTACTGTACCTGTCACTGAATGACAACTGAATTTGGAAAGGTAAATAAACAGCTGTTGTTAAAGTGGGTGAATATGGGGAACAAAAAGTGGCCTCCCGCAACAGCGCGCGTCATTAGGGTAATCGGCCGGCGGATCAACCAAGGTGACGAGTTTTTTGCCGATCGTTTACCGCTAATTCAACTGTTGATGGCTCTCTTTCTACCCACCACTCTTTCACTCTTTATTACACCGTACTAAAGCATTACAACCAATTTTTAACCACGGGCAGTTTTTTCTTTTCTAAAACTCTTGTGACTGTACGGGAGTTTTTTAAATTAATGTATTTTAGTGTTGCATTAATTTTATTTATTCACATATATTCTGGAAACAATATCAAAAGTATGCATTAATTTAAAATATTTTATTTGTATGATAAAGAATAATGGTTTATGGAGGGTGAAAAAAGTACATTGGGCTAAACAAGAGGAGACAACTTAATTTTCTTAATTTTAAGAATAACACATCACAACTTTAACTCGGAACTAGGAAGCAATTTTTCAAGTTTTTTCCGGATATCTAATCCACAAGGAGCCTGGATATGGTTTTAAATGGGAACATAGATATGTAGATGAAATTAAAGGAATCAATCAAAAGAAATTCATGCCGCAATCCTAATTTTAATTGTATTGGTGAGTAAAACTTTAGGTAATAAAAATAACATTAAAATTAAATTAAGAGGAATTAAAAATAGAAAGTTTTAATACTCCGCTCACCCTGAAGATGATAGACATGAGTAAAAATTAGTAAGAAACTTCGGGAGATTTACGATATTTACACACTTAACCCATAGAAGGATATAAGAGTGTTTAACATGGCGACTCTCGACAAACTTTCAAATGGGGCTTGCATAGAACATTGCTAAGAATATGTACGAATGATGGTTGAATAAAAAGTGTTTACTGTATGTTGAAAGCGAACATAACATACAAGACCTTTAGATAACATAAATATAACATTACATTTTTACTAACACAAAAGAAACTAATGTAGTATTAAACAAGTGTATATAGGCTACTTCCTTGAAATCAGCACTGTATACTACGAACAATGGTCACAGGGACTGTCTGTTTGATTGACACACACAAATCACTTTGAATAACTTGAGTATCAGGCTTACCAAAGAGTTTTATAGAAAACAAAATAAATAAACAAAATAAAGTTACTCTGTGAAAAGGTAATTTCCTGTATACCTCCCAACATTAAGTTTACGCAGTATAGAGACCTAAAAATGATTGAGAGTGTGACTGAGGCATATCAAATTCTTTTTTCTCTTAAAGACGTATTCGCGGGAAAGATTGCATACATAGTTAACATTTTTGATGTCCTTCTCAGTCGAATTACATAGAATAATATAAACTTAAGAAGATGTATATTATGACTTAAGCGTTATTATCAAGACTTTCTCAATAGGACAACCACGAGAATAAATCTTAACATTTTGAATCATGTTAAACTTATGTGCTCTAGACATGATTGAAAATATACAAATATATTTTTAAATTTGTTCTTCGACCATAAATAATTAAAATAATAAATAAAAACTGGGGGTTTAAACTTATATGTTTGGTCACCGTTGACACGGTCATTAGGTTAAACAGTTTTATCATTTTTGTAATTTAGTTTGTTTAAACAACACAGAAATAATTGATTTATAAAAATAGTTTTTAATGAGATAATATTTCACAGCTACAACTACTAAGACAAAAAATCAGGAAGAAGCTTTTGCTTGTGTAATTTTGTGGATAATGTTAAGAGTAGTTTACTAATTATTTTTCTATATTATTATCACGCCATCAAACATCTAGAACAAGACTTACTGTTTTTTTACAACCAATTTTGTTGTAGAGTGAATCAACGTGTTGGTTTGACCTGTTATCCTCTCCTACCTAGCCTGAGGAAGGCACAGAGACGCAAGTTCCGCCGGATCCAGTGGCAGTAACCCCATTGCTTATCCCCCGCCTGCCGCTGCCTCAAAGCCGTGTTTGGTGCTTGTGAAGCACGGACGGCGGCCTTATTGATCATCAAGTGTTCGTTTAACGACAGTAATTAATAACTCCAGGAGTCCTAATTGCCGACATTATTCGAGACCTTTGTACTTCCGACGTGGTAACACTCCCTTCATCCCGGGTTCGGGTTGATTACTGCTCAGTGCCTCTACTGACTGGTAGTCGGGTTATGGAACCGGAGGTAGATATGGGATAATGGATTCGATTAGGTGTTAGGTTGGTCCTGAGAATTTTTTAACATATCAATTCTTAACGACAATATATAAAAATACCCCCGTCGCAGCAGACCTGCGTACTCAGCGAATTTCCAATGGAATTTTTGAAAATTTTCTATTTCCCCATAAAATCTATGGGGGTGAGAGTATGTAGGTTTACCGCCATATGGGTTTTGTTGGTAAATATAAGTTAAACCCTACCTAGTGATTGTACATACAATTGTATAAGGTTATCGTGTTCTTTTTATTTTCCCCATAAACCCTATAGGGGTGAGTACGTAGGTTTGCTGCCATATGGGTTTTCTAAGCAAATATAAGTTAAACGCTTATTAATGAATGTACATACCAATTTTTACCAAGATATGTCAATAAATAAGCAAGATAGAAGGTTTTGTTGATTTCCCTTAAGAATAACATGAAAAACATACTTTTTTTTATTTTCTCCAAAACCATTTAAGCTAGGTAAAAAATTCAAAATACTAGATTGTTTGTTTTTTTAAGCTCTTTTAAATGTTTTAAGTTAAAATTGTTGAATTTTCTAAATATAAGTAAAAAAAGCCAAAAACCCATTTTTAACTATTTTTGAAACCCCATAAAACCCCGTTCCCATGGTCCGATCATTCTGGTTCGCGAACTCAACCTAGTAGACGTTGGCTTACACCCCCGTACCAAATTTCATCAAAATCGGAGGTTCCGTTCAAAAGTTATCGTGTTCACGGACACACACACACACACACACACACACACACACACACACACACACACACACATTTATATATATATATAAATGTATATATATATAAATACATTTATATATATATATATATAAATATGTACCAATATGTACACTATATGTACACTAATGTTCCTGTAAAAGAAACTCTTGATATTGTTAACAACAACTTAAAAAAGAGTAATAAATTAACCGCAGAAGAAATAAAAGACTTAATGTTACTAACCAGAACCGCAATAAATCAAAACTACTTTGAATACAGCTCTGAGTTCTATAAACAGAAAGAAGGCTTAGCCATGGGGTCACCCCTTTCAAGCCTATTAGCAATATATATATGGAACATTTAGAATCAACGAAAATAATGAATGACACAAACCCTTTTAAAGAAAAAATCATCTACTGGTTTCGTTATGTTGATGACATTTTATGTTTAATAAAAGGTGATCAAACAATAACTGACAATCTACTTTCATACTTAAATTCAATATCAAAATCGATTAAATTTACGATGGAAGTTCAAGAATCTTCAATAAATTTTCTAGACTTGGCTATAACAAAAGAAAATGGAAAACATAATTTCAAAATCTACAGAAAGCCATCACAATCGGACCTTATAATACCAGCAAACTCTAACAGTCCATGACAACATAAGATGTCGACATTTCATGCTCTAATAAATAGATTAATCAATGTACCAATGAATGCAAAAGACTACAACGAAGAAAAGAGAATCATAAAATCTATAGCCACAGCAAACGGTTACCAACCAAAGATAATTGACAAAATGATAACAAGGAAGAAAAATAAATTGTCTAAACAAATCATTACAAATGAACAAAAAAGTGAATATTTATGCTTACCGTTTAGCACGACTCTAAATAAGAGCATACGGAAAACATTCTACAAAACTGACTATAAAATAAGTCTTAAACCAGAAATAATGCTTTTCAACTTATAAACAACTTGACAAAAACAAGAACACCTATTGATAAGTTTGAAAAATCTGGGATTTATAAAATCAATTGTAGTGATTGTCAAAAGTTTTACATCGGCCAAACTGGGAGATCCTTTAAAAACGATATGCTGAACACATACAAGCAATAAAATCTAATAATAGGACAACCCAAAAATCAAACTTTGCCGAACACATCCTACAATCTGATCACCAATATAAGACCGTAAATGAAAACTTGACCATCTTAGCTTTAGAAAATAAAGGAAATAGAATGAACATAAAAGAAGAGTTTCACATTTATAAAAGTTACAAAACAAACGAAAATGACATTTTAAATACAATGCAGGTGAACAAACAAAACCCGATATTTGATATAATGATGGGTTTAAAAAAAAGAATTAAAATAAAAACACCTATACCAAATGAATAAAGAAAAATATGTACAGAACATCTGATGTAAATATTGTTTTAATTTACATAATACCCTGTAAGGTTATAATTTCCTAACACTGTGAACATGGCTTAAAAGTCCGAAACACGTGTCAGTGAAATAAAATGATTTTAAGAAAAGGGTACTCATGTTCATTGATTAAAATTATATATATATATATATATATATATATATATATATATATATATCAATTTGAACGAACGGTGTTTTTGGCTTCTAGGGACCTCAAAACGAAAAAGTATCATGGTCCCGGGCTTAGGTCTTACCGTGACTACTACCGTAATAGCGTATTCCCTATAGGGAAATTCGCTAAAATTAATTTAAGGATACACCACTCATTTGAAAAGGTTGTTTTAAAACTAAAACACCTTTTAGGGACACTAGGATGACTCACATAATGTGATCTAATTTTGTATTTGATTTACGAATTATGATCTGAAGATTAAATTTGAACTTCTTGTACCCTGGTCGTACATTTCGCACCTGCCCAATATATTAAAACAAAGGTATTTGTAATTCAGAATTGAGTGGAAGATTTTTTATGGTGTAATTAATGTTACAAAGATAATCAATAAAGTAGAAATTAATTGCCTGAAATAATGTAAGTCTATGAATTAAGCAGTATAGTTTTTATTTAGCAACCATCAGTGGTATCCATTCTTAGCTAGTTTGTATCAAAATTATTTAAGAAAATTATGAAAGGTGATACGTAAAGCTGTGTTATACCTAGTTCAAGGTAATTGAATCTTAGTCAATAAACTGTTTAAACGGTTACAATTTCTCTAGGAACTGACCGGCATTGGCTATGTACACATTTTTTAAAATTATTTTAGTATGTGAGAAGGCTTGGGTTTAAACAAAGAAGGACATTAAAGTTATAGACCAGATGTTGACCCTAAATAACCATTTCTATTCGGTCGGTTGATGTAGAGACCTGTAGGACTCGGTACACTATTACTATTCCGTTATTTTGGTTGGTTCAAATAGAGCAATTTGTTTTGCATCTCCAATCTTTCAGAAAAACAATCTTATTCACTAATCGACAAAGTAGCTACATCAATCTTCTGAGGTGTTAACAAGTCAAATTTATTGAGACTTTTCAAATTTTTCATTCACAATATCATTTTGAATAACCGTTACCCAATGAAATCCAGAACTTGGTCAGTGAAGGTCAAACGAGTAGAAATGTTTTTGAGTGCAACTCATATCAGCGAAGAGTTTTAGATGAAGGATAACTATCCATAACTAAAGAATGCTTAATTTTGTGTTTTTTTACATTTTTTAAATTATAAATCAAGCTTACTTAAACTTTCACGTATGTGAAAACGTTACAAATACCTGAATTATATCTGAGTTGTGTTTTTTGTACTCCGGAATATTTTTAAGTATGAGCTTTTTAATGTTCAAAACATCATCATCAGACCACAGAAACTTGAAGTAGCACATGATTAGGATGGTGACTTCACAGTCAAAAACATACATCGTACAACATTTGAACATACATAGCATGGACGGAACAGCTGTGAGCCGCTTAACGTAATTGACATGCGCCAAATGATGGGTTTCAAATCTTCCCCAAGACTAAAATGTTTACCAAGACATATTAAATTACAAAAATAAGCTTTTACTGTGATGTGATCACCCTAGGGTGATCATCACTAGTGATGTGCTAATCCACGTTTTTGTGCGAAATGACGATGATGTTTCGAAAATCAAAACACTCGTAATCCATTCATAAAGTACAAGAATAGCAAGGTAGTACAATTTTTTGTCAAGTACTTTTGAGTGGCTGTTCTTACAGACTCGCTAATGATGACGGACTGGCTTGTTTAGTGATGGACCGAAATAGGTAAAACCGTTCTCCCAACCTCACAAATGATGCTCAAGGAAATGGAGGAGCATGTTCCAGGTTCCACGCAAAGCAACATCCTGCTGAAGGGAGAGTTTGACACAGAGTTACTAAGTTTCTCCAGCAATGATTTGTGGACCAAGCAGCGATTCAGCACTCTACCTATGGCATCCATAGGGAGCAAATGTAAAGTCTCTCTAAAAGGCAAACATGATCATGGAGTCTGAAGCAGAACACAAACCCGATGTCAGTGTTCTGAACCTTTATTGAATCCTGTATTTTACCAATATTATCTTTTGAGATATTATTTGTGGATGCAGGATTAAAAAACTGATGAAATCAGTGACTGCACAAAGTGAATTCTTACAGCTTCTGGTAGTAATATCCTAAATCTCAACCTCAACCTATATAATCATCAACATCAACCTCAACGCTGTATCGTCTGTCTAGTGTGGGTAGAACAGAAGAGATCTCTATCAATGTGAAACAAAGAGTTATCATAAAGGTCAAGGTGTTCTCATTTATTTAGTAAACCGTAAAAGATCATATGGGCCTGAGTGGATTGCATTGCATTTCTTTACATTCAATAGGCCTATCAGGCTATATTTTGCAGAAAACAGGAATGGTTATTTATGCAGGCAATCGCATTTGTCGACCGTCTCAGGATACCTGTAGATGACAATCTCCTGCATACATGTGGACCGTGAAATAATGCAAATATCGTGGAATATCAGAAAAAGACTGTAATTATGATTAAATACATTCATAATTCAAATAAGGCAGGCAGTATCTAATTTTTTTATCTGTTGTACACTTTTTGGATTCACAGTTTTAGACTCAATGCACAATGCTACGAGGTTTTTGCAACAAAAACCGTGTTACCGATCGCACTTCGCAACTGGCGGCATTTTTTACGGGAGCGGCCATTTTGAATTTAAAAATAAAGAAAACTAGCAGCGCGACGATGCTCCTAGTGTCACGGCTGGATAGCCACTGAGGCCCCGAGTGTTCTCATACCCTTATACAAGCGATACGTGGGCACCTAACGGCGTAAGACGAAAACATTCCTTACTTTCTGAATAGCCCTCGTATTATTCCAAATCTTAAGAAATCTCCCTTCTCTTAGTGACTCGTTCACAACGTGTGTAATGGCAGAGGTGTCGAATGGGCTCACTGTTCGGATCATATCTATGGAGATTTCATAACTACCCACTAAACTTAATTTCTTTAATGATTTATGTTGTCTCATTTTCAGTATTAGGTCTAAAATGAAATGTATTCACAGGTTCACTAAACCTATTGTTTCTTAAATAACTTATGTTTTATTTACATGTGTCTATGTCCTTTTTCGAGCACTATTGTTATACCAAGAGTATTTACGATGGAATAGGTCACCCTTAATCAAAATTCATAAGGAGGTGAGTTTGAAATTAGTTAATTTAAGTAAGGCTTAAAGATATATAGGTTTATAAACTGTATAAATCTGTAATAACAGAAAAATTTGGGTAACTTTTTTCCGTCTGCTACTTTTTAGGTGTCAAACTCCTTCCTCTCCTTACACTGTCTACTACGGTACGTTTACCTTAAATCCATTTAATTTAATAAGGGAACATTATGAATGCTTATAATGTGTGTTGGTTCCGAGATGTCTTTAAGCCCCGTAATGCTTTCTTGTAAAAAATCGGCATGTGAACTATTAGAACAAAGGTTTTTTTATCTCAATTTTTTTTCAACGCGCTTCTGTGTCCCCAGTTTTTGTATCTAGCAGTGATATATGTTTAAACGAAATTTGTCCCAAGCAAAATATTTACGATAACACTAATATTAACCATTACTATACCTTCTAATATTCTGAATCTTAGAATTAGTGTTTCTAACGATTTTTATTTCATTAATTATTGTTAAAATATCATTGTTGGTGCTGATTTTGTGCTAAGATTGTTGTTGATGAGATTATTATGGACATTCTACCTCATTAATTAGTAAAACAGTTTTATTTATTTATTTATATATATATTTTTTTTTTTTGACAGCTAGAATATTTTCTTAATTTTAGGAAATTGGCCAATTGTTTAAATTGTTGTAATTGTTCATCTGGAGTGACCATTAATACTCATTAAAACATTGCGTTTATAGTGTCACCTTTATGCTACCAAACTTCGTTGATAGGAAAATTCATTTTAATTACCAACGTAAATTATACATTATGAGTATATTTGAAAAAGAGAGATTTAATGATGTTTTAAAATAAGTTCCAAATATATTGCGATCTATTAGAAGAGTGCAATGAACCAACTTTCCCCCCAACTATGTAAGCGCATATATGCGAATATATATACCAAATCTTTTCCTTTTATAATATGAGTGATAGTTTCATATACGTGACGATTAAAGTAGTAAACATTAAGGAAAATATTAGATTAAATAAATTCCTTAAAACACTTTATGTTCAACTAAATAACTATAAATAACACTCTAAAATAGGCACATAACTAATATATAAAAGGCAAGTTTTAAAATTATGTAAACTAACTTTTAATAATAAACCGTGGGGTCCGTATTAAGCACAGTATTGTGTATGTGTTAAAACCTACTGACGTAAAAAGGTAAGGTAAGTTAAAACATTAACAGTGTTTGGATTGTGTAAATTGTAAACATCCGAAATACAAAAAAAATGTTACTAGGTTTTACGTATTGGCAATTTTGGTTTTCATATGTGATACATGCAATATCACCAATCGTTTGCTAGTGACCCAGCATATTTAAATTTACCTTCTACCTTAAAAGAACCATTTTATTGTCTCAGAATCCTTGACCTCATTAACACTGTGTAATAAAAACCCTTAAAACGCTAATTTACAGACAGCTAAGGTGGACTTTGGATCAAAAACATCAATGTTTAAAATAACATTAAATTTTATATGATTTATAATATGTATAGTCTAGTTTAATAAGCCCATATTGCAAAAGAGTGCATTTGGAAGTATGGGGGAAAAACTACTGAACACATTCTATTCTTATTGATATCAATGGATTTGTTATGGGACCTAGATGCAAGAAAATAATGGCAGGCCTATCCCTGTAAAAATGCATTGAAACTTCGTAAAATGAAACTTAAAACTTATTCAGAACAATTTAAGACTATATTTTGCCGATTACTTAACTGCTCCATTTTATAGAAATCTTAAGATTAAATTTAACTCCACTGTTGATTTGCTTTTTGTAAACGAAGATACAACCAGATAACAAATGTAATCAAGGACAATAAAGTTGCAGTTATTTTAAAGCAGTAAATAAATATTTAACGACTAGTTATCTTTTTATAGGTGTTTGCATTTACTGTATAGCCCATTTTTTTAAAGACTTGATTCTTCGTGGGATTGGCCAGAAATAGTGGTGGGATCGGTTTGTTTATAGTATCAACAAACCATTGTAAGCAGTATCAAATATACTAACTAAATATATATACTCTCAAATATGTAAACTCTAGAATTTTCTTAATTTTTCTTTTATAAGAACCTTCTTCTGGCAATAACAAACACAAAAAAAAGAATTAGCGAAATCGGTCCAGCCGTTCACGTGTGATGCCGTGACCAGAGAAATGGCGATTCATTTTATACATAGAGATAATCTGGGGGAAAAATTAGTTTTGTTGTAAAATAATATATTTACATAAACTTATTTTAATTCAGGAAATTTTAAAATTGGTCATAATTTTTGTAATATTATTTACTTTTGTTTGGTCTTGATAACTCCTAACATTACCTACTTAAATCAGACCATAGTTTGGCTTGAGATCTTAAAAAAATATGTTCTGTAGCATATAATCTTATAAATGTTGTAGATTAAGCTCAATGAGAGTTAACAAAAAGTAAGTAATAGATACACCCTTTATAATGTGGTTACGAAATTGGTTCAATTCAGTGCTACTTTTACTTTCTTCAAACTTGAAGTTAAAATGTTTTTGTTTGAATCTAAAACAAATGAAAAGCCACTAATTTAAAAAATGCGTTTATAGTATTAGGCGCAAGTATTAGGCCCTTTTATAATTACATATTATATCATTTAAATTTTGAAGGTTTTTATCCAAATACGGAAACAGAGTTGATTAAACTGTCTGAAGGGATGTTATGCATTAGTTTGCGTATTGGTATTTTCTTTCAATTGTGCTGTTTAATATGCATAACGTATAAGTAGATTTTTTTAAATAGGGCTACCGGTAGTAATTTTTCTCTGCAAATGTAGAGGTTTAGAATCTTGCTGCTTTCTCATTGTCAATAAATTTAAGAGCCTATCCAAAGCCGAATGCTTTGAAACTCTATTGTATTTCCCTTAACAAAATAATTCTGTAATCGAAGAAAATATCCATGGAAAGTATCAAATGTAATATAATGGCTAAAATTAAGAGTAGTGGTAAATAAATGGTTAAAATGTTGAGTAAATCGTCTTAGATTGTCTTAAGGCATAAAATTAAATAGTGTTATTTACCGTCAGTAGTTTTCGTTTCATATTTTTATATGCATGTTCTTCTAATAAGCGGTTAGTATATTCAACCTGTTACCAAAATAAACCCTTAACCCAGTTGGTAAATACTGAATAACTGAATCATATTTCTGTCAGTAAAATCAAAAGGAGTTTTTAATCTATATTACATCCAACTTTAAGAACACCATAAACTAAACTCTACACCAAGATTTTTAATATTTTTATAAAATATGTCATGGCAGTATTAGTTTTTATTAGTTGCAAAGATTGTTCAAATTGAAAATTTTCAAACCAACTATGCACCTTCCGAATAATAATATAAATAAATATAAATGCTAAAAAAGAAATATTGTGTATGTTTCCATTTTTTCTTTTGTTAATTTTTCCTTTTTCTTTTTTGTTAAATATTATGAATTTCTATAACTTTATTTAAAATAATACTTGTTACACTAAATACCTTAACGTCTCCCAAATTTCTTAGGTTAGTTTTTGTTACTTACCGTTACTCAAACTGGACATTATCACGATTTGTTTTAAAGATCCAGATTACCGATTTCCCCTTTTGTAGTTGTAACATTTATTGAAAAATATGAACGTCTTTGAGTCCATTTACTGACAAGTTTTCTTGGCTCGATCTACCCATGTTAAGCCATATTATTGTTGTGCTGGTTATCTTATCACACACAACCTATGATTTCATAAATGTAATATGTATGTATAAATGCATGTTCTTTATGTAACGCCATACACATAAAAGTAAAGAAAATATAAAATCTATAAATTTGATCGGTTTTTTAGTTTAATTTTTTTATATTACATTAACTTATTCGTTTGTTTGAAGCTCAGCCACTACTTTAGGTCTACGGATTGCTTGTGTTGTGTGGCCATGAATCAATACCCGGCTATCGCTGGCTGTGGTAGAACCTAGGGGAATCCGCCGCTACGCGTGACACCCCTTCCTCGGTAGCAAATAATTAAAATATCCCCTCCATGTAACTACATAGCAACTCGCCCCCGCGCTGTCTTGCAGAAGCCCATGTGGAACATTCTCATAGCTCAAGCTAAATCAGCTATTCAACCGAATACAAGCAAAGCTATAGTTGTCTTACAAAAGCTTGATTAGCTTCAGTGGTTATTTTTAATATTTGAGTGTTGATATGTTTAACAATTAATAATAATTTTTAATATTTTTTATGGAAACCTTGATCTTTTTTTAAAATAGTATTAAATAGAATGTATTTTTCTAGTATTATATTATTATTTTTTATAATTTTTATGAAACATGTAAATATTATCGTTTTTTATTATTACAACATTGAATAGGTGGTTATTCATATCATTAAGTAATTGTTTTTACCTACTTAATTTATGATTTATTTCCAATTGTCACAGAAAAAGGAAACGGTATCGTTTCCTTTTTTTGTGCTGTTGTCAAACGTTAAAGAAATGGTTCAATGAAGATCGATATTATAACGTTGAATAAACTTTTAAAGAATTTGCAGTATTCATTATAAGTTCAACTTATGTAGTGAGTTAAGTATGTGATGGACTATTACAGATATTAAAACTATCCCTCATTGTCCCTTGGTATTTTTAAAGAATAAAGTATACAAGTTATTTTGATAACAAACAAATGGTCAATAACTGGTTGGAAATAGTTCAACTAGAATCTCAGATTGACAATAATCGTAAAACAATTGTTAAAAGATGTTTAAGAAAATAATCTTAATCTGCTATTATTCTATTACATATATTGGTTAGTATATATAAATACTACATCGATGTTGTGAAGCTAAACAATTCACTTGAGGTCGACTTCAAATTATAGAAACTTGTATTTATCTCAAATTAGTTAACGAATTATAGAAAATCAAACTGAGATACGCTATATATATTGGGTTTTGTAAACTTGTAATATATTAAATAGATATCGAAATATTTTTACGTAATTATATAAAAGGTGTGATCGAGAACGATTAATCTGAACACATTATTGAACAAAACCACATTAGACATTTTTTGTTGACGTTAATAAAAATAACTCGAAATAGGCATTATCTGAGAAAATGTTGTCCATTCCTTAAAAGGCTGGTTTTTAATGCATAATTCAAATATGCAGTTAATGTGATGGAAGATAAAACTTATGTACACGCACACCACAGTTTAAATACAGCAATGTAGAATATAGAAATTTAACTGATACAACAAAAAACCTAATCAAATAAAAACGTTAAAGTAGTATTGAATAAATTGCACAATTAAATATTGTATAGTACTGTATAATATTGATGAATAAATGAATATTCTTTAAGAATTTTGAAATCTGAAACTCTTACTTATTGCAGTATATTGTTTGAATTAGTAATAGCCTTAGAGATCTAAGTGAGAAGAAATCAAGTATAACAAATTGGGTTGGAACACAATGTTACCGGATGCCTTCACAAGGGCGAACCCCAAATCTGTAAGTGCCAGTTGGTAAAAGTTAAGTGTGACACCAAGTTTGAGCAACTGCCCCAGTGTCTTGGGCCGCGTGAAAAATGTGTCATGCGCGAAAAACTTTCTCGGGAGTTTTGGGTGGGGGGGGGGCTAAGAAAGGTAAAAGTTTGTCGTCTTATCGTCGCGACGCAAAACTGCAGCGGCCGCGCGACGCGTCTCCCTGCACAGGGTGACGGGTCTTGAAATGTTGCGTGTTTTTAATGTTTTGCACTGATTTTTCATGAGTTAGGCGATTCTAAAATTTGATACGTCGTGACAAAAAAGTTATAGCACTTTTTGTTTTGTTTTTCGTCTTTGTTTATTGTTGTTTTTAAGACCACCGGACTGGATCAGAATATTGGGTCGCTACTTCAGTTTTGATTTAAACGGCAACTACATTTAGATTAAGCCCATTTAGAGGCACATTAAGTAGTTTTTACAGTAGAAAAGTTGTAATTTACTATTATAAAACGTTTTAAATACTAAATTAAAGCTTATTTTTTGTTTATTTTTAATTTGTTTCAAACAAGTTTTTGAATGAAAAAATGGAGGTAATTTAAAATACGTTCGTCATTATTTTATAACCTCTTTCGGTATCAGTAGGCCTACTCATGTCAAAAAGGAAAAGAATCACGCTTGTAGAATACTGAGCTCATGTGCTTGATTGTGAAAAATAAACTTCCTAACTCTGTTGGTACTTTTTTGAGAAACCGTTTATGTTCATTTTATCCTGAAACGATTTAATTGCATATTTAAATTTGTAAACATACTATGTATTGGTTTTTAGTTTCATTTTATATGATAGACTATGTTATTTTCACTGATTTCGTAAATAATAATCGACTGTCAGATCAAACTACGAATTTATAGAAATAGTCAGAGGACTCAATTGGAATAAACCTAATACCGCTGTTTATAAAAAATCTGTCATGGTGTTCATATGATTCATATATTCATATGTTCATATATTCATATATTCATGGTGGTTTCATAGATTACATGGTGTTGTTACTACATGTCAGTAGTGTCACATGATTTAATGAAAGTAAGTCATAAAAATTAAAAACTTTAAGAGCGAGGTTATAAAATTACAATTTTAATCTGTTAAATGTAATAAATAAGAACGTTTTAACTTCTAAACTAAATCTGAAGCCAAATATGAAACTTATTCCTCCTTTTCTATACAAATAAGTCCCAAAATCTGACATTTCATTAAAACCCATCACGCTGATTTCCACTGACACTTTGACGAGCCTCCCCCGAGGACCTACCCTTACCTCTGCCACTTCTGCCGACGAACCTGAGGTCGTTGAACTTGGCGACCTGGTTCTTCATGACGGCGGTGCAGTTCCGCAGCTCGGCGCAGTAGTTCTCGTCGTTGCCCGCCTTGACGGTGACCACGGTGCCGTCCACGACGTCGCCCAGCGCCACCACCTTGAACGCCACCGGCAGCGTCTTGTTGGACCGCCAGTGGGGCGGCAGCTCGGTACACACAAACAAGGGACTCCCCGTCCTCGTAAGGCCCCCGTGGTGTTCCGAGAGGAAGTCCCCCATTGTTCTCTCGGTCAGGATGTCCGTGGTCATCTTGGTGTAGGTGTCGTTGATCATTGCCGTCCCACCATCCTGGGGGGACACGGTGCCTCCCGTCAGGTGCATTCTAGTCCGCACTATCGCCAACCACTCTCCTCATAATACCATTATAGCCCGCACTGATTAAATAAAAAAGAAAAACACACTTTTGTCAACTTTTACCCCGGCAACAATGAGTGACAACAATGTGTAACAACAATGAGGTCGATTGTTGACAACAATGAGTGTCAGGTGT
>CM061533.1:223787117-223839276 GCA_030545055.2 Neoaliturus tenellus
TGTTAAAATGGACCATAAAGTGCCGAATCCCACAAACCATCCAAGTAGGAGACGAAACTTTATTAATGAGCACCTCTTATGATCGTACCCCCCTCCTCAATTCTTTTTATTTAGTTGATAATTAATTGTATAAAGCCCTATCTTATCTTATATAGTAAAAGAGTGCATTTAAGGTACTAGAGTCTAGAGAGAAAACTTTTGAATGGATCAAGGCCATTTGGGTGCCAATGGACTTCTTATGGTGCCTAGATGATAGGAAAAATATGGATGAAATACAGGGATGAAATATCCCTGAGAAAATGCCCTATAATTCGGTAAAATGAAGTTTAAACCATATTTAGACCAATCTAAGATGTTATTTTGTCGATTTTTTTTACTGCTCCAGGTGATCCCTATTCTACACTAAAAATTGACATCACTGCTGAGCTGCTGATTTACAAGGTACTTTTTGTAAACAAAGCAGATAACTTAAATTCATTGAAAGATAATTGAAAGATAAAATAAGTGAAATAAAGTACACCGAGATTTCAGTTATTTTGAAAGGAGTAAAATAAATATTTAACAGTTCGATAAACATTTTGTTACTATATAAAGATATTTTACTTATTTTAGATAAACTTACGGCTTACATATTAATTTTTCAACTAGTTTAGCTTTTTTAAGCTTTTAGTTTAAAAAAAATAAACAAAAATATAATAATTTGATTGTAAAATACTGTGTTGACCATTATGTACTTTATGTGCCCATTAAAACTAAAAACATCAAATTTCGTAAAAAATAATCATAAACATTTCACGTCATTTTTGACGGGTTGTTATAGTTGTAAATAGAACTCAAATGTACACAGTTTAAATTGCATTTGCTCTTGGCCTGGTTATATATGAGCAGTTAAGCTTTGATAAGGAGGGTCCTCACATAAATTATAAGTGAAATAAAAATCATTAGCCGACATATGTTGAATCAAAAAACAAAACTCTTTGACTCAATCTTCAATTTGATATATGAAGCATTTCTTATTTTGACAGGATTTAACATTTGTTTTTAATTTATCAGTAGCAAAAACTCTCTGTAACCATACAGTCTTTACAATATTAATTGTTTTATGTATTTTATATAAATTCAAATATTTATAAATGACAGTTATTCTTGAAGAGGACTTTTGTTACAATAGATTGGATAATCTATATGACTAACTATATTTATTTATTTTAATATACCTTTCTCTTTTTGCAGACGACCTTTCTCTCAGTATGTCCAATAAGTGCAGAAGCACTCTAGAAGTGGATGTATTCATCAAAAGCTGGCAGATGTTGCAGTGGTTCAGTGAAAATAATCTTTGAGTAGATATGACAAAGTTCATAGATTTCAATTTCAAACTTCCCAATAAAGACATTTAGTTTGCTCTTTGGTGACACTAAAATTGAGTCTACTCCTCCAATAGATTGTTTGGGTTTATTGACTCCCAATTTAATTTTCTTCTCACTTAGAAAAGGTACGGTACCTATGCAAAAAAAAAACTTAGCTTCTGTATGTTCATCCTCTTCAGACTCAAATTCTTTGAGAAAATATAGATTCTCTCGATTCTCTTGTCTATTTACTATGGGTACTTCCTACCTCATCTTACATGCGCTATTGCTATATTTGGGGATTTGAAACGGAAAACAATGTAAGGTTTTCTATTTAGAAAAAAGACACTAAGAATCGTGTTTTGGATGAAAATAACTGATTTATGTAAAGGTGTTTTTAAACCCCACAATCTTCTAACTTTTCTATTTATATATATTTTGGGGTACCCGACTTTTTTGTGAAGAATAAACCTCTTCGATTTTCGAAAACATTAATACATCCCATTACAGTCTCCATAACAATTCTTTAGTTTCCATCGAGCTGTGTCTTCAAAAACTTGAAAATATGCTCTTTAAGCTCAGGTTTAAATTATTAGTGTGAGATAAGTAATAAGTGGGATACATTCCATTAAAACCTGATGAATCATTTAAAAACACTCTGTATTCTCATTTTCTGTGAGATTATTTATAAAGCCGTAAATTGGATTGCATGTGAGGTGGACATAACGGTAGATTAGCAACTTGTAATGTCGGTTAATGACATCTTAAAAATATTCCCATTTTCAATTTTAAATTAGGTAGGCCCTACACTTGTTTCAACTACAAAGTCCGGGAAATCAAATTTTAATTTTTGAAATCTTTGGTGAAATGCCATAAAACAAAGACATTTTAACAATCTTAACCTTTGATTGCTTAAATTTTATTGAAATTCCATAGTTGCAATGAATTAATTTACGAAACACCCAACTTTTTCAAATAATAAGGTCATTTGTATAGGACAAACTGGAATTTCAGATGGCTACTTTTAGCAACACATGCTCTCAGCTGGCGAGTGTAACATGTGTTCGTATACTGTGTTGTGCATAATGTGACATTTGGATTCGCAAACAAGTTTTAAAACATTCAGAAATAATATTAGGCCTACTAATGACCATATACTTTATGATATATCATTAATTATATTTTATACAATTACAATTATACAAGCAGCTTCTTCGTACTTATAGTTTAAAACGGTCACCTTTAATTTTTTGAGTAAGAAGATGGTTGCTTGGGGTAATTTTCTTACAATTTATTCCTAACTATAAGCCTAATTTATTGTTAAAGCCTTGTTAGGGTTTGCCTTACATTCAATTAAATTGTTCGAACATATGTGTATTTTGTTAAAAAAAAAAAAAAATGCATATGCAATATGCACCTATCACGTATTATGTTTTAAGTATTATACGTATAAAAATTAGACGAGTTTTAAAGTTGAAGAATGGTGTAATCTTATTAAACCTAGGTTCAGCAAACCTATTTTCCCAAAGAAGTGACACAAATTTTTATTATTTTTATGTTTTAATTAAAAATTTCACAATGCCAGGTTTTGTCACAATTTTAAATATGTTTAAGTCCTTACAATGTTATATTGGCTTCTTTAAGTTATAAAAGAAAATCAATTATATGGTGTTTGTGTGTTATCTTTTGTATACCTATGCATTCTAATGTGATTAAACTCATATGTACATGCATGAAACTATGGTGTGATCAAAGTAAATACAGTACCAAAATAAACTTTACACGTAGCTTTACATTGCAAACAAAAACAACTTTAATTTTGTTTTATTTTCGTAAAACAAAATTACGAATATTTATAATATGTATTATATTTAAAGATTTATAATTATATTATTGTATTACTACAGTATTTTTAAGAATCTTTAAAAAAAATATTTGTAAGTTCTAACTCATGTCATTTTGTCACTTTATTCTTTAATGCTTCTAGATACTTTGATCAATCAATAAGGTTTTAAAAGATTTATTTACGATTGTTGGACACTTAAGTCGAGTCGATTAAATTTTCTTCAACCCAATCCATTTATTAGCATGCAATATTTGGTAGGCCACATATACCCTTAAAAAATAATAAAATCTAACTATTCCAAAAGCGTGTTTTTTCCATAAGGTAGTAACATTACATAACTTAAAACTTTCTGAGGTCTAATCCTTACTGTAACACCAATTTAAAAATGTCTGTAGATTTGCAATAAATTATTGCCTTTATATAGTAATTTATTTAAATTATGTTAAAAATAACTTTTTACTAAATCCATTCAATACCAACACAACATATCAGTTTGTTAATAATATCTCCTCTATCAGTATGACTATACTATAAAATCTAATTTTAAAAAATAAATAAAAAATTCTGATGAGAACATTTTGCATTACAAAAAAATTATCAAGCACAGAACGTGGAAAATCAGGTCCCAATTTTTTTAACAGTTTATAAAACAACAGCTCCTTCCTGTAATGTAAAATTTCATTTTCCCATTTCACTATCTCCTCCCCAACAATGCCTCCCCATATTATTAATATCGGACGTTAGCTGAGCACTGATTCACGAATATTACGTTTTAAACAATTCAATTGGCCCTATTTTCCATTTTGCGGACGACGCGTTGGGCGCTTGCATATGACTACTATTTTATATTGGAAAAGTGCAGCTTTTAATGCACTCGCACATAGAATTTTAATGAACGCCGCGTTTTTCGCCCCCTCCCCAAACAGTTGGCCAGTGCGTTTTATCTGCCCTATAACATTTTAACAAATTGATTGTTTATGCAATATCCATTTACATGCTTGTCCGTGAATAACGATTTTGCCGCATTTGTTTCCTGAATTATTCGCGGTTTTTGAAAGCCACGATGGCGACAAGTCCGCCATGTGCCTAACAATAAATAATGATTAATATTTAATAGTGGAAAAATACTAATGGCCTTTCGGTTTTAGTGAATCGCGCCGCATGTGCTGATTTTCACTTTGCTAATTTTAATGGGTTCGCCACAAAGTGACTAAGTGTTCGGTTAACTTTCAATTAATACTTTTTACCTTCGGTCGCATTTTACCGGAATGGATTTACAGTGTGGAAACGGTTGCGGTAAATGTTTTGTTTTACTGATATTACGTTTTACATATTTTGTTGTGCAAATAAAAATAGGCTATGTGCTTTATAGAGAAAAATAAAAATAAATTATACACTAATAAATCATTTATAAAAATATAATTGGTGGTATCATCTAAGTTATCTTTGATGCACAGAGGCCAATTCCCGAGGCATTATTATGGCTCCACTATAGTTGATATATACATTTTTAAATATTAATTGTTCTTTGAAAGATAAATGTAATTATTATATCAAACCTATGTATATGCAATATTTAATTGAAATATTTCTATTTCACTAAGTCTACAACGAATGTTGTTTTTAATATATCAAACTCTTTAGTTAAAATTATTAAATTTAGGCCGCCTGCTAAAAGGGGTTAGCATGCACTGAAATTGTAACAAAATTACACCTTATGACAATTAATTGTCGGGAACATTTATTAGATAGAAATGCCTAACCTTGAAGTTTTTTGGTCAGGCTCTATTGCAGCTTGTATCAATTATCTCCCTTATATATTCATTCTGCTTATTTTTTGTTAAATGAACCCTTAGTTTAAAGTTCATAATATTATGTGTTAAATGAATAATAGTTATACAGGGTGTCCCGGAACTCTCTGGAAAACTTTGGTATATTTGTTCCTTGCATCGAGACAAGAAAAACATATCGTACAAATAGGGGTCTAAAATACATCGTTAAGCCACAAAAAAGCTATCAAATTAAATGATCTAACCAATAGTAACAAGTTTGTTAGAAGATGACTAATATTTTAATAATCTTATAGTGTTAAACGAATAAAGTTGAATAGTTATTTGTTTATAAAAATTAATTTTAAGGTTATTACGCCTGAATAACATTTTACTTAACCAATATAACTTTATACCAATCACGGCTTTCACCTGATCGACTTTAATCAGTTGGCCACCTTGAAGTACAAAATGTAATAGTTGACTTTTTTCAATTTCCTGGCGTATTGAATATAACAATTAAAATATACCTTAAAATATTGTGACATAAATTATATAATGTTTACCTATGGTATCTCTTATGTTGTGCTATAAGGATTTTCTTCGATAAATGCCTGAAAACCCAAATTAAATATTCAGTTTCCAAAAACTATCTTGAATTTCTAAAAAATTTACTTCTCATATGTTTTCGGATTTATTTAATGGATCTGTAATAACACTATCACTATTTTAATGCCCGGGCGTTCCCCACGATGCGGAACACACCTTCTTCCGCTGCCCCCGTTGGGAAGGGCCCCGCCTGGAGGCTATACAAATTTTGGTGCATTTTCTGTGGACTCGGTTTTCCAAAAGATCTTGCAGGATGAGGGCTGCTGGGATTGTTTGCCACAGTACATGCGGGGCATCCTCCTTAGAAAAAAAGACTTATGTGGACCGCTCTGCGGCTCAGATCTCCTGACCGTGCGGCTGGTCAAGGAGTGAGCTTAATGAGCTTAGCATATTTTTTTATATAAACAAATTTATAAGATAAAGGTACCTTAATTTGTTTACATAAAATGTGATGGAATGTGACAAACAATTCCAGGCTAGATTAATAAAGAGTAGACGAGGTTTTTTAATGGGTATATAACAGATTTTTAGGGGAGTCCCACACTGCAGGCCCTCTGAGTACAAAATGGATTTTCCTGCCTCTCCCTAAAAAACTATTATAATTTAGCTATCTAATTTTGTTGTTTTATATCAGTTATTTAAATATTATGTTTAAAAACTAGTTATTAGAGAACTACGCCAAGTTAAAGACTACCTAATTTCCAATTTTATTCATACAACAAATATGTGAGATGACGATGTATCCATTAAATAAGTTATTTCATGATTGAGGATATGAGAATATGCGCGTTTTGACTCCGTCATCAAGCTGGAAGCTGTGAAAGGGACAAAAGAGACGGAAAGCACAGGGTGTCCATTAAGGAGGGCAAGTAAGGATTAAGCTTGGGCCGCCGAGGGTGCTCCTACGGCCACTCCATTCCTAACTAATGTATAAGGGCTTCTGACCCTTACTATGGCTAATTTATCCTGGAAAGTGAACTTAAACTGTAATATGCTTGGAACAAAATTGCTTACACCTGTGTGGAATTTACTTAACAAACCGCCTGCAGAGTGTAAATGACTAAAACAAAAAAATTAATATAGGCTTGTACAGATTTAGTAATATGTTGAATTTAGCTGGAAGATTATATAAACAATAAAAACTAATTAGCAATTATACATGGCACACGTATGCATGGGATTCAAAATGTAAATCATGGTTATATAATATCTATTTATCAATATATTCGTTAATAATTAGGTCATAATACGTTATAATAACTAAATTTTTGTATTAAACGCTTAGTTTTGTGGAACATCCAAGTGAATAAATATCCCATATGTAGAAAATTGATGATATTGATTTCAAATTATCGATATTCTTTTGATAGCTTATAACTGTTTATCTTAACCTTGTCCTACAGTTAATTTCTTCCATAGCTTTAGTTCGTTAATCTGGAAACAAAGAAAAGATCTTCTTTTAATGATTTTGGTTCAAATGCTGTTATATCTATATCAACATCATGAAGGTAATTTTAGACAACTAATGTATAAGATTTGATTTCATAAAATCTAATGCATCAATAACTTGTGAATCTTTAATAATTGGTCCTTAAAACAAAAAAATCATCTTTGCAATTTCAGTTTAAGAACAATTATTTTCCCAATAATATGTATAAGATTGTTAAACCATTACATAATCATTGTTTTATTATTATTATTATTATTTATTACCACAGTCTAACCCATTAGGCCTATACATAGATTGTGAATACAGACAGAAATCTCAAAAAAAATAGGATGAAATGGGAATGTATACAGAAAATCCATAGCCTGCTGATGTATTGATTTATTTATTTGTTTTATGAAAATTTTTAGACATTCGGTATTAAATTTCTTTTTATCCATACTGATTAATAAAAATTTTATTGTACTAAGTATGTACGCGGCATTTTTGCTTATACATTGTATATTAGTGGGTTTGAATTAAAGCAACCTTTGACGCTGTACCAAAATTTTCATTATTAAATTTTTTTACAGTTTGTCAATCATTCTAAAAAACAATGTTTCTTTATAGATTAATGTATAAGACTATAACATATATTACTTTATCTTCTGAGATTTACGTTTAGCTAGTAAAGTAATAATAACAATAAGATAATAAAATAAGATTAATGATAAGACATTAAAGTATTTATAAGTATCAATATTGCATCACGTTATTGATATAAAATTTTACATACTTTTCGCAAGTTTAACTTCCGACATATTTTCCAGCGTATACATTTAATTATGGATGTTTGGTTGGATACTGATTAGTTTATGGGTTCCAATATTACTTATTTTTCCAAAGGACGATAAAACTTAAAATCTCCGTATAACTTTTAGGTTAAATCATCTCACAAAATATTTATGAAAGTTGAGAACTAATTTATGTGCTTTATAGGTATTCTTCGCAGTAATAATGTCCGAAGTAAGCAAGCAAGTAGGTAAGTAACAAACTGTCCTCTAAAATTTCAAGTGCAAGAAAGGTTTTTTTTATTCAAGACGAGCTTGTTCACTAAGCTCATTCACCTTTGAGAATATTTTAATGCAGACCAACGGTGTTGTACTCTAATATAAATTTTTTTAACCATGTTTAAATCTGTAACACATGGATTCCTATAATTAAAAGCGATTTTAACATTGTTACTAATTCTTTTGTTTTTAAATTCAATTGCAATTTTAAAAATTGCGTATTAAACGTCTAAACATTCAGAATCGCTTAAGCAGTTTTCAAGATCCCTGTGCATTCATATACGTGTTGTTACTAATTCCTTTGTTTTTAAATTCAATTGCAATTTTAAAAATTGCGTATTAAACGTCTAAACATTCAGAATCGCTTAAGCAGTTTTCAAGATCCCTGTGCATTCATATACGTACATACAAATATACCTTACTAGTATCAGAGCATAGGATTTAGGTTTTACCTCAAGAAGTATTGTTTGGACCAAACAAAATATTGCTAAAAGAGTTTGTCAATAAAAAAACTTCAAAGGTTCAACACCCTTGTGTCTGTCTCCCAGAGGTGCACAGCGCGGTTTCAATCCTGGGAGGCGTTCTTGACTCCTGGGGCGGAGGTGCTATAGTGGAATGAACGTCTACATAGGCGCCCTGTATTATTATGACACCCAGTCCTATGGTCTCATGGGGTTCTAGGTAAATAACAGATTGAAGGTGGGCTGGTACGACTTTGACAACTAAATCAAACTTTCAACGGTTACTAATTTCTGTTGTGAAACGGTTGGGTGCTCGGCAGGGTTCAAGGAACGGTATTCCCATAGATTTTAGTTTCATTATGTATATTGTTTCTAATCGCAGCTCCATAAAATAATTACAAAGTAGAGAGTCTAATTAGTTAGATCGTAAAATAAAATAATTAAAAGGTGATTCCCGTTATAAACCAGTTAAAAAAAAAAAAAAAAAAAAAAAAAAAAAAAAAAAAAAACTTTGGACCAACCCATTATTTAATTTATTGTTTTGGGATGGAGTTTGTCTATCGTATTCTCTGTGAAAATATTATTCTGCGATATTTCATTGAGCTAAATAACTTATTTAATCTTTTTGTCTTTTTTAGAAATAAATATTTATTGTAGATCATAATATGGTGATGAAACAACTAGGCAATGGTGATAGGGTTGACCGGGGTAATTGTGAATTGGGGCAATTGTGAACGCCGCTTATAACATAGAAACTAACATTAATATTATTAAAAACCAACTTAAAACATGTTTTTTGGTCTTTTCTTAATACACGATTAAAAGTTGTTATTAATTTTCAAAGAATTAGTCTTTTTCCCATTAGCATGAAAAAACCCTTACATTTTTTTTGGTGTATCACCTCGGCCACTCAACATAAATAATTAATTAAAAAAATAAATTTATTATTTTTTTTTTTAGAAATTTTTTAAAGCACTTCTAGAGAAGTGCTCTAAAGCGTGAGAGGTTTCTTTATCAACTGCAATAAAAATTCTAGGATTTATTGCCAATTCACAATTACCCCATAATTTTTAAATTGTGGGGTAATTGTGAATTACAAAAAGGGGTAATTGTGAATGCTGTTCACAATTGCCCCAATTCAATACAAAATACAAGCAGTGCAATTTTTTTGTAGGAACTGAGTTAGATTTTGTTGATTGTAAAGAGTTAACTGACTCTGATGATGGTGACATAACAGTGCAATGTTTCCGTTGTGCCAATAACGAAAAAACTGAAATTGTGTGCAAGGAAAACGATTTGTTTACTTTTACTATTTTTGACATTGTTGCTGTACTCCCCTATCCCATAACAACTTACAAAAACCGCAATATTACTTTATGTATTCAATGGAGCTATGGGAGACAGTGAGCAGTAATACTGTTTCACTTCGCTAGGTTAGGCTAGGTTTCATTTCGTTAATTTACAAAGTTCTCTCTTGAATTTTTTTAGTGAAAATGAACTAAATTTTGACACTTTTCATATTTTTCATAAGTTGTTATGGCAATATATCGTTTTTATGTTATTAATACAGTTTTGGTTAATGTTTTTTTACCTTGCACTTTTCGCAATTTTAAGAAATCTCGAACCTGCATTAAACTAGGGGGAATTGTGAATGCTTTTGTGTGACTATAATTTTGAACGTGGGGTAAATGTGAAGAGAATTAGTTGGGCTTTATTTTGATTTGCCCCATTTCACTTTTGGTGTGTTCTAAATAATTTTTCTGATGGCATTCACATTTACCCCAGAATTGATAAGATTTGCAATACCGTGCCGGGGAATTGTGAATGGCTTGTAACAATTTTGTTTATCAGAGGAATTTCCTGAAAATTTGTATAATGTATCCTGAATAATGTAGAATTAAAAATATATATACTATAATATGATATTTGTAACGAAAAGTACTTAAAATAAGGGTTTTTTTTGTCAAAACACGAAAACCAATTCACAATTACCCCGGTCAACCCTAGGTTACACAGACTTACTTTGGTCGGAACAAGCTACAGCAACAGCATCATATAATGATAAGTACACCCAAGTTATAATATAAGTTTTATAACCATTTATGGAAAGCTGGTAAAAAAAACGCAATGTGTCATATTTTTATTTGTGGATTAAATTCAATTAAATGTAACTTTCTTGGCTTTTTAAATGCCACTAGGATGTCATTAAGATATGTCATAGAGAAAGTTATGCCTAACTGTAGAACTCTCTAATCATTGTACCATACATAAGAAAACGTTTTCATGAACTGTTACGGGCAATGTAATCGTCATTCAAAGACACTGTGTAAATGTAGAATGTGTGAAAGGTAAATGAGCGCCAATGTTATGATTAATTCGGTGGAGAGTTAAGGCACCCCCTGATGAAGGGTGTTGACGAAGGTGCTGTGAGTGACAGCAATGGCACCCCCCCCCTCACCCCCCCTGCCACGGAGGCTAACCCGTGTAATTGTTGCCGCTCATTGTTAAAAACCGGTGATTCTCCAGGCGTGTAATTACAAGTACCCAATTCAATTTGACAAGTTCATTGTGACTTTTTTCTGAATATTCTTATTATATTTTTCTTATAAAAAGACAAAACTAAGCGTTTGTATAAGTTGTATTCCTACTTAGGTTTGAAAATATTGTCGAAGTTTTTAATTAATAAGCCCGAAACATAACGTTTAAGATGGTGGGTTTAGTATTCAATTAAATATGTTTTGGGGGAGGGCATTGAAGTTTCAATATATTTAGTGATATATTTTATAGTAAAAAAAATTTCAGTCAAAAACGTCAAGGTAAACTATAGTAGTGGGCTTACACAAAATAAATGTTATAATTGGTCTATAGTTATTGAACGAGAAAACCATGGGACTTTGTAAATAATCAAAAATTTCAGGGACTTGCCCAAATGGTGGTTGAAATCTAAATCAGAAAAATAAACATATCATAAAACACACCTTTGTTACTTCTCAAGATATTGTTTTTAAGACCCTACAAATTTAATGACATCGAAAACAAATATAAAATAAAAATCATTCATGGTTGAAATTATGTTGTACGAGCAGAAATGTTTTTATAATATTTATTTTCCAGAACGCTCTCACAGTTTTTTTTTTTTGTTTTTTTTTCTTGTATACACATTAATGTTTTATTTCATGTCTGTATATGTTACTAGTTATTTATAGAAGTTATATAAAGTAAGTTTAAGGTTTACCCCAATGTTATAAATGAAAGTCACATAATGATTTCTTATAGGCTACTAGCTATCTTGCATGACTTATATAACAGTTTTGTTGTAAGTCTTGTCTGATCTGTAGGCTACTATATGTTTTTATTTATCATGCATGATACATGTTGTTTGCAATCAGAAGTGAAACACAAACATCAGCAACACTCAAATGTTTACACTTATACTGCATATAAAATAACACATACGGTAGATACTGTAGGTGTAAGAAAAGACAGAAAATTGCGACCGATTTCAACCTGAAAAACTGATTATGATCAGGCCATAAAGAGAATGGTAGAACCAACGTTGTAATTAAAATGTGTGTAGATTAAATAGATTAAACACTTCCTTCGTCGCTTTCTTGGTAGACTTTAACCCAAGTAATTCATGTTATTGTTGAGTAAATTGTTGCGGATATTTCCATCACTGATTAGTAAAAAAATTCATTAATTTGTGACTTTGGTGAATTTTGTTTACTATTCAGTGATGGAAAATGTCCGCAAAAGTTTACTCAACAATAACATGAACTCACCATCACTAACAATGAACTTTAAACAAAGTAATTCATACTGTTTTATCTGGTTCTCTTAATTCATTCAACGTGCTGGTATCCAAAATTGTTTACGATATTTGAAATATAAATAAATATATGAATACAGAATATAGTAACAATCTGCTGAGAAAAACTTCACTTATCATGATTAACTCAATTTTAACATTAAAGTATTTTCCATTTAAGATTATTCCGATATATTCTACCGTTTGAGGTTGGTTTGTAAGAAATTGTTCAGATTATTATCTTTAAAACTATGCATAGTATTTAAATTATGAAAAATCTGTAATATTGGATTATTGTAGAGTATTTATATGCTCTAATAAAATTATACTTTAACACCATTGTAAAGGCCTTTATATACCAACCAATTTGCTACTAGCCCTCCATCAAAATGTTAATAAGGAAGTTATCGAATTTTTAAATTTTGTCTTATAATCATAAAGTTATATAAAGTTTAAACGCGTCCAATTTTTTAATTGTCCTCTTAAAGTCCAGTTTTCGGTATTCGTTTTCTTTTTAAAGCTCTTATAATAATATGCTTTATAGGGGTTTCTATTAATAAAAAATAAAAACACCAGTTACAACCCCCCAGTGGTTAAAAAAAATTTTGTTGTAAAAAAGTCCTGAACTTTAGTCCACACTTTAAAATCCCTACAAACAATATTTTTATGAAATAAAACACAGTTCTATTTTCGTACTTTACTCAATAAACATAAATAATTTTACTGTATTAGGTAAATACACAATGAATTTTTATGAACTTAGAAGTTATTCCCGTTAATTATTTGGAATAGTTTAAGGTTCATATGAAATTCAATGAAATTTTCATTTAATCGATGAGATGTATGGTCCGTCGGGCGACACTTTTTTGGAGAGACGTTGCAGGAGCGCTTTCGGCTTCTAGCCAGCCGAAAGCGCTCCTGCAACGTCTCTCCAAAAAAGTGTCGCCCGACGGACCATACATCTCATCGATTATGTGACTTCGGCGCACGGACCCCATCATCTTTAACAGAAATTTTCATTTATCAACCAGTATGAAGTTTTGAACCAACACTCAAAACGTGTACATGGGACCTGCTATGATCTTTGGTGGTGGTTCTGGGCTTGAAGCCCAACTCCAGGTCATGCTAAGGGCTTAGTTCAAATAATAAATAAAGTATATAAAATAAATTAAAATCATTTGTTTGTCATAAAAACCATGTCCATCCTAACTTCGCTAAAATAAATTAATGCAGTTTATTGAAACAAACCAACCTAGTTTCTTTATTGTTACAATAAAAAAGTTTCTTTTTCATCCACAGCTGCACATTCATTTTTGTGTATCTAGCTATAGTAAAATAAATTAAATATTGTTATATGGAATCACATTTTACACTATTAAGTTACAGTACCAAATTAAATTTAAATTTTTATTTTGAATTGAATAAAATATTCCTATTATAATTATAACTAAATCTACTCAGATAACCTGATAAATCTTTAAAGGATGATTTACTTTTTTAAATGATCATGTTAAAATCCAGCGTTAAAAGCGTGCTTTTGAGCGAAAGAAAGAACCGGTAAATCTGAGATTAAACTAATTTCAAAGTCAAAGGTTGAAAGAGATATTCATTAAAAGTGGGAAGACAGAAGTAGCTGGTGGGCGGTTAACGATTGGTGGTCAGCGCAGTCAGTTCGCCGGTGTCCCGCTAGGTGGCAGCACCGTCAGCTGCTCGTAGTTCGCCGATCTCTCGCCAGAGTCCGTTCACTGGTTCTTTACTTGAATTTTTAATTCATACTGTTCTATCAAACTTTATCTTCGGATGTTATTGTTTCATAGAAAAAGATAAATAAAATCACCAAAGTTGGTTTTAGTAATTAGTTTGAGTGCTTAATAATTGGTTATAGTATTAAATAGCTCAAAGAATTTAGAAAGTTCATGAGAAGTATTTGCCAAGATTACAATACCCTTAAAACACGATATTCTATGTTCATCTCTAACTTCAATTTGTAATACAAACTTAAAATTTGAAAGGTCCTATCCAATACTAACATATTGTCCAAAAAGAATTCAGTTATCTTTATAATTTTCCCAATGGAGGCCATTTTCGTAATAAAAATTAAATTCAAGGAATACACTGTATTTTTTTATTTTTTATTATTTTTTTATTATAGTATTTTGCAATGCTTTTACGTCTTCAATCCAAAACATTATTTGTTTTCATATGACTAGTTTCGGGACGTACGTCCCATTTTCAAATCTTTCGTCAAAAATTAAAAAACACCGTCAGTTTTCTTCAAATTAAAAAAAAAATCAAAAAACTAATTTAACGTTTGACGCAAGATTTGAAAATGGGACTTACGTTCCGAAACTAGTCATCCATAGGCAAATGTTTTGGATTGAAGACGTAAAGATATTGTGACCTATTTTTATTTATTGTTATAATCAATCCAGTGGGCAAACATGAAGTTTTTTTTATTAATTTTTTGTCATAAATAACTTCTTATTTAAAATAATTATTTTAAATAAGGTAAGCTTTACAATGATATGTAACACAACTTGTTTATTAAAAAAATTAATTTTTCAAAACTTAACATTTTTTAAATGTTTACAAAGCCTAAAAGTTTTAATGCAACCAAGTGTCATTTTTTATATTATCTTAAAGCTCTCATTGAACTTAGCAGCTTTCTAATTTACACTATTGCCGTATCTATTGTGATTTTTTATAGTAGGTAATATCGTAAAATTTCCATATAACTTACATGTCAATTTAATGATACGGCAACAATAAGAGAAGAAAGTTCATAAGTACTATGATATGCTGAACAATTAACATGCAAATCAAATGGAAAAATGTCATTTTTACGTTATTACTACAAACCCAAAATAGATACTGCATTGGTGTACAATTCAAAGTTGCTCACCTCAACGAGAGCTTTAAGATAATGTCTAAAAAGACATGTGTCTGTATTTAGAATTTTTGAGTTTTGTTTGTAAACATTTTAAAAAATGTTGAATTGTGGAAATTTTTGTTTTTTAATAAATGTACTCTTGTGACATATCATACTAAAGCTTGGCTTATTTGTAATAAGTATTTTGAATCAGCAGTCATTTATGTAAAATAATAAAAAAATTACAGTGTATTCAGTGTATTTTTATTTTGACTAAATGGCCGCCATTTTGAAACGAATGAAGATAACTTAATGCTGTTTCACCAACATGTTAGTACTGAATAGATCTTTCAAATTATGTAGGCCTATAATATGACATATGTTTGTATTTGAAATTTCCAAGATTTGAAGCTGTGCCTCCCAGTTTTTGGAACACTCTGTATTTATACAACGTTAAAAATATTTTTAAAATTTTCCCGGGGTCAATTTAGTGGGATTATTTCAAGAGAGTTTTATTTCAAGATTGTAGGACGAATTGTTGATAAGTAACCAATTTAAGACACTTTACGTGAGACACTCTGTATATTTACTGCATTTAATGGCAGTCCACAAAAGCTGGCGATAATCGGCTCAATAATTATTAAGTTAGTTTGAATTTTAACTTTATTCCGTCTTTAGTGGTTATTGTGCTTTTACAGAAGACACTCAAACAATATAAGATCTACTGTATTAAAGCCATCAATTTTTTATCAACTCCCATATAATGGAAAACGTTGACAGAAAAAGGAATTACAGTCTCCTTATTTTTATTATGATAATATCAATGCTAACTGTTCTTGCCAGTCACAAACAAATTCGTCTTTTTATTCAATTAGTTATGTTTTTTAATTGAACGAGAAAGTTGGTGTTATAAGTTCCACAACAAAATGTATTACAAACTGGATTTTCTAATAAAAAAATTTTTAAGAAGGCTTCTAGAACAACTTAAATTTATTGGTGTGAAATATTCATTGTTTTAAATTATAATATTTTCAAGTAACACATCTCTTCAGACTAGGAATATTAACAAAAATTCCTTGTCGAGATCGGACACAATCTATGAAATATTTTATTTTCCATTAGATTGGTTTTAATAGATCTTATTTGCTCAATCTGACCCGTGGATGAATAGCTCTATTTTCAAGGGAACTCAAACCGCGGATGAAGTAACGTACACACTTTTGCATAAAAGAAGAATCGGTGCATTCCATAAGAGAGGTAGTACTGTAAAGTGTCATCTAAATGAGCAGAACCCCTTTATAATTTACAACGACCCACAGGGCCTGCGCCTTACAGGTTGTAAATTTTCAATATTCATCAACAAATCTATTAAAACAGAGATTACAGATATTTCAGTTATTAAATAAATGTAAACTAATTGGGTCTATATCAACCGAATATGTTGCCTACTTTTGATCAATGGGCGATCTCTATAGTTTAATAAATCTTACACTAATTCGTTCTTTTGTTCTGATATTAGCAAACAGGCCATAAGATGCAAAACTTTTTACCTTGTTCAAAATTTGTAAAAAAAATAAGTGAGGTTGCAAAAAATTACAGCAAGATCGCTGGCGTAACCTTCCTTTTTGCAATTGACAACAAAGACCTATTCACATTTCATACTCACGTACCCATATTATTTTTTATCAACTGCTATATATAGGTATAACTAGATTTTTTCAACTCTTTAAATGATTTTCAAGAACTAACTTAAAAATTTACAAGGTCAGTTTTGCTACTTTAACGCCTAAGTGCTTATGATAATTAAAACAACAGAAGATAAGCATTGGTTTGGCCTTAACACTACTACTCGTATTCCAGATATGATCAAGATTTTCATTAGATAATACTCGAGTGACAATTTGTTCAACAGATTTCTCTTTGTCTTTCTAATTTATATAATATAGGTTTTTGAAAGTGCTGGAATAAAGATTTGGGTTTTTACGCCTTGCTAGTAGCCTTGTCATTCTTTTATGACTTGTAATTATGCATTCAAATAAGAACTTGTAGGCCTAAATAAACACGTAAACTACTTGATTACCGTGATATTAGTATGTTTAAATGGAAACATATTTTATTGTATATTAAAAGTACCTCATTATGTGATATACATCTTTTTGGTATAGACCAACCTTTTATACACCTTTGATAATAAAATAAAGCTTTAAATAATACCCATATATGATTACCCTATCATATTATACTATGATTACACCATGCTATAATGGTTACTGAAGGAATTGTTGGGGGATTTAATTTAGAAACAGAAGTCCTGTAGGGACTTAAGATATTGAAAGATCCATTATTCTAAAGAAGCTAAGAAAAAATTCCATAAGACAAATTCGCTCCTGGAAGCCAGAAACACTATTACAAATAAAAAGAGGCTCTGAGAGCAGTATTATCAATTTTTAAAATAATTTTGCATATATTATTAAATTATTATCTCCAAAATCCAAATTTTACGTATAATTGCCTTATAAAGCTTATCAACTAAAACTAAACCGTCAAATGTAGAAACACAAATTTTATAACATAACATTGTTTTCGAAGTTCTGAAAAGGTATTAAAGAATCAAAATACCCTTGATTAAAGCAAATAAGTTACATATCTTAATAAGTTTTGTGTAAATTATAAACTTCAAGCGTACCAATTCAAAACGCCGTTTTAAAATAGCTCAACGATGTCTGTAAGTGTTCAATAAAATAAAAATAAAAAAATATAGATGTTTTTCATAAAAAACAACAGATCCTAAGAAATTTTCTATAACAATAAATATTTATTTCGTTTATTTTATGAGTTATCTTTACAATAACACTCAAATATACACTATATACAGGATGGGAAAGAGTCTGGAAACGAAATACTGTAATATCCTTAAAACCATTTAATGAACAAAACTGAAACATTGCAAATTGATTAAGCCAAATAACTTGTGTTGAAGTATATTTCCCAAAACGATTATTAGACATTAAACCTACAAAGGGGGTTAACAAGGAGTCAGAAGAAAATCTTAAATTTACATAAAAGTCTTAGATCTTAAAATAAGTAGCTATAGCAATGTACATCAAATTAAAGGTGTCTATGAATAGAGAACATGTCGCAAACCCGACCTTAAAAGGACGAAAGGGTCAAAATAGGCAGGTGATCAAATCTTGCATTATAATCATATTGCAGGAAACAAATAATAAAATAAATTCTAATACACTGTTTTTTGAGGTCCAATACACATTTGAGGTCGGGTTTATGTCGAATTGCTCAGAATGCAAAGCCCACTAAATTTATGTATCATATGTCGTAGGCCAGTGCAATTTCCTTGACGACTTTCATTTTTGACGTCCCCTAAAGAAAGTATTCGAAAAGATTTCATTGGCCCACGGCGTATGACACATAATTTTTAAAGGGCTTTGCAATCTGAGGAGTATGCCACAAACCAAAAGTCAAAAGAGGTAGTGTATCAAGAGTTATTGTTTTATGTTTTGTTGTGGCATGATTTTAATTCGAAGTTTGATCGTCCGTCATTTTAGTCTCGGTCTTTATTTAGTATTTATTTACTGACGGATGCGCCATTTTCTTAACAATACCAACATTTAATCATTAAGGCCATCTTTTTAACCTCGGGTTTGCAACATTGCTCTCAAAACAAAAATTTTTAATATGATTTACATATTGACCTATGCTTCATTTGACCTATGCATCGATATATACTACGGAGTATATATCGATGGACCTATGCAACTCCTTGTAGACCGTCCCCCCTTGATGGTTAAAAAGCAATAAGGACTTTATGGGAAGTAGACTTGGAGACTAGAAATCAGTTTTGGAAAGTTTTAGTTTTGTTAGTTTTATAGTTTTAAAGATATTTTACCGTTTCCATACTCTTTTCTACATTGCATAATCAATAATATTATTATTGTTTATTGAAATACAAAATTAATAAATAAATAAAAGTATGGTTTGTAGGTTTGACCAAATTGGTCCCTCATTATTTTGTAGTAAAACAAAATAGTTGGCCCTACAAAAAGTCAATAGGACATTAAATAGTAATGCTGCTAGATTAAGACAATGGCCCATCATCCTTTAGGTAGAGACAAATGACATCGTTACGTTCAGGAAACCGGAAGTTAGGGTTTAACCCTTTAATGTCTCAATTATCATTTGCGTGCTGGCAATTTGGAAAGGATTAATAAAAATGTCGGGAAGATGCACTGGAGGAATACGTAGCAACATGTGGGCACTGTTAACGAACTGGCCGCTACGCAACTGTCGCCTCCTATATGGTCTCCGACTTCTCAGAAGACGCAACTGTCTGTGCCAACCAAACCATCTGATGATATCAACCTTAAAACAAGGACTATCTAAAAATAAGGTTACAATACCTTGTGCCGTCGTCAATCCATCAGTATACTGACCTCTTTTAATTGGCTGCTGTATGCAAGATTTGATAATGGTGCAAGTGCTCGAAACTAGTCATCACTACTAAATGACGGATTGACGAAGGGACGAGGTATTATAACCATATTTTTAAAAAATACTTCTGAATTCAATCCAGGAGACAATATCATGAATAAAATACTAAGAGTCATCTTCACCTTTGGGCCAGTAGCCCATCGTTGAGCAGTCGTTCCATAAGGTGCGGGGCTACGTTCTCAATTCCCAATACGGATGACCCTACTTATTGAGTTCTGTTCATTGGATAGTACGAGTGTTATGGAGCAGATGAGGTGTGTTGTTACTGACAAATATCAGATGAATCATTTGTCCGAATCATTAATTAAATAGCCCAATGTAAAAGGCGGCAGGGTCCAGTTCTGGCCATCAAAAATCTTTTTACTTTCTCATATCGAACCGGAAAACTTCATATCCAGAGGCGAGTTTCACCACCCGGCCATTTAATAAACTTCAAAACCATAAAAACCCAGCCTAGTCTACTGCAGACACCCGATGTAGACCGGAGGCTGTTGCGAAGGACCGCTCTACCTACAGGGCGTCCCCGGTGGACTGTCTTCTGATTCACACCCTGTTTGATTGTCCATTGTTTCGCAGCCGAGTGAAATCTTGCGGAAACCGGCGGAAGTGGACTTTCACTCACCAATATGGCGCTCGCGTCGACCGCGGCAGTTACTGCAATTACCTGCACGCTGGCGGGAGTGGCTTCCGGCCGCCACGCACCGCCACTCCCGCCATTTTGTTACTAACCGCACTTTTATCCTCGCATCGATCAAGGAGGCAATGTGAAAACTTGAACTCGTGCTTCATCAAGGGGAGAGATTAACGAGAAAGTCTGTCAAGTTTCGTGATTGTTTTACCGTCCAGCTTTTTTTATAATAAACGAATGAAAAATTATTCACAACGTTCAAATCATGAAGATGACTGCCAATAAGAGGTGTTACTAGTCAGTCTACGGGTTTAGGCTTTAGTTTACTGGTATTTTTCTCTTCTAAAATGAAATTCACGCTCATATTATTTTTAAAGTATGAGTTTAAACCCTTTATTGTATATCTATTTATTTGTAGGATATTTATTTTAATATCCTTTTCATAACATATTTTGGCCAATTATTTAAGTCCACTTAATTTAAGTAAATCTTCCAAATTGTCATTGATGCCATCCCTAGGTTCTATAGTCTAGCTCAAACAAACGTGACCGACCTTTAAGCCGCGTCCGCACTGGGCAAACATTCGTGGTGAACTTGTTTGGCGAACACAAAAAATCAACAAACACTCCTAACGAACAATCACCGGCCATATGATTTACATTCCAAAAGGTTAGCAACGAACAAACAAATTTTCGGAAGAACTTTGTTCGGCGAACATGTTCGGCCAGTGTGGACGCGGCTCATAATCTCAAAACTGACATATTCCACATTTATTTGGTAATTTGGTAAGCGGTCAAAAAGTTATACTATAATGCCGGCAGTACACTATCGCCGAATCTATTCGCCGAATATTCGGGCAAATGCTGGAGCCAAAAGTTCGGGTGAACTCGCTCGGCGAACTAACCAAGTACACTATCGCTGTCCGCTGTCCACTGGACGAGCACTGATCTCGGAACATTCGGGCGAACGGTCTGATTCCATCTAGGCTTTATTGAATATGGAGGTCAACATGGATGTGGAAGTAGCTGCGTTGGCGTTTGTTTGGGCTTAGACCTTACACCCACATTAAATACTTTTTTCGTGTGCACTGGGATGGTGCACACTTACTCCAAGTACCACAAAAAACAGTGAAGCCATGGGCGAAGAGAGGATGGTGGACGAAGGCCATGTACATGGGAACAGAACAAAGTAGGCCCTTATTCCCATTATCACCAGGCATCCACACCCCACTCAAGATAGGTTGAATAATAAATGCAACTGTATATAATGCATATGTTGTTTTTTTTTCAATTTTTACTCAATCTCATTATCATTAAATTATTTCAAAATGAAAAATAATAATATTGAGGATAAGATAGCACCCAAATTTGAGATTATATTTTCATAATGAAAATCCAGATTTGTAATAATGCAAGCAAGACAATTTAAACAAATATTTCCCATAAAATTAGGGAGAAAATATGTCTCTTTGTAGCAGAAAAAACTAACACTATCAATAAATGGCCATCGCTATCTTAGCAGAAGCACTGTCTTGTGAAAACCGGATCCAGTGAATATTTTTCAATGAATTTTAAAGTGACCAAATTAATATTTACTAATAATTAAATGATTACCAATAATTATTCTATTTATTCATATTAGAGTCCCAATATTGATTTTAATCAGAATTTAACACTTTTTTACGGGAAAACAATGCTAAAAATGTTTACGAAATTATTGGTTGAGCCAAGTGGAGGGTTCGAACACTTCATGAATATCCTTAACGGATTTTGAATATCTATTACGCTAAACAAAGTACGAACGAGAAATTAACAATGGAAAAATACACATACACGGCGAAAGAACAGAGGCGAACTCAAGCGAGTGTGTACTGGGAGGATTCGAGCTCGGTGCTCGGCTCTGTTCGGGTCTGCTCGCCTCCTTTGATTCGCACGAAAAACCGACTCCAGGCGGAGCACAGGCGAGCACGAACACGGGCGAGGCGAACCAAGACGAACTGAGACGAGCACACCAAGTACACTATCGTGCTCGTCCTTGCTCGCCTTGATTCGGCGATAGTGTACTGCCGGCATAAGGGTAGGCCTATTCGCTGAGTGAATGCCTATTTAGGTATAAATAGACTTTAATTATTTTACTATACATCTTATTTTTACCCTAAATTGTTAGTACCCATTATCCCATTATCCATCTCTCCTGCCCGTAGTCCTGCGGGACAAACCAATGTGGCAACACCTTAGTCCCACAACGCGGTGGCCGACTGTGCGGCGCGGCGCGGCGGGTGGCGGTGGCGGTGGTGGAACAGTTGTTTGATTGGGAGTCCCGGCCATGGTGGCCACCGGAAGTAAATAAAACTGGGCTCATTTCCGACCGAGGAGTCTTCACTGTCTTGAGCCCGTTTATGGGTCAGTGGTTCACTCATTTGCCGGTCTGTTGCCTTCGTCACTGTCAAGAAACGTCTGGAGTCGACTTTAGGGGTATACCCTAATGGACTTAACATCTAGACTTAACCAAATTAAATTTATTTTGAGCTCAGTAATGAAAAGAGCATAAATAATTTAGTACAAATGTGTCTTGCTTAGAGCCATATTAACTTAACAGCTAGACAATAAAAATTTAGATATTATAAAAAATTACACGGATAAATATGAAGCCACTTTTTAAAGTTTCTTTAGAGATTAGACAGCTAGACTTCGCCGATTTTGAGTATATAGAAAATTACTACGCATATTCTGACTAGACTCATTTTGGCTTTACTGCAACATCAATAATTTTCCTAACAAAATAATATATTCTATGTTTCAAAATAATTAGTAAAACTGTAAAAATTGTAGGTATATAATATTTTTGTAAATTAATTAAACATAACAACACACAGCTACTCATAGAAATGAACAATGGCCTACTCAATAAGAAATCCCTCTCGATTGCTTGTCACACTATAAATTCATCAATATTTTGTGAAATAGAATCTACTATAAACTAAATGCAGTGGTTTTTTAATGAATTTTGTCTGGAAGTTTAAACATTAAGATTATGAAGTCTTGATCACGATACAATATTCTTTTGAAATATTATTTCCCCATTCCCATGGATTCGGGTTTATCTCAATATAAAACATGTTTAATGCTGATAACTAACATGTGAGTAAAAAATAAATTGCTGGTTAGCAATGCAGTTTTTATTGCTCAATGTAAATAAATAGGCCTAGTAGGCCTATCTATCTATATTTATTTAATACGCTAAGAGGTATTTTTAATCAGAACTCCTCCAAAAGTTTTCAACCTATTTTCTAGTTTTTGGTGTTGTTGGATAGGGCTTGCTCTGTAGAACCCGCCGAAAAGTGATGAGAATCGGGATTAAAATAACAGCAATATCTATCATTAAAATTTGTAATTTCACCATTAGGCCTACAATAACACTAGAAATTACCGCCTGATCGAAATTCGACCAAAGTTTTGACCCTGTGTGACCTGTTTTTCAAGAAATCGAGTTGTTAATCTGGACCCAATTAATTTAAAAAATATCGTATAAATAAAACATCTGGTCTTTCTGATTTCATTTCAGTTGTTATTAGAACAGCTGCCTAATGATTCAATCAGATACCCTTCTTTCATAAGATTAACATTGAAACTGAAAACCTGTTTAATGAACTATAATGGGATTATCTGCTCATTTACAGCACACTGCCACGAGTACTGTACCTTCCAACGGTATGAAAGGATTTCTCCTACGGTGTACACAAGGTGAGAAAAAAGGAGGTAAAGAAACAGGCTTGCCTTTCAATATGTAGATTGGGATTAGGTTCTGCTTTTTAAACATCTGTTAATGTAGCCTAGAGCTGTAAATAAGTGTTGTTTTGGGTGATTACTTTTACAGTATAGTAATCACAATATTGCATTGGATGGGTGCAAATGATTTAGAATTAAATATAACATTTTAGCAATTAATATGGTAGTCCAAATTAAACTGATCGGTTTAGAGCGACAACTACACTAGTTCTTTAATTAACTATAGCTGTAGAGAATCGGTGTCTTCGAAAAATAATATCAAACATTCCAAACGATTAGCATGATTTTAGATTTTATACTTCTTGACGATACAATCTGGTATAAAGTATTTGTTCAGATTTTGTTTAATATTCAAGGACATTAGCACTGAATATGTCAAAAAATAGTTTACACATAAAAATGTGTTTAAATGCTTTTATTAATGTTAGTAAAATATAAAGAATAGACACCAAGAGGGGCTTTATCAAAATTTATATAAATAGATTATATAATGTATCTCAGCAATCAACTATGATGACTACAATAAACCCACTTCATTAGGTTGTTAGCTAATTTATAATAAAAACTATCGTAAAGTATCCAATGAAGTGTAAAAATCTTAATGGCCATATCGACTAAAGAGGATTTAGGTAGAAACATAATTTGCATGTACTTTTTACTTTGTTGCGTTTTGAACTTTAATCGCATCGAGAGCAGGTAATTAAACATGGACGAGAGAGCTTCCAATAGTTTTAACTATTTAATTTCCTATGTAAGTGGTTTGAAATCTCATGTACTTATTTGTTGTTTAATTGTTATTAGCTCACAACAAATTATCAGTAAACCCTTGGCATTAGTTTGATTGTTGTGTGAAACTGTTCAGAGAATTGAACTGGTTAACAAATAAATTTAATTACTTTTTAAAGAGGTAAAATAGAGCATATATACATACAAAATCTTTATTTATCTTTATTTTATTCCTCAATTATTTAATTTACTTGCTTGGCTAAAAAGGAACGTTTCAAATCACTGTTTTTAAATTATTATTACAATTAGTAATAAAAGTCCCTTTTACCATCCACTTTTTCCTTGTGAACTGATGTGATCAACCACAAATTTACTGTTTCACTTAAGTTTCTTGAAGGTTAATTTGACTGAAGTAGTACTAAAACGCCTGAAACAGCCTTAGTTTACTTTACGAAAAACAGAGCAAACTAGCAAAAATTATTTGTTTAAGTAAAACCCCTCGTAGATAGTTTTATGGCTTTACAAGTTTAAGAGCTGAATAAAAAAATTCTTCTTGCTTTCTTTCTTTTAAGTTTATATATATTTTGGTAATATACGACTAAAAATTATCTCAAAATATAGCTATAAAGAAAAATCTTTACTACTAAAACACAATCAAAATGTATAACTTTGCGACAAAACTAAAAATAAAATAACTACAAATGTCACTTTGAGCAAATATATTTTTAGCAATACAAAAAAATGTATTTTTGATAAAATTTCCTTGTAGGGTATATGCCATTAGTCTTTGTAATAGCAAAAAAAAAGTAATTTAATGACAATTTAAAAGTAAAAAATTACCAGAACCATGGTCATATTCAAATGTTGATCTGAAGTGACCATGGTACTGATGAAGTTTGAAAGAATCTCTGATATCAATAATATATTTTGTGAAGATAAAATACCAGGTCAATTTTACAATTTCGTAAAAAAGCATTATTGGTCTATGGTAACTGTGATTTATAAAGTAAAAAAATCATACATGAGTTTTTGTAATTTTTTCCAATTATTTAAAACACAGTTATTAGAACAAAATGATAAGAACTGTAATTGTAAAAAACCGACAAAACAAAAACAAAACTATGACCCGGTAGACACAAAAACAGAAAAGAAGGGGTTGTAGGTGAAAGTATATATCAATTACTTTAATTACACATTTATCATTTTAAAGAAATCAAATCTCACAATCATTCATTACTCCACATGTCCACAACAATTTCTCCTCTTTGTTTATCTCTTTTCATAACAAAAACAAAAAAACATCTGTCTGTTGCTGAATTAGTATAAAATGTAAACAGTCCATTTATAATCAGCTGATCAGTTGCTCAGAACATCCTCCCACCCAAGTTAATTAACTTGTTACATTAACTTGTAACTTCTCAAATCGCTAATGAAGAACTAACAGTTTTGCATCCCTCCTTGTTAATCTCTTCTTCATTGTGATTCATAATTTCGGCAGACCACTCATCACTCGGTTTATACAACAAGTTTGGGCCCTCCCACCGTTGACTTTCTAGTACCGTTAGTTTCTTTGCACAACACCCCCTTGATAGTTGATCGGCGGGGTTAAGCAGCCTAGGAACCATTGATCTGGCTCACTGAAATTTCTTATTTCCTGAACACGGTCTTCCTTCGTCAGTTGAAACTTCTTCAAAGATTCCCTCTTTTCTCCAGTTGCAAAATACTTCTTCGTATTTCTCAAAATACCCGTTTGTCTTGGTTTTGTCAATTGTTGACTGAAGTCTCCTCTTGGCGATTTCATGGTTACTCGGGAGTAGTTGCAATCTTCAATCCAAGGAGAGTTTACTTCATAATGTCCCTCATTATTTACACTTACCGTCCTCTTGAAGTGACTAAGAGTCATATCGTTCAACTCCCCTTTTGATACGTGTTCAGACGGATCAGTAGTTCCAAGTGTTTTCAATCTCCAGGACATCGAAAGATCTTCTCTAGGTTTACCACCACAACCGCAAAACATTCCAAAGGATGAGGTCTGAATTAACTTCCTTTCACAGGGTTCTGTTTCAATTGACATCCGACCCATCAGTGTCCAACCTAGAAAAGTTTCTATGGCCACTAATCCACAATCTAGTTCTACTTTATTCCCTGTAAATAATTTGCCTGCAACGTCGGCACCAATCAACACATCAATTTTCTGATTGGATCTACCCACATCAGAAATGAATATGTTAGCTTCTCGAAGCTGCTTGGTAATCAGTCCCCTCTCAACACTAGGGATGTTTTCACATATGAGGGGTTGATCCAAAACTTTAAATCTACATTTGTAGTTACTGTTTAAGCTACCCAGAGTAATCTTAAATTCATTGTGTCTGACTTCGTTTGTCTTGACACCGCCAAAAAGTGAATGAGTCAAACTCTCTTGTCCTTCAGGGTTTAAACCTAGCTTAGAGGCAATTGCTGCAAGGATATAGGATGTCATTGAACCGGTGTCTATCAATGCTCTAACAGGAGTGGATATTCCATCATGAATAAGATTAACCACCACAGTCTTTAAATAAACTTGATATTTCCCCTGTAAATTTGACAAATCTTTAACCTCAGATACCTGGTTTTGATCCGGTTTTACATGAGGACCACACCCATTTTGTTTTTCAACATCTTCTTGCACATCACTAGGCTTACACATAATAGCAGGATGTTTGCGTGAACACAAGTTACATTTAATAGGCCATTTACAAAACTTAGATGTGTGGCCTTGAGCCAAACAAGAAAAACATGTTTTTTTTATCTAATACTATTTGTCTCCTGTCATTGCAGTCCATTTTCTTTGCTTTGAAACAATTTCTACTCTTATGAGAAGACTGGGAACAGAAAATGCATGTTGTGTCTTTAATTTTGTTTACAAGACAAGAGGCTGTTGGCATTTCCTCACTTTTAGTGGAACTACTATTCTTAGAACTCACCTTCTTAGTAGAATCATAACTAGACTTAGCTAAAAAGATCCTCTCTTCACCTTCAACTTCCGACTTGATGAACTGTCTCAGCCTTTTCAGTGTTACTTCTTCTGCTTCTGACGATCCGTGGTTGGACTGATTTGTGGATAAACTTGATCTCTGCCACGCTCTTAGAAGATCATCTGGTAAGCAGGATTCGACTAAAGGTAACAAAATGCAAGCACATTTATCCGTCGTGACTTCTAAACTTTCTAAAGCTCTTAATTGGCATTCTAGATTGTCATAAAACTTCATAAGTGAAAAAGATTTACCTGATTCTGAGTTCTTCAATACTAAAGCTAATAGTTCCCTGACATAGACTTGTACTAAAAGGCCATCGCGCCCAAATCTACTCTTAATTTCATCTAAGGCTTTGGGATAATTATCAGCTGTAGGAGGGAAAGTTTTTACTACATCATAAGCTCTGGATCCTGGAATCATGGACTGATATAAATACTGAAATTTCTCCTCAGCATTTATTGAAGTTTCCTTGTCAATTACTTGGAAAAGACTCCAGAAGTGAAGCCAGTCTCTTGAATCGCCTCCAAATTTCAACAATTCAACTTTTGGAAGTCTTAATCTGTTATTTTTCTGTACTACTACATTAGAATTACTCACAGAACTGTCCAGGGATCGTGCTTCATCTTCTATCTTGTTAATAGCGTTTAACTCCACCTTTACTAATGAAAACGTATTTTGATATTCATCTTGTTTTTCTAATTCAGTTGCTATTTCTTCATCTGTATTGTTTTCCAGCATTAAATCGAAAATTTCTTTATTCAATTCATTTAACTCTTGATTTCTCTGTTCAATTACCTCAAATAGTGCATTTGCTTTCTTAATATCTTCTTTGCAAACTTCATTGAACTTATTTATAGCTTTGCTCATTGCTATCCTAAGAGCCTTTCTCTTTTTCACTAAAGCATCCATTCTCAAAGAATCTGTTGTGACTTTTCAGCAAAAAATATACTTCCACCAATGCCCCACTACGTTGGGCGCCACTATGTAAAAAACCGACAAAACAAAAACAAAACTATGACCCGGTAGACACAAAACCAGAAAAGGAGGGGTTGTAGGTGAAAGTATATATCAATTACTTTAAATACACATTTAACATTTTAAAAAAATCAAATCTCACAATCATTCATTACTCCACATGTCCACAAATATTTCTCCTCTTTGTTTATCTCTTTTCATAACAAAAACAAAAAAACATCTGTCTGTTGCTGAATTAGTATAAATGTAAACAGTCCATTTATAATCAGCTGATCAGTTGCTCAGAACAGTAATACAGATAATTTCGAACTATTCAATTTTCACACTTATTCTAATAAGTACGAAGAAATGAAAAACATTCACTTGTAAGTCTTGTAAAAAAACTTCTTCTGGTTTCTTGGAGTGTAGCGTCTTTTGATATAAACCTTCAATAGATGAGGAATAATGCAAATTGAAGCACGCCACCGACATGTCAGCAAACTAACTATATACTAGGAATACGCTCCGATGTCCGTCCCGTACAAGAATTTTTTACTCACTTTTTAAGTTATTAGGTGACGCTTTTTTTCTTTTTTTTTTGAGGGAGAGGTAAGAAAAATGCATTACGCACACAGGTGGCAAGCCTGTAGTGTGGGACTCCCCTAAAAACGGGTTTACCCACTAAAAAACCTCGCCTCTACTCTTTAGGATTCTAACCTGGAGTTGTTTATCACATTACGTAGGGGTAGGGCTAAATTTGGCTTATGCCCGTGGGGCTCACTCCTTATCCAGCCACTCGATCAAGGGATCTGGGCCACTTCGCGGTCCAGATCATGTTTCTTTTCCAGGAGGATGCCCCGCACGAACTGTGATAAACAATCCCAGTTGCCCTCATCCTCCAAGATCTTTTGGCAGACCGAGTCCACCGAAAATGCACCAAACATTTGTGTGGCCTTCAGGCGGGACTTTTCCCAACGGGGGCAGCAGAAGAATGTGTATTCCGCATCGTCGGGAACGCCCGAGCAATAAATAAAGAATTGGTAGCCGTTCCACCCATGGTTGGACGTGCTTGATAAGTCGCGCAGTCCATCGTCCTCGGGTGTCGTGCTCCCAGCTGTGTTGCCACTGCTGGAAGGTTCGGGAGCGCTCTGCTGTTCTTGCCGTGTCCTTGCCAATCTCGACTTGTCTCTGATAAATTGCCTTCCTCTCTCCTGCCAAGAGCTTGACAGGGATAACTCCGGCGACCACCAGGACGGCAGGCTCGGACACTGTCCGGTAGGCGGAACACACCCCGAGGGCCGCTCAACGTTGAACCCGAGCGAGTCGCAACCTGTACTACTCTTTATCGAGAGCGTCTGCCCACACCTCTGCTTCATAAAGAAGCACGAACTGAACCGCGGACATCAACAGACGTCTTCTGCTGGATCGTGGAACCCCGACATTGGCCATCAGCCTACTAAGGTAAGTGACTACCTTAGCGGCCTTGTCCGCCGTACGGAATATCTGATCCCTCCAGCTTAACTTGGTGTCCACCATAATCCCGAAGTACTTAGCAGCACGAATTGATTGGACCACCTCCCTTCCCACTCGGAACAGAATGACGGTGTCTATCCTCTTCTTCGTAAGGATCACAATCTCCGTCTTACGGAGAGCAAGCGAGAGACCGTGATCGGACATCCATGTGTTGACCACACGCATGACTCGGTTCAACTTTAGTTGGGCCAGCTCAACGTTGCGTGCGACAATGAGAGCTGCGACATCATTGGCGAACCCAACCAAAGTGGTTTATGTGGTTTCCTCAGGCATCTTCGACCTCAGGAGGCTGTCATAGGCAACATTCCAGAGATCCTGGCCGAGTATTGAATCTTGCGCGGCACCAGAAGTAACTTCCATCGTCCACGTTCCGTCCCTTGTGTCGTAAATAAGGCTTTGAGAGCGGAGATAATCCTCAATGAGTCGCAACAGATATGCAGGAACGCGAAAGGTGTTGCGAAGCGCATCCAACATATCGACCCACCTCGCCGAGTTAAAGGCATTCTTGACATAAGCGTAACAAGAAGCACTAATCAGCGAGAGAAATGGTTGTGGCTCTCGACTCTCTTCACAGTTCTCCATGGACTTCGGTGATAGCGTCAATCGTTGACCGTCCCTTTCTAAAGCCATACTGACGGGGGCATGAGTCCCCGGCAGCTTCCACGGCAGAGGTCAGGCGGGAACGGATCAGCTTCTCGAACAGCTTCCCAGCCGTATTCAACGTGTAGAAAGGCCTGTGGGACGACGATAGCTCGGGATCACCTTTGCCCTTGCTGATCAGTACAAGTCTTGCGGTTTTCCATAGGGAGCCGGAAACACCTCTTCTACCAAACAGGCGTTGTACATTCTCAACAACAAGTCAGCATTAATTGAAAATACTTTCCTTAAAGCCTCGCTGGGAATCCCGTCCGGGTCAGGAGCCTTGTTGCTCTTTAGGGAGAGAACGGAGGTTTCCATCTCCTCGAATGTGAAGAGTGGAACGTCATCTAACCGTCCGAATTCAACCGGCGTACATCCTAGGCCTAGCCTACAGATAAATACATACAAAGATGATTTTAGCTAAGACCTCAAAACAAGCAAGTAACTTAATAATAATTATGCTTACAATATTAAAGGTAAATAGATTGTAGAGCGAAAAAAACAATACAATTTAAAATCCTTGATTAATTAATCAAAATTAATAAAAATCAAGTAATGTAAGTATTGTAGAATTACGCTTACTTAACACTTAATGCATATTTTGTTACCTGAGACATAGGCTACAATGGCACAACACATTCAAATTAGTTGTTCAATTAAAATCTTTCTCCCAAATAGATATTAGTTGTATCCCATAAATTATAGTTAATCGCATAATTCCGTACGACATCAATTCATTCCACATCAACATGCCTATCTTTTGGTATAATTTATAACTTCAACAAGTAAACATGTTGATCTATTTAATTTAACAAACAGGTCTGTCAAAATATCAATTAAATTTTATTTAAAAACGTAACATAACGGCGAGCAAATATAAACAAGAAAAGGTTATGTTATGTTGTTTTCAGCATACAGCGACAACTCAGCTGCGATGGGGGAAAATAAACTGATCATAGCAACTACATTAGTCAAACCATGTAGCCTAAACAACTAAAGTTCTGTCAAAAATTCCAGAAAATAAGCTTTTTTAATACTTGAAAATAATTGCTCGATTATAGTTTATTACCTAGTTTAAAATACTTAAAATCTAACCTGAGAATTTCATTGAAATCAAATTAGTAATAAAAAAGCCTTTTGGGGGTCAAAAATTCGCCTAAGAGAAATTTAAAGTCGATCTAAAAGAATTTTTATACTCTATGTTCCATATAGTAAAAAATTCAATTAAATCACATGGAGTGAAAAAATATCAGAACATTTTAATATTGCATAGCATTCTTCTTCAGTTTGATTATATGCTTACAAAAAACAATGACAGCAAACGAATAAACTAGTTTATAATTAATTAAAAAATAAAAAGTAAAACATTGACAAATGGCAAATTTCTTTGTACGCAGGTCTGCTGCAAAGACGTTTTCTCCGAATGATATTAAATAAATAAAAAAATTATATACATATTCAAAAAAGTTGTGAAACTAAGTACTTTAGGGTGTAGAATAATAGACTGTTGTGGCAGACAACTAGCTGCAGTAACTACATCGCACTTGATTGAGAATGCACCGTCAACTGCTTCAATGCTAGTGTGTGACATGAGACACGGTTGTTAACACTCGAGTTGTTCATCGGCCACTGTTGTGGCAGTCAACTGGCTGCAGTAACTACATCGCACTTGATTGAGAATGCACCGTCGAATGCTTCATTACTGGTGTGTGACATGCGACACGGTTGTTTAGACTCGAGTTGTTCATCGGCCACCGTTATAGCAGTCAACTAGCTGCAGTAACTACATCGCACTTGATTGTGAATGCACCGTCGAATGCTTCAATGATAGTGTGTGACATGAGACACTGTTGTTAACACTCGAGTTGTTCATCGGCCACTGTTGTGGCAGTCAACTGGCTGCAGTAACTACATCACACTTGATTGAGAATGCACCGTCGAATGTTTCAATGCTGGCGTGTGACATGAGACACGGTTGTTAACACTCGAGTTGTTCATCGGCCACTGTTGTGGCAGTCAACTGGCTGCAGTAACTACATCACACTTGATTGAGAATGCACCGTCGAATGTTTCAATGCTAGTGTGTGACATGCGACACGGTTGTTAACACTCGAGTTGTTCATCGGCCACTGTTGTGGCAGTCAACTAGCTGCAGTAACTACATCGCACTTGATTGTGAATGCACCGTCGAATGCTTCAATGATAGTGTGTGACATGAGACACTGTTGTTAACACTCGAGTTGTTCATCGGCCACTGTTGTGGCAGTCAACTGGCTGCAGTAACTACATCACACTTGATTGAGAATGCACCGTCGAATGTTTCAATGCTGGCGTGTGACATGAGACACGGTTGTTAACACTCGAGTTGTTCATCGGCCACTGTTGTGGCAGTCAACTGGCTGCAGTAACTACATCACACTTGATTGAGAATGCGCCGTCGAATGCTTCAATGCTAGTGTGTGACATGCGACACGAATGTTAACACTCGAGTTGTTCATCGGCCACTGTTGTGGCAGTCAACTGGCTGCAGTAACTACATCACACTTGATTGAGAACGCACCGTCGACTGGTTCATTGCTGGTGTGTGACATGCGACACGGTTGTTAACACTCGAGTTGTTCATCGGCCACTGTTGTGGCAGTCTACTGGCTGCAGTAACTACATCACACTTGATTGAGAATGCACCGTCGAATGCTTCAATGATAGTGTGTGACATGCGACACGGTTGTTAACACTCGAGTTGTTCATCGGCCACTGTTGTGGCAGTCAACTGGCTGCAGTAACTACATTACACTTGATTGAGAATGCACCGTCGACTGGTTCATTGCTGGTGTGTGACATGAGACACGGTTGTTAACACTCGAGTTGTTCATCGGTCACTGTTGTGGCAGTCAACTGGCTGCAGTAACTACATCACACTTGATTGAGAACGCACCGTCGACTGGTTCATTGCTGGTGTGTGACATGCGACACGGTTGTTAACACTCGAGTTGTTCATCGGCCACTGTTGTGGCAGTCAACTAGCTGCAGTAACTACATTACACTTGATTGAGAATGCACCGTCGACTGGTTCATTGCTGGTGTGTGACATGCGACACGGTTGTTAACACTCGAGTTGTTCATCGGCCACTGTTGTGGCAGTCAACTGGCTGCAGTAACTACATCACACTTGATTGAGAATGCACCGTCGAATGCTTCAATGCTAGTGTGTGACATGCGACACGGTTGTTAACACTCGAGTTGTTCATCGGCCACTGTTGTGGCAGTCAACTGGCTGCAGTAACTACATCACACTTGATTGAGAACGCACCGTCGACTGGTTCATTGCTGGTGTGTGACATGCGACACGGTTGTTAACACTCGAGTTGTTCATCGGCCACTGTTGTGGCAGTCTACTGGCTGCAGTAATTACATCACACTTGACTGAGAACGCACCGTCGACTGGTTCATTGCTGGTGTGTGACATGCGACACGGTTGTTAACACTCGAGTTGTTCATCGGCCACTGTTGTGGCAGTCAACTGGCTGCAGTAACTACATCACACTTGATTGAGAACGCACCGTCGACTGGTTCATTGCTGGTGTGTGACATGCGACACGGTTGTTAACACTCGAGTTGTTCATCGGCCACTGTTGTGGCAGTCAACTGGCTGCAGTAACTACATCACACTTGATTGAGAATGCACCGTCGAATGCTTCAATGCTAGTGTGTGACATGCGACACGGTTTTTAACACTCGAGTTGTTCATCGGCCACTGTTGTGGCAGTCAACTGGCTGCAGTAACTACATTACACTTGATTGAGAATGCACCGTCGACTGGTTCATTGCTGGTGTGTGACATGCGACACGGTTGTTAACACTCGAGTTGTTCATCGGCCACTGTTGTGGCAGTCAACTGGCTGCAGTAACTACATCACACTTGATTGAGAATGCACCGTCGACTGGTTCATTGCTGGTGTGTGACATGCGACACGGTTGTTAACACTCGAGTTGTTCATCGGCCACTGTTGTGGCAGTCAACTGGCTGCAGTAACTACATCACACTTGATTGAGAACGCACCGTCGACTGGTTCATTGCTGGTGTGTGACATGCGACACGGTTGTTAACACTCGAGTTGTTCATCGGCCACTGTTGTGGCAGTCAACTGGCTGCAGTAACTACATCACACTTGATTGAGAATGCACCGTCGAATGCTTCAATGCTGGTGTGTGACATGCGACACGGTTTTTAACACTCGAGTTGTTCATCGGCCACTGTTGTGGCAGTCAACTAACTGGCCGCAGTAACTACATCACACTTGATTGAGAATGCACTGTCGAATGCTTCAATGCTGGTGTGTGACATGCGACACGGTTGTTAACACTCGAGTTGTTCATCGGCCACTGTTGTGGCAGTTAACTGGCTGCAGTAACTACATCCCACTTGATTGAGAATGCACCGTCGACTGGTTCATTGCTGGTGTGTGACATGCGACACGGTTGTTAACACTCGAGTTGTTCATCGGCCACTGTTGTGGCAGTCAACTGGCTGCAGTAACTACATCACACTTGATTGAGAACGCACCGTCGACTGGTTCATTGCTGGTGTGTGACATGCGACACGGTTGTTAACACTCGAGTTGTTCATCGGCCACTGTTGTGGCAGTCAACTGGCTGCAGTAACTACATCGCACTTGATTGTGAATGCACCGTCGGATGCTTCAATGCTAGTGTGTGACATGCGACACGGTTGTTTAGACTCGAGTTGTTCATCGGCCACCGTTATAGCAGTCAACTAGCTGCAGTAACTACATCGCACTTGATTGTGAATGCACCGTCGAATGCTTCAATGATAGTGTGTGACATGAGACACTGTTGTTAACACTCGAGTTGTTCATCGGCCACTGTTGTGGCAGTCAACTGGCTGCAGTAACTACATCACACTTGATTGAGAATGCACCGTCGAATGTTTCAATGCTGGCGTGTGACATGAGACACGGTTGTTAACACTCGAGTTGTTCATCGGCCACTGTTGTGGCAGTCAACTGGCTGCAGTAACTACATCACACTTGATTGAGAATGCACCGTCGAATGTTTCAATGCTGGTGTGTGACATAGAACACGGTTGTTAACACTCGAGTTGTTCATCGGCCACTGTTGTGGCAGTCAACTGGCTGCAGTAACTACATCACACTTGATTGAGAATGCACCGTCGAATGCTTCAATGATAGTGTGTGACATGCGACACGGTTGTTAACACTCGAGTTGTTCATCGGCCACTGTTGTGGCAGTCAACTGGCTGCAGTAACTACATTACACTTGATTGAGAATGCACCGTCGACTGGTTCATTGCTGGTGTGTGACATGCGACACGGTTGTTAGCACTCGAGTTGTTCATCGGCCACTGTTGTGGCAGTCAACTGGCTGCAGTAACTATATCACACTTGATTGAGAACGCACCGTCGACAGGTTCATTGCTGGTGTGTGACATGCGACACGGTTGTTAACACTCGAGTTGTTCATCGGCCACTGTTGTGGCAGTCAACTGGCTGCAGTAACTACATTACACTTGATTGAGAATGCACCGTCGACTGGTTCATTGCTGGTGTGTGACATGCGACACGGTTGTTAACACTCGAGTTGTTCATCGGCCACTGTTGTGGCAGTCAACTGGCTGCAGTAACTACATCACACTTGATTGAGAACGCACCGTCGACTGGTTCATTGCTGGTGTGTGACATGCGACACGGTTGTTAACACTCGAGTTGTTCATCGGCCACTGTTGTGGCAGTCTACTGGCTGCAGTAACTACATCACACTTGACTGAGAACGCACCGTCGACTGGTTCATTGCTGGTGTGTGACATGCGACACGGTTGTTAACACTCGAGTTGTTCATTGGCCACTGTTGTGGCAGTCAACTGGCTGCAGTAACTACATCACACTTGATTGAGGACGCACCGTCGACTGGTTCATTGCTGGTGTGTGACATGCGACACGGTTGTTAACACTCGAGTTGTTCATCGGCCACTGTTGTGGCAGTCAACTGGCTGCAGTAACTACATCACACTTGATTGAGAATGCACCGTCGAATGCTTCAATGCTAGTGTGTGACATGCGACACGGTTTTTAACACTCGAGTTGTTCATCGGCCACTGTTGTGGCAGTCAACTAACTGGCCTCAGTAACTACATCACACATCACACTTGATTGAGAATGCACTGTCGAATGCTTCAATGCTGGTGTGTGACATGCGACACGGTTGTTAACACTCGAGTTGTTCATCGGCCACTGTTGTGGCAGTTAACTGGCTGCAGTAACTACATCACACTTGATTGAGAATGCACCGTCGACTGGTTCATTGCTGGTGTGTGACATGCGACACGGTTGTTAACACTCGAGTTGTTCATCGGCCACTGTTGTGGCAGTCAACTGGCTGCAGTAACTACATGATTGAGAATGCACCGTCGACTGGTTCATTGCTGGTGTGTGACATAGAACACGGTTGTTAACACTCGAGTTGTTCATCGGCCACTGTTGTGGCAGTCAACTGGCTGCAGTAACTACATCACACTTGATTGAGAATGCACCGTCGAATGCTTCAATGATAGTGTGTGACATGCGACACGGTTGTTAACAATCGAGTTGTTCATCAGAAAACTGTTGTGACAGTCAACTGGCTGCAGTAACTACATCACCCTTGGTTGAGAATTCACCGTCAACTGCTTCATTACTGGTGTGTGACATGCGACACGGTTGTTAACACTCGAGTTGTTCATCGGCCACTGTTGTGGCAGTCAACTGGCTGCAGTAACTACATCACACTTGATTGAGAACGCACCGTCGACTGGTTCATTGCTGGTGTGTGACATGCGACACGGTTGTTAACACTCGAGTTGTTCATCGGCCACTGTTGTGGCAGTCAACTGGCTGCAGTAACTACATTACACTTGATTGAGAATGCACCGTCGACTGGTTCATTGCTGGTGTGTGACATAGAACACGGTTGTTAACACTCGAGTTGTTCATCGGCCACTGTTGTGGCAGTCAACTGGCTGCAGTAACTACATCACACTTGATTGAGAATGCACCGTCGAATGCTTCAATGATAGTGTGTGACATGCGACACGGTTGTTAACACTCGAGTTGTTCATCGGACACCGTTGTGGCAGTCAACTGGCTGCAGTAACTACATCACACTTGATTGAGAATGCACCGTCGAATGCTTCAATGATAGTGTGTGACATGCGACACGGTTGTTAACACTCGAGTTGTTCATCGGACACCGTTGTGGCAGTCAACTGGCTGCAGTAACTACATCACACTTGATTGAGAATGCACCGTCGAATGCTTCAATGATAGTGTGTGACATGCGACACGGTTGTTAACACTCGAGTTGTTCATCGGCCACTGTTGTGGCAGTCAACTGGCTGCAGTAACTACATCACACTTGATTGAGAATGCACCGTCGAATGCTTCAATGATAGTGTGTGACATGCGACACGGTTGTTAACACTCGAGTTGTTCATCGGACACCGTTGTGGCAGTCAACTGGCTGCAGTAACTACATCACACTTGATTGAGAATGCACCGTCGAATGTTTCAATGCTGGTGTGTGACATGAGACACGGTTGTTAACAATCGAGTTGTTCATCAGAAAACTGTTGTGGCAGTCAACTGGCTGCAGTAACTACATCACCCTTGGTTGAGAATTCACCGTCAACTGCTTCATTACTGGTGTGTGACATGAGACACGGTTGTTAACACTCGAGTTGTTCATCGGCCACTGTTGTGGCAGTCAACTGGATGCAGTAACTACATCACACTTGATTGAGAACGCACCGTCGACTGGTTCATTGCTGGTGTGTGACATGCGACACGGTTTTTAACACTCGAGTTGTTCATCGGCCACTGTTGTGGCAGTCAACTGGCTGCAGTAACTACATTACACTTGATTGAGAATGTACCGTCGACTGGTTCATTGCTGGTGTGTGACATAGAACACGGTTGTTAACACTCGAGTTGTTCATCGGCCACTGTTGTGGCAGTCAACTGGCTGCAGTAACTACATCACACTTGATTGAGAATGCACCGTCGAATGCTTCAATGATAGTGTGTGACATGCGACACGGTTGTTAACACTCGAGTTGTTCATCGGACACCGTTGTGGCAGTCAACTGGCTGCAGTAACTACATCACACTTGATTGAGAATGCACCGTCGAATGTTTCAATGCTGGTGTGTGACATGCGACATGGTTGTTAACACTCGAGTTGTTCATCGGCCACTGTTGTGGCAGTCAACTGGCTGCAGTATCTACATCACACTTGATTGAGAACGCACCGTCGAGTGGTTCATTGCTGGTGTGTGACATGCGACACGGTTGTTAACACTCGAGTTGTTCATCGGCCACTGTTGTGGCAGTCAACTGGCTGCAGTAACTACATTACACTTGATTGAGAATGCACCGTCGACTGGTTCATTGCTGGTGTGACATGCGACACGGTTTTTAACACTCGAGTTGTTCATCGGCCACTCTTGTGGCAGTCAACTGGCTGCAGTAACAACATCACACTTGATTGAGAATGCATCGTCGACTGGTTCATTGCTGGTGTGTGACATGAGACACGGTTGTTAACACTCGAGTTGTTCATCGGCCACTGTTGTGGCAGTCAACTGGCTGCAGTAACTACATTACACTTGATTGAGAATGCACCGTCGACTGGTTCATTGCTGGTGTGTGACATAGAACACGGTTGTTAACACTCGAGTTGTTCATCGGCCACTGTTGTGGCAGTCAACTGGCTGCAGTAACTACATTACACTTGATTGAGAATGCATTTCGACTGGTTCATTGCTGGTGTGTGACATGCGACACGGTTGTTAACACTCGAGTTGTTCATCGGCCACTGTTGTGGCAGTCAACTGGCTGCAGTAACTACATTACACTTGATTGAGAATGCATTTCGACTGGTTCATTGCTGGTGTGTGACATGCGACACGGTTGTTAACACTCGAGTTGTTCATCGGCCACAGTTGTGGGAGTTAACTGGCTGCATGCAGTTACTCCTTCAGGGAGTAACTGACGCCCATGCCAAATTTTAACATCGTAGGTTCTATAGCTTTTCAGATTCGTTGTTGCCTTGGTTTGTATAAAATATTGGCCATAAGAATAAAATTAAATGGAACTTTTGAAGTCCTGTGGGGTAGAGACCTGAAAGAATTATGCAAAACCGTTTCTTAGTGAGCATTTTTTAACACAGAGGAACGTCCATGGCAAATTTCAACCCCCTATAAACTATGGTTATAAAGATTTGATAATATCGAGAGAGTGGTATTTGACAAAGTAGATTAACTAACCTATCCTAAACTCTAATACGTTTTGACACCAGTTAAAATGTTTACAAAGATAAAAATATTGTCATATGGTTATGTCATCCTTTAAAAGGTATTATTTCACCAACAGCTGATAGCTTTGAATCTTCAACTACTAATTACATCAAATCTTTGAAGTCTTGTGGGGCGGAGCCCTGAAGGAGCTTTCCAAACGCGTAGTGATCATCTATGAGCAAATTGGATCTTCCATGCTAAATGTCAACCCAAAAGGTCATCCAGTTTTCCACATACGTTGTTTCCTAGACTTATATAAAAAAAAATTGGTCACATTAGATCCAAATTAAAATCCTCTGCGGCGAAGCCCTGATGTAATTTTGCGAAACCTCTTCTTAGTGAGCACCTATGAGCAAAGGGGTCCATGGCAAAATTCAACATTGTAGGTCCTATAGTTTTTCAGGTTCGTTGTTTCCTTGATTTTCATAAACAAATTTGGCCAAAAATTAACATTGGATTGAAAGTTTGAAGTCCTTTCAGGAGGAGACCTATAAATAAATTTTACAAAACCGTTTCTTAATGATCATTTTTGACCTAAGATAACGTCCATGCAAAATTTCGACTCTCTATACATTATTGTTGTGGAGATTCTGTGATTCGTGAGCGAGTGGTATTTGAAAAATATTCATCGTATTTTGTGAAATTTTGAATAATAATCTTACACGTATCAGGAAGAAAGTGTTTTACCACTTCCTTTGTTATAAGCTTCTTTTTGCGATGTTAATTTTTGATACTGAAAATAATGGACAATGTTTCCTTAGAATTAAATAAGTAATATAATTAACCTTGTTTAGTCGGGCTGTTAACAATTAAACATAAAATATTATAATTAATTAATTAATTAATCCCAGCTACTTGCCCTCTGCATTTAACTGTTTACACAGCAACTACCAATCAGTTAATTGACAATTAGTGGCCCCTTCACAAAAAACTTTTGTATATTTTTATGTTAGTTATAATTTTTTAACTTCAATAAGTTGAATTTATATTTTAATATATCGAAATGAAAAGTATAGGTGTTGTGAGTAACATGCTTGTTTCATGATTTTAATTAATAAAATCCATGACCCAATTGGTATAAGTATTCATAAAACTAGATTTAAATTTATTTTTAAATATATAAGAAATGATAATAAAATATGTTTGAAAAACAAAATGTAGAATAAATATGTAATTTTATGACAAACATATAATTAGTACAGTGTAACAAAGTCGTGACTGGCTATTTTTGGCGTCATCCAACTTATACAGAGTGTCTTTAAAGTCCGTCACCAAACTTCAAAATATTAGGTCAAAATAAGCAAGAAAGTTAGTATAAAGCCCTTAATACGCATAATTACCCAGATATCTGCCATTTTGTTTTTTCTACTTAATAATTTTATTTTGGAGATGGATTGTTGTAGGAACTACATATTTGGCATGGACCAAGGTCCATGGTACTTTATAATACCAATGTCCATTTCTACGATAGTAATTATTTTCTCCCGATGTAAATTTTCAAAATCACCATCATTTCAAATTTTTAAACTCAAATATCTTGAAACCGGTAAATTTTATCAAATTTTTACAAAACAAGTTGACAAATTTTATTATCTAACCAATAATATCAAGTTTGTAAGGATATGACAACAAATATTGGAGTTATTGAGATTTTCCCATTAACATAACCTTAATTTGCATTAATTGAAAATCCACCTTTCTGTGATGAGAAATCACAATAAATCCGTTATTGGTCATCAAATCTTTACAAACTTTGTATCATTGGTTAGATATAATTATTTTTTTTTTTTTTTACTTTTTGTATTGTGTAAAATTTTGATAAAATTTACCGAATTTAAGATATTTGAGTTAAAAAATTTAAATGGCCGCCATGTAAAAAAATAAATCGGAAAAAAAGTTTTATTGTTCAAATGGACATCATGGTATTGTTAAGGTCCATGTCAAATATGAAGTTCCTACATCGATACATCACCAAAATAAAAATTATTAAAAGGTTAAAACAAATTGGCTGATATATGGTTAAATATGCATGATAGGATATCCCTTCATACTGACTTTTCTGCTTATTTTGACCGTATTTTAAAGTTTGTTTATGTACTTTAAAGACACTCTGTACATATTTTCAGTGCAGGAAACTTACATTTCTTAATTCGACGGTTTTAAATCATCATACAATTTTATTTGATTAAGAAAAATGTTACATATGTAATGGATTATTGCTTAGCATGTTACGGACTCTTTTAACATATATTTAAGTATTACATTATTTAACTTTTTATATAAATATAGAAAATATGAAGAAAATTTTACAAAATATAAAACATGTATGAAAATTAATGATCTAAACAAAAAATATTTATAATTTAGATATACTATTCTGGGAATTGATCATTGTTGGGCACTTAACACTAGTTAAAAGACAAATTTGGTTTAAGAAAAATCCATAATGTTTCAATACTCGGATTGCAAGAAGTAGCTTTATGGTCTAGTGCAGGTCACACAGATTGATATGAGTGTTCTAGAATAACTTACTTTAAAAGTCTAGCTTTACAAATATGTTCTTAAGGATCTGGTTCTGATGCTATATTGGGTTATTTTATTTATGTAACAATATAAAAATTGCAATAATATTAACAATCAAATGCATTACGAAATTTATAAAATAATGAAAAGTACGAATATTGTCAGTCAAATGTGCTTTATTGATTAAGCAATATCGCTGCTAAGTAAACAATAGCGAAGTACTAGTGACAACTGTAGTTATAAATATAACTCGCAAGACTGACTGGCATCGTAGGAAGCTCTGTGTGGGATTACGCAAAAGAATGTTACGTGGGACAGAAACTGACATCCCCGATTTTCCCTTCACCCGCTATTTTCCCGTCATTTGACTCTCTTTTTCTAAATGTACATTTCTTCCCAAAATAATAACAGATGTACACTGCTAGAGAACATTGCATCCATAAATATTGAACCATTCAAGTAAATTAAACTATAAACATATTGAACTATCCATAAATATTATTTTTGTACAAAAGTGTACAATTTTGTAGAACAATGTATTGTATTTGTACACTCCAGTGTTGTTTTATTGCATTTTAGGAAATTATATGCATTGTCGTACAAAAGATGCGGAGAGGCTTGAAGTATTTTTTGAACAGATTGAGTAGAAGTATTGCATAAACAATTTGTATTCATTTTTATCATTAAAATATATTTTTCTATACAGATATAATGTGTTTTAACTCTTCAGTGGGAAGGGTTGTTGTGAAAAAGGAGATTGTTAACATAGGCCAATTACATCAAATTAACGGTACTTATCAGTAGAGAAAATTACCGAAAATAGGTCGGGTTTGTGGAAAAGTGCTCATACTGTAAAGTTCTTTAATTTGATGTATGATAGAAAATACAATGGTGTTTTTCCAATATGTTCTTCAGAAGTCATCCCTATAATATTTGTATAGGAGTATATTTATCCTGCCCTCATAGGGATGAACGAAAAATAAAGGTAAGGCAAAAGTAGATTTAATAAAAAAAAATAAACACTTTCATATAGTTTCTTACTTAAGTGATTGGAGGTATCAAGACCCGTTTTTTACTCTATTTTACTTCTGTCAACTGTCACTTTTGCCACAGTCGGCAAGTCATTCATTGATTTATGGGTTTTATTTTTGAATGGTTTTCTTGATTTTATTACAACATTTATCTTTATTTTGATTTCTTCAGCCTCTTTCGAAAGTTATCGCCAAACATTGAAATCGGGTTTTATCAATACACTGAGTCGTCTATGAGGATTTCACTCCTCTTCGATCCGTTCATCAAAATATTCCTTTAAACATACCATACAAAAAGAATTAGTTGACTTTGAAACATATGTCGGTTAACTAATAAAAAAAATAAACAGTTATTCAAGTATCTTTAGTTTATTGTTCATATAGCCTGTAACAAATGTACATAGGGTTTTTTAAATATTTTTTATTTGCACCTTAATATATTAAAACACTACAGTAAAATAAATATTACTGTTCAGTTTGATGGGAGTCAATAAACTTTGGGGGAGGAAAATTTAACATTATAATTGCATAACCTCATTAACCCCTTTCTAACGAGAACCCATAACTAAAAAAATTTCAAATACTGACCCCTAATTTTTATGCTATTTTTTGTATTGTATACGCAATTTAAAGACTTTTTTATCATTTTTATAATTATATAATTTTTCTCTAAATTTAAACGTTAGGGAGTTACAGGCAGTTAAAGTTCATTTTTAGTCCCATAAGAATAACATGGGACACACTTTAATTGCATTTATTTCCCATTTATTGCATTCACTTTGATTGTCCCAAAACCATTCTCTAAATAAATAAATTTACTATGAAATGGTCTTAAAATCATGTTTTAAGAACATTTTTCAAATAATAGGCTAATAATATTTATGAATATACAAATAACATAACATCAAATCTTTACAAATTTTTTTATCTAACTGTCATTATTGAAATAAGTTCATTTATGCGTGAATGTTAAGTTTTATGAGGAAAATGTTTTAAAATATAATTAATATAAGGGACCATATAGCCTATGAACTTCATTGCTTGTAGCTCCCTAACCGTTAAGTTTAGGGGAAAAAATCAAATATTCAAAAGTTTTTAAATTTCTTATATAATAAAAAATTATAAAAAATTGGGGGTTTATATTTCCAATTTTTTAGCTAGTGTTTGGGGTGAGAAGAGGGTTAATGAGGGGATGAATTTTTCATGTTAATTTTTCCTCCCCTAACGTTTCCAGCAAACTGAACAGTTATATTTTTAGTTTTAAAATAAATTAAGGTGAAAAATAAAAACTCCCAGTACTGATGTGGTGAATACATGGCGGAAGCCGCCGCCGGCGCGCCGCTTGTGGTGCCGGGGGCCGATGCGCCGATGCCCCACACGATAAGCTTGCAGCACCCGCCAGGGATTTCCGCGGATTGCCATTGATAAGCGATCGCCGATCCTCTGCGAATAGATTGAAATAGTTCCAACTTTCAACCAAGTTGGGTCCTTGAAAAAACATTCATTACACATATGTATTTTCTCTATTTGTTGTGTGATTTGTAATTTGTAAGAAGTTACATCTTGTGATATTTGATATAAGATCGGGATGTTATTAATCAATTAAGCATTTTTATTTCGAATTGTTTGTATTTGTTAACTGTCGTTAATTGTAATAAAAAATGTATTTAATGATATAATTCACGTTTTGAAAATTATTTTGAAGATTCCATAATGATTTCGAGTGCATAGGTTTTTTTTAGTTTATGTTGAAACTCAATGACATGTTTGATATTCATGCTGCAAAATCCAAAATAATAACTGTTATGAAGCTTGAGAACGAACCACATTGAAGGGTTATATCCAATATATCTTCCATATGCTTACTTCTATAAGATTATATTTAAGTGCTCTCGTATATAACTGCTCTGGAGGTTAATCAAAATACAACAGAAACCTATCTCTTCTCAGTTTAAGCATCCCCATTGACCAAGCCAGATTAATGGTTAAATCAAATTGCTTTGAACAGATTCATTACTTCTTTCATTGAGAATTGATTTGAAAGAATGTGATAATATACTCTGTCTTAGTTATAGATCTCACTGTTAAATACTACTATCTACGAAGAAGGCCTCCTCATTAAACAGCAGTAGGAATTAGTTGTCTTATTCCTTCCTTTGTTGGTTCACTGAAACTCAAGGCTTTTCAGTCAGATAATAACAAAATAATTTTTACGCCTATGGCATTTGTTAACGTTTTGGTGGGGAAAGATTCAAACCTCGGTCGTTTTACTATTTAATTTGGACATATTTAACAGTAATTACATAATTAATTAATTAATAGCCCAATAAAACTCTCGACTTAGTCAATTAATGAAACTTAAAGAATCACTTTTCTTAACACTGAACCGGCAACGTTTTCAGAGCCGAGCACCATAACCTCTAAGGTACCCATGCAGTTTATTTTCTTTTTTTCTTTCATTGCTAAGAATCCATGGAGACATTGTGAAAAGAAATCAGTAATTCAACCTTTTTTTACCTAAATTTACGAAAGTGCTCAACTGTACTGGAGCGCAAGTTTTATATTGATCATAAAACAAAAGTCACCCGACACACATTATGTAGCCAATGTGCCGGGTAAATGCGCCCAGTGAGACGGGTGATGGGGATTGGTGGGTCGGCCACTCGCGTCAGCCTGTGCGATGTTACACATTATTTTCCCTAAGCTCACGCGTTTCTCCACTTCCTTTACTCCCCGTTTTCTAAATCGTCAATTTATATCTTATGGTATCTAATATATTCAATACTTTTGTGTTTAAGTTTGAAAGGGATTGATTTTTAGTATTTTATTTGCAGACTATGAAAGGGGTTTAGTGGTGAAATTAAACTTAGTATACATCAAAATTATACGTCTTGTAAGCTAAATAGTTTTCTTCCAAGGGAGTTAAAATCGTTATAAAAGTCATTTAATTGAAAGCTGGGTATCAATTTGCAAAAAATGCTTAACATACCATTAATATTACCATAATACTATAGTATATGACTGTCAATCTGAAAAAATTATGTTACTATTTATTTATTACTGGATTTTCCAAATATTTCAATTAAATAAAACGAACTTAGCAACAAGTGATTTGCAACTAAAGGTTTGATTTGAAAATGACAACGGTTAAAATCGAGAATATGTAAGCTAAATATTTTTTTACGATTTCAACCAAGCAGTCAGAAATCTTCATATACAAGCATTTAAATTGAAATTTGTGTATTGCTCGCAAAATAAAAGAAACACTTGACGTAATTTGCTTTTACAAATTGAGCTTTGAACTGTCATTCTGAGAAAATAGTTTATGTTACTATTGAGTTTATACTGGATTATTTAAATTTAAAACCAAATCAGCGAGCTTAATAACAAGCGACTTACAACAAACATTTTGTTTTTAAAATTTTAATAATAAAAACAAGAATAATATCTATAATTAATAGCTTTTATTTGACTTATTTTAGCGAATTTCCCTATAGGGAATACGCTATTACGGTAGTAGTCACGGTAAGACCTAAGCCCGGGACCATGATACTTTTTCGTTTTGAGGTCCCTAGAAGCCAAAAACACCGTTCGTTCAAATTGATATATATGTATATATATATATATCTATGTGTCCGTGAACACGATAACTTTTGAACGGAACCTCCGATTTTGATGAAATTTGGTACAGGGGTGTAAGCCAGCATCTACTAGGTTGAGTTCGCGAACCAGAATGATCGGACCATTGGAACGGGGTTTTATGGGGTTTCAAAAGGGTTAAAAATAAGTTTTTGGCATTTTTCGACCTTAATTTTTAAAATTCAACAATTTTAACTGAAACCATTTAAAAAAGCTTAAAAAACAAACAATTTGGTATTTTGAATTTTTATCTTAGCATAACTGGTTACGGGGAAAATCAAAAAATGTGTTTTCCATGTTATTCTTATGGGAAATCAAGAAAAGCCTATATCTTGCTTATTTATTGACATAACTTAATCAAATTTGGTATGTACATTATCTAGATAAGGTTTAACTTATACTTGCTTACAAAACCCATATGGCGGCAAACCTACATACTCACCCCCATGGGGTTTATGGGGAAAATAAACAGAACACCATAACCTTATAAAATTTGGTATGTACAATCACTAGGTAGGATTTAACTTATATTTACCAACTAAACCCATATTATGGCGGCAAACCTACATATTCTCATCCCCATGGATTTTATGGGGAAATAGAAAATATACCAAAATTCCATTGGAAATTCGCTGAGTACGCAAGTAGTGGAAAAAGGGGGCTGCTGGCTCACTTCAAGGTCACCTGAGGGATGACGTCATCGAGGCCAATGACCTCACCGATGACGTCATCGATGACGTCATCGATGACGCAATCGATGACGTCATCACCAATGACGTCACATCCATGACGTCACACCCATGACGTCACAGAAATGACGTGCTGATGACGTCATCACCCCTTACGTCACCAAAATGACGTCATCGATGTCACAAAGGTCAAGGTCACGCTGAAACCTAAAATTTTTTGGCACTTTTGCTGTTTCTCGCACTACGCTCCGAGTTTCAGTCCGGTTCCCATGACCTTGACGACTTGGAGCGAAATTAGACGAGAAACAGCAAAAGTGCTGAGGAAACTGCAAGTTTGCAACGTGACTCTGCCTAAACCGTCATGTGACACCGCTCGGGTGACCTTGAAGTGAGCCAGCAGCCCCCTTTAGACCAGTACTACAACCGCGATGTGCACCCTACGACAGACACCGAGCGACTGACTGTCCAGCCCCGCGCACTCTAGGTATATGGGAAGTGGTGGGGGAACTGTGATGACCTCGGGAAACTTGAAAATGTCAAGCTAGGTAGCACCGTTTTGGTGCTACCTTAAATTTACATGTTAAAGTGTGATGACCTTGAGGTTGACTGTGAACCTGGGACTTAGGATTGTCTTTAACAGCTTGACGTTTTTGCCAGAGTTTAAGTGTGGTGACCTTGAACTGGTTAAAATCAAAACTGCACAGCAGACTGCACAACACGGATGTGCACACTACGACAGCCGCCGAGCGACTGACCTCCGGGCCCTGCGTACTCTAGATATATGGGGAAGTGGTGGGGGAAATTTCAAGGTCATTCAAACGGAGTTTTAAAAAAGTCAAAGAGTAGAAAGACTACTCTTGTGAGTCTATAGCGATTTCATTGATAGTGAGTGCTTCTGTATGCCAAGTTGATCTGTATTGACACGCTCCTAAATAATGTTTGCAAAAACCTGCAAAATGATTGTTGCACAATTTGCAGCCAGTTAGCTGTTTTAGTTTGAATTCAATGCAACGTTCAGGGCAACAAGTGTACTTATGCCCTCTCATTTGGTACACATGGAATGTCTTCAACTTCGGTTTCGGCTTCTTCCAAGACTTGCACTTACACATGCACTGACCAAAAGCTTCACATGTTCTACAAGCCAGGCCATCCACCACATCAATGCCATTCGGCCATGAAAAACATTTCTGTTCGCAACAGTAGTTGAGTTGACTCTCCATGTTGCTGCGGTGAAGGTGCGCGATGAAATGATGCTGTAGTCAGTGAGAGTGCACCTTAAATAAACTCAGTGGAGGGGGAAAGGTCAAGGTCATTCAAACGGAGTTTTAAAAAAGATGACTAGTCGTCCTCCTCGTCCGTCGTACTTGGAGAGCTGTCAGACGAAGAGCCCCGCGCAGGTGCTCTCCAGATGAAATGTATATCTATTTGAAAGCGCAGGCCTGGATCTTGTACCATCAACTCCTTTAATCTATTACATACCAATTCCACTTTGTACACATTGTTAATAATCAACACCCAAGGCTTCGGCTGAACATAACGTGTAGTTGAGTCAGCCTCGCAGACAGTTACACCTTCCGGTGATATTGGAGTGTATAAATGTGTAAAATCTCGTTGCTGAGGCTGGCTTGAAGTTGAAGGTTCTGTGCCGACCCTGGTTGCATCAAAATTCAAATCCATTCTACATTCAAGAGGTCCAGGGTTCCCGTTGAATACATTGAGTAATTTTTGATACAAGACTTCCACTTCTGTCGCATCCTGTAAATGAACAGTCCACCGCAAGGGAAATGCTTCGTCCGTAGTGGAGTCAACTTGAGAAAGAGTTCCTTCCGCCATGGCAGCCAAGCAAGGAATGAGGTGAGCTGCAGTCAGTTGTAACATTATTGAAAAGTAGAGGGGGAAATTTCAAGGTCATTTAAATTGGGTTTTAAAAAAGGAAGGAGTGGAGGGGGAAAGTTCATCCAAATGGAGTTTTAAAAAAGGAAAACCTAGAAAGTAACATTGAAATCTTCCAACTGATGGTGGCGAGCGTTTTCTTCTGCAACCTTGCCGACGCATGTAACTATGCCGTACAGTATGAACAGTACAACCATGATAAGGCCGAACAACAAAAGATAGCCGTTTACTATCATGATATTTTCTGAGTGGATCTGCTTTCTTCTTATCGCCCTCTCTTGCATCCTCTTCTCTAACTCGTGTACGAAGTCACAGCATGCGTGAGGACATCTTTCATCTGTTGGTAGGTTAGCCATTGTTGATGTTGTAGGTTTGGCCGTTGAAGAAGGAATGAGGTATCTAATTATGTTGTCTCATGTATATCAACAGTGAAGTGGTGGGGGTAGCGAATCAGTGGAGGGGGAAGTTTCAAGGTCATTCAAATTGTGTTTTAAAAAAAACCCTATCTTGTTACTGAGCATATATGTCAGTAACAAGATAGGTGGCTTTGCTCTTTTTACTTCTTTAATATAATAAAGAAATAAACATATTCTACAATTGTAAGGACAAGGAAGACAACCGCTAGTCAGCTGAAGTAATCCAAGTTGTCTGGTTCGGTCTTCATCGACGCCGGTGAGGAAGCTGTCGTTGAAGAGGAATGTCCAGGCTCTTCCTTCGGCTGCCGAAGATTCCGTATATTGCAAGCGTAGACTTGCACGTTTATACGGTAGCCTCTTGCCACCATCAGCTGCAACTCCTTGTACAAGTCGTTCAGCTCCTGTTGCGTTTTGATCGTCACCTCCTCATAGCTGGCACAGCTTACGTTCAGAGACATACTGATGTTGTTCGGTTGGCTGCTGGAGTTGAAATGAAGACGAGGCACAGCACTTGGAGGTATATGAAAAAGTGGTGGGGGTGTTTTGCATTCAAGCAGGTTTGACTTGTAGCGTGGTGGTGGGGGTAACTGTGAAATGCAAAGGTCAAAGGTCAAGGTCACCCGCGAAGTTTAAAAAAAAATGCAACATATCAATATGTGACAAACTTCACATATTGATATGTTGCATTTTTCGTCTTTTTGTATTCTTTTTTGTCTTTTATGGTTTATTTATTTATAAAACATTACAATAACATATGTACAACAGTATAACTTAAATCTAACACTGCTGCTTGTCGGCGATGTGGATGGTCAACTCGGTGGAATTGCTACCCGTGCAACCGTGGGAAACCAGGTAGAGACAGCCGGGTTGGATGGAGCGCAGATCCTCGTTCTGGAGGAGATGGACGAACCGTTTCGGCAGGTAGACTTGGAACTTGGGCTCATCCCCCGGAGTGAATGGTGCCTCGCTAAGACTGCAGCAGATGGCCTCTCCAACTGTAGTCTCCATCTTCTTCATGGCGTGGATAATGTAGTGCTTCTCGTCTTTAAGTTCGGAACACTTCTTGACGGGTAGTATGGTAGATTTGGAGTGAGCATTGAACTGCTCAACCAAAGTTTGCAGGAACTGGTGAGATGCCATGGTCAAGTTATAGATCGTCTTCTTCGTCTTCTTGCTGGGAGATGTTGTCGTCTCGGAATCTCGAGTAATACTCATGCCAGGTCCCGGTCTGCTCCTCACTTATATAACCCCCGTTACCCCCACCACTCCCCATTTCCCCACTTTGAAGGTAAGATGCGAGTTTATAGGCGTTTTTTAAAGCGCAATGTCTATCTTTTTCATGTTCTGGACTTTTAGTACAAATACACACATTTTCCATCGTATACTTGTAGTTTTTATCCAAATCCACATCATTAACCGGAACATGAGTAAATCCTTCGATCCATCTTTTCTTTTCCAGCCCCTTTGTGTAAATATTGGTAAACTTGTCTGAAAAGTGATGCATAATGTGATACAAGTCCGTGTAACTTGTAAAACCATCATACCAATCGATATGATGGAAGTGTTTTGAAATCCATCTGTTGGTAGTAGCGGCTTTACTGGTTAAAGA